>QGSO01000244.1:1659856-1713387 GCA_011037825.1 Carya cathayensis | reverse complement strand
CTAGGCCACGGTGCGATGTTGATGATGGTATAGTATTTAACTTAGGTTAATACTTATACTTTTGGAGTTGTATCTCAAGTATTCTTTTGATCACAACCATTTTAGACTAGTGTGGTGATCACGGCTTTTTAGTATGCCTTTATGTATGAAATATGTTTCAAGTATTTGGGATATTTTTAGTTTGGTGCATAGTATTGCTAAAGAAAAAAATTATCCGCTGCGAATATTGCATAATGCTATATGCATGTTAGGAACATTGCATCTTATATATCATGAACGGGAGCAGGTAACCTTGTGTTGCATGTCTCGACGCTTCAAATGTCCGTTCAATCCAAGCGAAATTTGGGGGCGTCACAACTTCTCCTTATTAACCCATTGACTAGACCATCTTTCATAAACTGTAAGAACCTCAGAAATGGCTCTTATCGACTTTTTATTACCATTAGCAAATATTACAATATCATCTGCATAAAGGAGATGAGATATTATGGGAGCCCCTTTAGGATGCTGAAAAGGAGTAATCTTCTTTTCCTGGAAACTCTTTTTCAGAAGCCTAGAAAGTATTTCCTCCCCCATAATAAAAATATATGGTGATAAAGGATCACCTTGCCTCAAGCCTTGCCCTCCTTGGAAAAAACCCTTAGGGATACCGTTCATGACAACTAAAAACCAAGGCGTGGATATACATTGACGCACTAAATTGCAAACTTCCTCAGAAAACCCAAAGCTAGCCAGAGAATGAATAAGGAAATCCCAATTCATATTATCATAGGCCTTAGCCATATCAATCTTCAAAACCACATTACCACCTCGGACCGGCATGTTAATGTTCTGAATCATCTCTTGTGTCAAACTCACATTCTCAAAAATGCTTCTACCAGGAATGAATGCTCCCTGTTCCTCAGAAATTAAACAAGGAAGCAAGGAAGATAATCTGTTTACCAGGATTTTGGTGCAGGTCTTATAGAAAACAGAGCACAAGCTAATAGGTCTAAATTTGTCAAAACTTTTTGGATTATCAACCTTGGGAATCAATACTAAAAAAGAAGCCGTAAATTCTCTCGAAATTTTCCCCCTTTGAAAAAAATCATGTACCCCATCCACCACATCCCTACCAACAATATCCCAACAAGCTTTATAAAAACCCGAGCCAAACCCATCAGGACCTGGACTACTATCCGTTGGAATTGAAAATAAAGCTTGTTTTACCTCTTGGATTGAAGGAAGTTCTAAAAGAGCCACATTGTCTTCCGCCTAAATAATAGGTGTAATAAGAGAAGATAGATCTGGTAATGTTGAAAGATGATTAGAAGCCAAGAAATTCTGAAAATAAGTCACAGCACCCGAGTGCACCTCTTCTGGAGATCTCAACCAAACATTTTCACTAATCTTCATTTGTCCCACCACTTTATGGTTTTTTGAAGCCATGGCCTTAAAGAATTTTGAGCTAGCTTCTCCCAAATTAATCCATTCTTGCTTTGCCTGTTGAGCAAGACGAATTTCTTCTGTGATGACCCGCTTTTACGTGTATTTTCACTGAAGGAGTGGTTTTAATTTAATTAATATTATAGTGCTTTTATTTTAATTTATCAGATTTTAATTAGATTTTATTTGCTGTTGAGTTTAAAATTGCTGTTTAATTTATTTTAGCTCGTTTTTGGATTTAAAATTTAATAGTTGGTTTTTACTAGTTATTTATTATATTTTAGCTTGACGTTATGTTTAAAAGATTTTCTTGGTGTTTATTTATTTATTTGATGTAGTGTTTAATTTATTTTAGTTGTTTTATGTTTTTAATATCGTTTTCGGCGGATCAGTTTCTGGATCCCGGAAGTGAAGTTTGGACTTCATTTCTTTTCTCATTCTTTTCTTTTTCCTTTTTCTTTTTCCCTTCATTTTTTCTTTTCCTTCTTTTCTTTTTTCTTCTTTTTCTTTCTTTCTTTTCTTCCTCCCCGTTTCTTCTCCCGTGCGCCCAATTCTCTCTCTCTCTCCCTTCTCTTTTTCCTCTTCCGCCCAGCCCACTTTGACTGGCCGTATCTCGGCCATTCGGTGGAGGTGTTGTACACCATCCCCGCCATTCTCTTCCCCTCCCACCAGACTACATCCCCACCAATTTTCAGGACCATCGGACCCACCGTTAGCCGCCACGAGCCTCTCAAAGTCGCTGCCCCCAACTCTATTTTTCACTCTGCCGCCGCTACCTTCAACCGCCCAGAACCTCCGCTCGCCGGCAGAATAGGCTGCGACACCCACCCAGAAATCTTCCCCTCCCTCCGGCGCACCACCCCACCAAAGATCTCCCCCAACCGTGCCGCCGTTTGGCCGGAAAAGCGCATCTAAGCCGCACAGTTTTTCACCGTTTCCGGCGCCGTCGCACCACCTCCGGCCACCATATTTTCACCACTTCTTCCCCTACCTCATGCCGACCTAACTCACACATTTCCGGCCTAGATCCGTCACTGGAGCAGCTCCCACGAGCTCAACTCCGATTTGGCCGTTTTTGCCCTCCACCGCTGTTTCCACGGCCACCTACGGCCAAAAAATCACTTCCACTAGCTTCATAAACATCCCTAGACTATTCCCTATCAATTTGGTGTCTTGGTTTGTCCCCGTTCAAAAGTGGGTATTTTACGACCCACGGCTACAGTGCATTTGCACTGTTACGTTGCTTTTCGCTCATCGTTTGCCGCGCGCCGAACCTTCTAAAAATCATATATAGCGCTGTAAGTATTTTCCAAACTCTACTTTTAGATTTAAATATATTTTGCTCTTTCAATAATTTATTTGATTGGTTAGTTGATTCCGGACTGAGTCCGAAGAGTTCGGGGGTCGGGTGGATGGAGGACGAAGTTGCTTGATTTGTTGATTTATGCTTGGTTGGTTGTGTCGTGCATTGAGTTTGCATTTACATGGTGTGTACATGTGCATTTTATTTTAATTGGGAAAAATCCTGTTTTATTGGCGTAAATGGATTTTCAGGTGCGTGCGTATCAAGAGCCCAAGCCAGGATGGGTTATTATCTCGGTGGAGCTTCTCTGGTCACTCGGGAGCGGATAATACTGAGTGACATCCCCTGGGTTGTCGCTGGGCGACGACCGGATCGCACGATACGGTAACGCTGTCGTGTCGACTCCGTGGTTCCTAGAGTGGCGGGGACTAAAGGATGGCCTGGCCAGTTACGCGCTAGGCGCAAGTCTGGGAATCACTCGTGTAGGTGTCATACGTGTAGACGTTACCTGCGGTGTGGCACAGAGCCAGAGTGTGCGGATGATCCCTAGGGGAGGTCATGGTGCATGCATAATCTGATTGGTTTTATGGTTTTCGGATACGGGCCATTTTCTGGGAAAATGGCGAGGATGTGTTGAGGACTTGTTATCCATTTTCTGGGAAAATGGTGGTTTATTGATTTGGGCCATTATCTGGGATAATGGCGAGGTCTGGTTTTGTGATCCATTTTATGAGAAAATGGTGGTTTGGGCCGTTATCGGGGATAATGACAAGGCTTGGTTTTAAACGATATGTTTTGGGCTGTTATCGGGGATAATGGCGAGATTTTGTTTAAAAAATATGTTTTTGAGCCAAATGGGTTTTTGGCGTGCGTGGAAAAATATGGTTTATGAGCTTTGTGCATTGGCATTTACTCATGCATATTGTTTGAGTTTAATATACTTTTTTCTAGTGGTGTTTGGATTTTACTTACCTGCGGCACCATTTTTGGTACCGTAGATTTTGGTGCAGAGTTCGAGGAGGTAAAGGAGGCTGAGCCCGAGGATGCAGCTCCGCCGGAGATTTGAGTTGAAGTTAATGTATTGGTTTTGGGCTTTGAAACAATATTTGTGACTTGTAATATTTTATCATGTATCTTTGAACCGCTTTGTATTTTATTTAAGAAAAATTCTGGTACTTAGTTTTATGTCTTTGCTATCCGCTGCGTATTTCTTCGTGCACATGTGTCGCTTGCACACACTTGGCACTCGTCGATAGGATGGTGACCCGTGTTGTCACCATCCGGATGTCTCGATCTCCCCGTGTTCGTATGTGGGGATTTGGAGGGCGTCACAGGTGGTATCAGAGCAGTTCGGCTCTGGGTAAAACCACATGTCCCGTAGGTAGTACCAGAAGGTTTTTAAAGTTGTGTTTTAAAATTTATTTTAAGTAAAGTTGCTTTTTGACGTGTTTTAATTGTTTTGATTTGTTTGAGCTTGTTTGCTTGTTTTATTTATTTAGTTATGTTATTGCATGCTGGTTTCTTTTTGTTTTCTTGTTATGTGGTTTCGGTTTTGGTTTTGGTTTTATGTTGGTTTTATTCGTTTTTCTTAAAGGGGGTCAAGGGTTGTGTTGTGGCAGGAAGGCGGTATAATCGAGGATACTATTATTAGACATGAACATTTAGTGTAGTGGGTTTGAATTTTTAGTGATGTGGTTTGCTTGTATGATGTTGAGGTTTGAAGGGAATGTCATGGTTTAAGCAATCTTTGTAAGGTGGGAACTCACGTAGCAATGAGGAGAGGAATTAGCTTTAAGTCGCTTAAGATGATTGAGGTCAAGGTTTTGTAAAATTTATGTAACGAGGCTATAGTATAGGAGAGTGTAGGTTCAGTGAACTTTAAGGACGTGTTTAAGGGAATTTTATTTACGGTTTGTGACCGGATGTATGCAAAATGGTAGTTGCCACCGGATTACAACTTTTCAGGATTTAGTGGATGTGGCCACTCTTGTGGAGCGAGAGAATAATCTGAGTATGGGCTCCCCTCCAGGACATAAGAGGCGGAGTTTTTCTGGTGAAGGAAGTAGTTCAGGTTCGCCTCAAAAGTTTGTTCAGCGGACCAGGACTCGACCACAAGCAGCCTCGGGAGTGTGTATGGGAGGACAAGCGCCAGTTTGTGGAAGATGTAATAGAGCTCATGGAGGCGAGTGTCGTTTGGGTAGTAACCAATGTTTTGAATGCAGTCAGACGGGGCATCTTGCTCTTGAGTGCCCTAGTCAAGTTCAAGAAAGCCGTGGAGCTCGTCGCAGTGGTAGAACTAACCAGAGGTAATTAGTTCGGGCTCGAAGGTACACAGTGACTCTTGGTACCGTTGGAGGCGAGGTTACGGAGACTCAAAATGCTAGAGTCATGGCATGATCCGGGTGATCCTTTAGAGAAGTAGAATAATTGAGTTCTTTAGTTCCGTGGAGTTTATGAAATGGTCTATAACGTAGTAGGTTATAAGTTCAACAAATTTCAAGGATGGATTTTATGAAGTTTCAACAAAGTTTTAAAGTTGGGGCCTTATAGATTTTAAGAATATAAGTTTATGGTAATTAAGGTGTTAGGTTCGACAAGCCTTGGGGGGAAATAATTAAATTTTGAGTTTAGATCTCGTGATTCGGATGAGTAATTAGGTGGCAATTGGGGCTTTAGATTTTACAAGCTTTTAAGGTGAATGTTTTGGATTAAAGCCATCAATCTTGAGAATTGCAGAAAATGATTTATTATCCATTAATGTTTTAGAATTTGAAATATTTGGGAGTCGATTTTTCTATTATGGAATGTAAGTTCCTTGATCTTAGAAGTTCCGGAAGAGGATTCTTATTTGATTTAAGGTTTTAGAATTGCAAAGTTGAAGGACCGATTTATAATAAGAGTTGAGTTATTGATATGAAAATTTTTCTGGGGTACATTTCTTTGAGAATGGAGGTAATGATTTAGTTCGTGTATTTCTTTGAGGATTGAAGATATCGAGCTAGTTTAGAAAATAATTATTGTTAACTCGAGGTTGTAGTAATAGATTTTAAGAAATGATTTTTATCGGTTCGGAAGAAATAGATCCATCAAGGTTTTGGAAACAATGGTTTAATTGTTGGTACTGAATTCGATTGAAGTTGAGACCTTATGTTTCGGAGACCTTTGGGAATGGATTATTAGCAGGTTTAAGGTCATTTTCAGTACAAAGCTTAAAACGATAACTAATTGCTGATATTAAGGGTGTAAGTTAAGCAGATATAAGAATGACTCATGTTGATTTGCGGATATAAGTCCAGATGATGGAAATAGTAGTAATGGACTACTTGTATGTTGGAATGACTATTGGTTTCGACTAAGGACGTATGAGATCAACAAGTTTCATGAATAGATTTTATGAAATTTCGACAAAGTTTTAAGGGTTCGCAGATTTTTGGAAACGATTGGGTATTATTTAAAATTTTAGATTTGAGAGTTCGGGAGTCAATTGTTTTGTTGTTGGATATAAATTCATCGATCTAACGGATTTTGGAAAAGTAATTTTGTATAATTTAAGGTTATGAGAATTGAGGATTTGATGGACTGATTCATAATGAGATTGAAGTTTTAGTTTCGCAAGATTGGTGTACTAGTAGGAATTATTTTAGAAATTGATTAGGATGCAATCATAAATGGAGTTGAATAAAGTGGAAGGATGGATATAGGAATTATTAGGAATTATTAAGGAGGATGTCGATCTAGTTCGTGTGTTTGTCTAAGGATCGAATGTATCGATCTATTTTGAAAAATGAATGTTATAGCTCGAGGTTTTTGTAATAGGTTCTGGGTTTGATCTATATCAAGTTTAAGGATAATAGATGGTGCGGGTTTTGGAAGATGAACTTTGTCTATTTTGAGGATAAGGTACAGATGTTGGAAATGGGAACGATGGATCACTTATACGTTGGAATGATTTTTTTGGTATTAGCAAAGGGTACATGAGATTCAGTTTCAGTGGTGGTGAGGGTGTATGGAGTTCAGAGAGTATAAATCATAGTCTCATTTTGACTTGAGAGAAGTGGCTTTGGTGAGTATTGAAGGGGATTAGATGTGACAGTATTAAATTCAAGAGATCTTAACTTTGAGTTCTTGGTGAGTTGATCGGAGTGTATAGTTGAAGTGGGTGGTTACCAATTGGAGTGATGGTTGGCATTAATAGTTGAGGCTATCTTCAGGAATTAGTTGTGACTTGAGGTCACATAGGAATTTAATTTTGAGAAGGTACTTGTAATTGAAGAGTAATATTTTTGGTTGAGCAAATTATGTTGATTGAGGATTTATTTTGAGGAGTAACTATTAGGTTACCAAGGTGTAGTATACAATGAAAAGTTTGGAGGTTATAGCACAGGAGTTGATTGAGGTTAACAAAGTTATTGTGGAAAGATACTAATTGTTGGAATTTACTTGAGTGCGGTTTTGAAGTTCTCGATGATATGGTGATTTTGGTTTACGTGGCTGCTATAGAAGTTCTTGACGTGATGCGTCGCTGAGAGACCAGTGCAAAAATGATGGAATTGCCTATAGAGGTATATTGTGGGAAGAGTATTCTTCGTATTTGTGTGGAAATGGTTGATGGTATGATATTCTCAGGTATAATACGAGTTGTATATGGTATCCTGCTTGACGCTGATGTTGGATCTCACAAATTTCGAGGAAGAAATTTATTTTAAGGGGGGGAGGATGTGATGACCCGCTTTTACGTGTATTTTCACTGAAGGAGTGGTTTTAATTTAATTAATATTATAGTGCTTTTATTTTAATTTATCGGATTTTAATTAGATTTTATTTGCTGTTGAGTTTAAAATTGCTGTTTAATTTATTTTAGCTCGTTTTTGGATTTAAAATTTAATAGTTGGTTTTTACTAGTTATTTATTATATTTTAGCTTGACGTTGTGTTTAAAATATTTTCTTGGTGTTTATTTATTTATTTGATGTAGTGTTTAATTTATTTTAGTCGTTTTATGTTTTTAATATCGTTTTCGGCGGATCAGTTTCTGGATCCCGGAAGTGAAGTTTGGACTTCATTTCTTTTCCCCTTCTTTTCTTTTTCCTTTTTCTTTTTCCCTTCCTTTTTTCTTTTCCTTCTTTTCTTTTTTCTTCTTTTTCTTTCTTTCTTTTCTTCCTCCCCGTTTCTTCTCCCGTGCGCCCGATTCTCTCTCTCTCTCCCTTCTCTTTTTCCACTTCCGCCCAGCCTACTTTGACCGGCCGTATCTCCGCCGTCCTGTGGAGGTGTCGTACACCACCCCCGCCATTCTCTTCCCCTCCCACCAGACTACATCCCCACCAATTTTCAGGACCATCGGACCCACCGTTAGCCGCCACGAGCCCCTCAAAGTCGCTGCCCCCAACTCTATTTTTCACTCTGCTGCCGCTACCTTCAACCGCCCAGAACCGCCGCTCGCCGGCGGCATAGCTTGCGACACCCACCCAGAAATCTTCCCCTCCCTCCGGCGCACCACCCCACCAAAGATCTCCCCCAACCGTGCCGCCGTTTGGCCGGAAAAGCGCATCTAAGCCGCACGGTTTTTCACCGTTTTCGGCGCCGTCGCACCACCTCCGGCCACCATCTTTTCACCACTTCTTCCCCTACCTCATGCCGACCTAACCCACCCATTTCCGGCCTAGATCCGTCGCCGGAGCAGCTCCCACGAGCTCAACTCCTATTTGGCCGTTTTTGCCCTCCACCGCCGTTTCCACCGCCGCCTACGGCCAAAAACTCACTTCCACTAGCTTCATAAACATCCCTAGACCATTCCCTATCAATTTGGTGTCTTGGTTTTAGTCCCCGTTCAAAAGTGGGTATTTTACGACCCACGGCTACAGTGCATTTGCACTGTTACGTTGCTTTTCGCTCATCGTTTGCCGCGCGCCGAACCTTCTAAAAATCATATATAGCGCTGTAAGTATTTTCCAAACTCTACTTTTAGATTTAAATATATTTTGCTCCTTCAATAATTTATTTGGTTGGTTTGTCGATTTCGGACTGAGTCCTAGGAGTTCGGGGGTCGGGTGGATGGAGGACGGAGTTGCTTGATTTGTTGATTTTTGCTTGGTTGGTTGTGTCGTGCATTGAGTTTGCATTTACATGGTGTGTACATGTGCATTTTATTTTAATTGGGAAAAATCCTGTTTTATTGGCGTAAATGGATTTTCGGGTGCGAGCGTATCACGAGCCCAAGCCGGGATGGGTTATTATCTCGGTGGAGCTCCTTTGGTCACTCGTGAGCGGATAATACTGAGTGACATCCCCTGGGTTGTCGCTGGGCGACGACCTGATCGCACGATACGGTAACGCTGTTGTGTCGACTCCGTGGTTCCTAGAGTGGCGGGGACTAGAGGATGGCCTGGCCAGTTACGCACTGGGCGCGAGTCTGGGAATCACTCGTGTAGGTGTCATACGCGTAGACGTTACCTGCGGTGTGGCACAGAGCCAGAGTATGCGGATGATCCCTAGGGGAGGTCATGGTGCATGCATAATCTGATTGGTTTTATGGTTTTCGGATAATGGCGAGGATGTGTTGAGGACTTGTGATCCATTTTCTGGGAAAATGGTGGTTTATTGATTTGGCCATTATCTGGGATAATGGCGAGGTCTGGTTTTGTGATCCATTTTCTGGGAAAATGATGGTTTGGGCCATTATCGGGGATAATGGCGAGGCTTGGTTTTAAACGATATGTTTTGGGCTGTTATCGGGGATAATGGCGAGATTTTGTTTAAAGGATATGTTTTTGGGCCAAATGGGTTTTTGGCGTGCGTGGAAAAATTTGGTTTATGAGCTTTGTGCATTGGCATTTACTCATGCATATTGTTTGAGTTTAATATGCTTTTATCTAGTGGTGTTTGGATTTTACTTACCTGCAGCACCATTTTTGGTACCGTAGATTTTGGTGCAGAGTTCGAGGATGAGGAGGAGGCTGAGCCCGAGGATGCGGCTCCGCCGGAGATCTGAGTTGAAGTTAATGTATTGGTTTTGGGCTTTGAAACAATATTTGTGACTTGTAATATTTTATCATGTATCTTTGAACCGCTTTGTATTTTATTTAAGAAAAATTCTGGTACTTAGTTTTATGTCTTTGCTATCCGCTGCGTATTTCTTCGTGCACATGTGTCGCTTGCACACACTTGGCACTCGTCGATTGGATGGTGACCCGTGTTGTCTCCATCCGGACGTCTCGATCTCCCCGTGTCCGTACGTGGGGATTTGGAGGGCGTCACATCTTCTCTCCTGTTCCATGTATCAAGTTCAACTTTGGTAGCTGTAAGGTCCAGTTCTACTTCCTCATTTGTACCCAACTGCAGCTGCTCCTTTAAAGCCTGCACCCTTTCCTCCAACTGTTGAATATGAATGCCAGTCCACCCAAACACATTTCAGTTCCACACACGAAGAGCACCTTTCAATTTTTTTAATTTCCTAGCCAGACGCATCATCCCACCACGACCATGATCCTCCTTCCATTCATTAGCAACAAAAGTCGTAAAAGCATCATGAGTTGTCCACATTTGCTGGAATTTGAAAGGGGCATGGCCATATCTTCTATCCTCAGGACACAAATCAACCTGCAACATAGCATGATCAGAAGAATATTTTGGCAAATATAATCCTCTAGCCAAGGGAAATTCCAACATATGCGCCGAGTTTACAAGTGCTCTATCCAATCTTGCCCAACTCCTAGAATTCCCTTCCTGACCATTACACCAAGTCATTTTATTACCTTGAAAATCCAGATCAGTTATTCCCGCCATATCGATGAAAGAATTAAATTCCTCCAAGGCAATACGAGGGCGAGGACACCCCCCAATCCGTTCATTATCTGATCTAATAATATTGAAATCGCCTATAATCATCCACGGGACATTCGAAGACTGTAGCCCGCATAAATCATCCCAAAGTTTTCGACGCTCCCCGTAATTACATTTTGCATAAACAAACGTAATACGCATACATTTATGATTCAGTTCAACTTCCATGGTGTTACTTTGAGAAGAAGAATGTAACACCAAAACTTTTACCTCTTTAGACCATAGCACCCACAATTTTTCCCCCAACTCTTGATTTGAAACACTGCCTTCAAAGGCTACAGCACTTTGTAACCGTCTAAGATGTTCTCCACCCACAAAAGGTTCCGCAACAGCAAACATGCAAGGTTTATTAGTTCTCACCATCTTCAACAATCGTTTCCTAGAGGACCCAATGCCACGAACATTCCAATAATTAATACTATACATCAAGATTAAAACGAGTGGGCTTATTCCTAGCCCTTTTAGAGGTCCTTACCTTATTTCCCATCTTGGCACTAATAGTTTTAGTAGAATCCTTCGGCTCTGACATAACTTCTTTTTCCACTTGAATATGGGTATCCTGTTCTGCATCCTCCGAATAAGAGAATGATACCACTTTATCTGAAACCTCTAACAGAGCATCCCCCATTTCTACCCGAGTAGGCCTATAATAAATAACTTTAGTATTTACCTGGCTCTTCATCTGTTCAACCTGTCGAGAGACCATATTCTCTACGCCATCCTCTTTTTCACATTCAATCTCATGATCATCAGATTGATTTTCGGTCCTTTCTTTATTTAGGCCTACACCCACTTCTTCCACTTGCCCTTTTGATTCATCATTCGCCAAAATCGGTTCCTCCACAAGTTCCATTTGCACTGCATTGAGGGCCATAGAGTGATCAGGATCCATCTCATTCAACCCAGTTATAGCTTTGGATAGATTCTGGTTTGGTAACACTTCCCCTTCCTCTATCTCCTCATTAAGAACTTCCACATCATTCATCAACACTAACGGATTCCCTTCAGTCCTTTCACTCTCCTGCAGCTTCATAACTTCAGTAGCATCATCAACTGGCTCTTTGTTACACTGATCCTTCACACAACCCTCTTTATTATTTTGCATGCTAGTCTTTTTTCGGTTCATCTTACTCTTCTCCCCAGATTTACAGGTTTTCACGTTATGGCCTTGTAGTTTGCACTTGCTGCAAAAAGCAGGTAACGTTTCAAAAATCACTTCCTGCAACCAACTAGAAGGAGACCTAGGGGAGCCAATCCAGAAAGAGTTCAAAAGGGGTTTCGCAACATCCATCTCCGCACACACACGAGTTCCATCAGTTCGTGTGGCGCATCCATCTCCATATGTTGTTGCCATTCTGTCTCCCCTTCTGATGAACTAGAGGATTCCCCTTTTATAAGTCTCTTTCTTATGTGCTCCAAATTATAAGCACCCTTGATAGAAAAGTTTCCATCTTTTGTGTGCCCCTAAATTAGTTTATCTTCAGCTCTCAATCGACTCAGAGGTTGCAAATAACTTCAGTTTCTTCTTGCTTGAAAATTTGATGAACAAAGCCTTTCTTCCAACTGCCTATGTTCGCATATATAATCCCTTTCACCTTTGCTTTTTTCTGTCTAGACATTTAATAGGATATTGCACTGTAAAGGAGGTAGGTACTTATCCCTCCGAATTTGAATATTGTATAGAGGCTTTTAATCATCAGTCTCACTCGACCAAAGGTATATTGTAAGAGTGCAAGATTTCCTAGATGAAAAGGAAGCATAATTAAGTAACAAAAGAACCGAAAAAAGGGGAAGGCTGAGAACGAAATAATAGTCAACTAAGCATTCACATACGGCTGAGTGTAAGCGCTTATTGGCTAAAACTTACAGTAAAAATATTCAACTTTTGAAAACAAGGGCTCTACATTCGGCTGTTTATTGTATGGAAAATTTTGACCAGCAAACCAAACTCTTATTGCAATCATCTATACTTTCCCTTGTGCTCATATTTGTTATAATTGAAATTTGACAAAAATGTGACAATTCAGATGATCCTTCTTTTTTTTTTTTTTAATAAATTTGACCATTTGGGAAAAGATGATTTCTTTAGAAAATATTACATTTACGAAAGCATGAATTTTGAAAACATTATCCTTTGGAGAGATAAATAATTTTAAAAAATTTCATTACAGATGGAAAATAAAAAACACGGATGCAATAAATAATTAAATAATTACGAAAATATGAAAAGACGTAAGTTAAAAAATAATAATGCTAAAGAATAAAGAAAGATTATTTTAATAAAGTAGAGAAATAATAGAGAGTGAGATGTAGGAAGTTTTTGGAAAGTGAGTAACTAAAATAGATAAATTTGTTTTTAGACTAAAATTTGGCAAAACAATTAGAGAGCCCAATGTGAATATTCTAATTAAAGTAAAACCTACACTCACATCTAGCATAAAAATTTTATGCTAGAATGAACTAAATATCCCAATAGATCAATTAACCATCAATAGATACTACCTTACTTAAGAGGTCTACATAATAAGGGATAAATTCAGACATAATGTGGGAGATAAATTCTCCTCAATACAAATATTTTATCAAAGTCTCCCAATCAAATCAATGCTCTCATCTGTTGTATGGTGTATAGAGCCATTGCTATAAATACTAACATCAAATCCAGCTTCTGTTCAGGATTGGGCTCATCCTTAACCATCTGAAGCCAGTAGTTCATCCTGCTCGTCATATGCAGGTCTTGACACAACTTCTACCATTATAGGGGAAATGATAGTGGGACTATCACAGTTAGATTCCTTGAAATCTCAGAAAGTTAAATAACTACCATGCACATAGATAAATTATGCATGATTAATGATAAACATGAGATGCATGTAGAAAATTCGTATTTGTCTCCAATTCAGATTCCTCAATGTCTTTCAAAAAAACTTTAATGCACATTTTCTTTCAGAGAACATTTTTCACTTCATCCTTTCAAAAATATTTCATTTCATAGTTATTAAAACCATCATTAATATAACGTATGATATCGTCACATCTCTTATATGCACAATGAGTACTTGCCGGTGACAGTAGTACAACTCATGTTGAAATTACATCTTTGTCAGCAGACATCATAACCCAATGCATTGGTACCATAGCAATTCATCATAACATAACGAATGCACCTACTGGTATTAGGTGTCATAAATGACTTTGCTCTGGCATTCTTTAAAAAGAATCAATTCGAAGCCTGTTGACAATTCCTTATCTAACTAGGGATTACTCCATTCTTACTTACTCTAGAGTAGACAAAGGAGTTCTACTAGGATAATTCTCCATCCTATCTTTTGGGGTCATGACAAAATTCATTTTTATGCAATGTCTTGAGAAGTATATTTCATGACATGTGCATATATAGTAAATTTAATAAAAAATGACATTTATATATGTAATAGGCTAAAATGGTGAAACTTTCACATGTCATATAACAAGTAATCAAATGCTCAATGATGCATCTTATGATGTTCATGCATAAAAGGACATTTATGAAATGAATGTGGCGCTTATTCAAAAGTCATAAATAAATAATCTAAAGTTAACTTAGAAGCTAACTTACAAACTTTCTAGTGTTTAGGAAATTGGTGCAGCTGTAATAAGAGTTATTCTAAGTTAGGAATTGCATAACTAAGAAAGATATTCATCTTAAATAAAAAAAAAGAAAGATGCTCATAATGAAAAGGTTCATACAATATTTATGAAATTGCCCTTACAATAATCCAAAATTGCCACAAGTCCCTAAACTTTCACTATTTGCAATTTGGCTCCAAATTTCCCAAACCTCATAAATTTTATGTTCTTAATCCATATATGATCTTAGAATTCCAAAAATCAAACAACTTCTATGTCAAAACCATCCAACCATGGCATGCAATTTGGTAACCATTTTTGTGATTTCAAGCCTATGGCTTCTATGTATGCATGTGTGATCAATTTCCATAAAATATAAAATCCATAAATCTGACCTTGGAACATTTTTATAAGTTAGATACATGTCACATGCTTTCATCCCATCACTTATGTATTGAATAATACCTAATTCATCAAAAACCTTCAAATCGTGTATATGCATGATGTTTCTAATTTCTCCTTGTCATTGCAAGTTTAAAACCTAAATGAATCATGCATTTAAATCCTTAACTTGAAGATAACTGGTTTCTTAAGGTTCATAAGGCCATCCTTGGAAAAATAAAGCGTGAGATTCCAAGATAATTCTCATATAAGTGCAAACAAAATACTTAGATGATCAACACATATTGGCTCATAAACCTATCACATGTTGTTTTCCTCAAATTTAAACTTTCCATCAATCACCCAAGATATTAACTACACTTAAGGTAACATATCAAGACATTTCATGACTAAAATTTCATTCCAAAACAAAATATACATGCAAAACTTCAAATCTTGCCGAACTGCATCTCTTGAGTAAAACCTTTTTATAACTCAATCAAATCCTCATTCTCATTCCATAATACATCCTCATTCTCATGCCATAATTCAAATCATAACATGTTCATCTAATACTGAACAAAAGATAAGGCTAGTTTACTTACAAAAATCATGGCCCTTGAGCTCTCAAAACTCAACTCAATTCAAGACCTCACTCAAGTTACTCTGTTTCAACCCTTTCACACTTTGAATGTTTTGCTCTCAAGAACACTAAACGAAAGCTAGAGAGATTTGTGTGAAGAAGTGAGGGGTAAAGGGATGTATTTATAGGACTTCATGGAGGGGTGAGGGCAATGAGGGAGTTGATTGGTGGAGGTGGGCGGTGGAGTGCATTTTCTAGTTGTGTCATGGCTTGGTCAGCTGAATAGTGACCTAATTTTTCATGATTAAACCATGGAAAAGAGTAGAAGATGATCATTGGTGTAGTGGGCTGCATTGGTGCATAAAAAATAATAATAAAAAGCATGCCAAGGCCGATGGGTTTGGGGTTTCAATGTTGTCCCTCTTTTGATCACCTTTTGTCCCATCTTCTTTGTCTGAATTGAGGGCATTATTACCATCATTTGAAAGATTTTTTAGGTGAGTAAGAGAGGAGTGATTGGCTGCCATGTGATCATGCTTGAATAGAAAATAAAAGGGATGAAAAGGGGTAGTGGGTTCAGCTGAGTGGTTCAAATGTGCCTCTCTTTGTGCCAATCGGTTGGACTGCCTTAGGTAGGTAATTGGATAAGCTTGCACTTGAGTGTTTTGAAGCATTTCCTAGGGAAGAAATTACAAAGGTGGTGGTGTGTGGAGGTGAGGCAAATAAATGCATAAAGTCCTTGAAGATGGAGGTGCAATTGGTTTAGTCAAGACCTCAAGTTCCTAGTTGAATAGTTGGTGTTTTGGTTTTGTTTATTGGACTTGTTATGCACAATTTCCATGTTTGATTCTTAGGTGATATCATGAGGATTTAAGGGATAGAAATCCTCTTGAAAATTGGTTTAAGAGGTGTTGGTTTTGGGTGGTTTGATGAAGGGTCACTCGGTTTGCCTTAAGTGAGCCAACTAGTGGTTTAGTTGGCATGCATTTGGTTCATGTGACATGGGTTGGGTTAATTCTAACCTTCAAGAGTTGCCTAAGAGGGATGCAAAATAAGTGTAAAAGGAAAAAATTTCATATCTTAAATCATGAAGAAAAGGGTTTTAAGAAAACTTTGGTAAACATGATGTTTAAGTTACTGTTCTTTTGTGAGATCATTAGTGATCTAAACTCAAGTTAAAAACTTAATAAAGTGTGACGCCCCCAACCCCCGCTTGGGATTGAAGATTGACTAAAGCGTCGGAGCATATAACACAAGGCTACATAACCCGCACACATGATAGTTAAGACGCAATGCACCTATTGATATCTAACAGTATGCAGTATATCGACTTAAGTCAAATAAACAAGACATATATCATGGTACTGAAGCACATATCCCAAAAATCAAAGGTTTAATTGTTTAAAGTGAAACTCTCAAAACATGGGACCATCACATCCAAAGTCATCAAAACAAAACATCCGTATTCAAAAGAGTCCCATAACAAAGTCCTTTGGTGAGGTTGGTCCTAGTTGGCCTTGTTTTGATGCATAATCCTCTTTAGTTGCTCAAAAAGCTGCAACACTTAAGTAATAAATTTGTCAGTGGCTTCCAATCTTTCCAAAATAGACTGCTTTGGAGAGACCTGACATCTCTTTGGAGTCTCCTTAGTGATCTGGGGAGCTGGCCTCTTGCATTTTCCCATTTCTATCCTCTTGGGTTCCTGTTATAACTTCTACCATTCTGGGTGGGGAAATGGTAGTGGAAACTACCACAGTGAGATTTCAAGAAATCTCAGTAAGTAAATAAATAACATGTAACAGATATCATAAGCATATGAAAACAAACTCAAAATGAATGCATGGACATGAAACTTTACTTATGCATGTGACATTTTTTTTTAAAATGCCATGTGCTTCAGAACTTTCATAACCTTTTTCTTTTCATTAGCATATTTTCATCTTGTTCATTAAAACATACATGTGAACTCGAGTTTTTATTCATATTACATGACATAGCATGACTTGGAGCTCAAGGCCTTAATCTTTGACTTTTAACATATATATGGACACCTCACAGCTCCCCTATGCACCATGTGTTTCCTGCTAGTTACCACATCAACCATTGGCCCACTTTAATCAAGGTGACTACGTCTTACTCATAATCATTCTCATTACGGCAGTTCACTTTTTGCCTTCACCGTAGGACAACCACTAGCTTTAGGTGCAACCCCACTCTGGTATCATTATTTTTGGGAACCATTCGAGGTTTGTCGATAGTACTTCATCGACCCAGGGTTTACCACTCCATTTTAAAAACTTCTGAGTAGACAAAGGAGTTTCACTATGGCATTTTCCCGTCCTAGCCTTTGGAGTTGTGACAAAACTTTTAAAAGACTCTTTTTGCTTTTTAGAAAAGTTTCAAAAAAACCCAATATATATGACATGACTTATGAAACTTTGAGCCTTCATGGGACACATGCAATGCCGAAACTTAATTATGATTATATAACAAACAATCATGCAATCCATGTATATCTCACATTATGGCTTGAAAATATTAGACACACGACCATGTTCTAAATTATAAATTCTAAGACATTCAATCTACGAACAAGAAGCGAACATTCACAACTTCACTTACGTTATACAATAGCCAAAACCCATAAACATTAGCATGCAAGATAATTAATTTCATGCCTTCAAAACTTTAATCACAACATGATAACCCTTTATCTATGGTCATGGCCAAAACCTCTTAGTTTTAAATACATGTTACATCCATTTTGTATGAACTTGGAATCTTCTAATGGGTTTACCAAAATTTTATCCATAAATCTCCATACATAGCTAAAACATACAAGTGAGCATGCTTAGGAAAAACAAGCGTTTTCTTGAGTTTAATCCTTTAAAGATTAGGTATTGAGCATTCTAAAATTCATGCCAAAACCTGAAACTCTAAACATGGCTATCCACTCCATTTTCATAAAATAACAACTAAGAAGCATCATGCATGGCTGAAACAAGTGAATGAATATATTCAAGGAAAAGCAATCATTTTCTTGTATGGCATCTTATAAAATATTAGGCAATGCAATAAATTCCATGAGCATAGAACATTTCGTGCAAAACCGAAACCCTAGCTTTAGCCTTTTATTTCATTTTCATAACATAAAATAACAATAATAACCATTACAATCATGAGTTGAACACTTACACAAAGATCCATTCATAACATATGGAAAAACATCATTACATCAAACAAAATTGTGCAACCAAACAACAAGTAAGTTCACATTTCATATATATAAAATTTCAAGTACAAGTTAAAGATTTACTTACAAAAATCCACAATCGATAAACAAGCAAGCTGAAAATATAAATACAAAATCATTAGGTTCGGTTTGTGAAAAACCCTAACTCAAGTATGTATGTGTAAGCTTATGGCATCTAGTCTAAGGAAAAAGCTCTCAACATTTTGGACCTTTACTCCTTAAGTCTGAAACTTGCATCAACAAACATGAACTAACTCCATCTAGCTCAAGTGTGTGTGCATGTGAGCATAACTTGCTAAAAATTGAAACTCTTCCTCTCATGGCAGTGTGTGATAAAAAATGGAAAGATGGGTTTTTGGGCTTCATACCTTGAATGATTCTCTCCTTAGAAGCATCTACTAGCTTAGCTTGCCCTCAAAATGATATTTGCATGAAAAGAGAGTAATGTGAGTGGTGTTTGAATAGTGAAAAAGTGATGAAAAGTGGAGAGAAAGGTGGTGGTCGAATACTTCACAGAAAAAAAAAATCCTCCAAGTGACTAAAGAGAAGAGGTTTTCGGCACCCTATACCTTTTATAGGTATAAGAAGCTTCTTGCACAAGCCAAACACATTTGCTTGGATGCCAAGTGGCATGTCACCCTAAGCTTCTTCCTCTACCTTCATCATAAGATTGTGTTGGAAATACAAGAGAATCTTTGGACAAGTGGTGCCTCTCCTCTTAAATCGAAATCTCCATTCCATTTTTACCCTTCAACTCATGTCTTGGTTCAATGAACCTCATGGCAATTTGCTCTTTTCTCTAGCTAGGATCTCCCTCAATCTCCTACATGTGTGCATGTGCCTAGTGGCATGTGAGAGTGTGGGTGTGTGCATGGTGGCCGAAATCTCCATCTCTTCCCAAGGAGATCTTATTCTTCTTCCACCAAATGTCTTGGACATTGTGTGATTGGTCACAAAATGAACCAAAACCCTTGGCCTAGCTGACCACCTCAAGGAATTCTTTCCAAGATTCCTTCTAGAAACCCTAGTAGGTGTGTAGCCCCTTTTTCCCAAGACAACTCATCATCTACCCTTTTGCATGTATGACACATCACAAGAATTAAATCATGTCCCACTATGATTGTCATGCATGCCCTTTGGGCTTCCCTCAAGTTCCATCTTTTCATGCTTTTTATCTTCCCTCTTTTCATGCATGACACATGGTAAAACCAAATCATGTCCCCTATGCTTGCCATGCATGCCCTAATTTCATGGGCACAAAACCCTAATTTTACTATTAGACCAAAATCCTCAAGACTTCATATGCCTTCTAAACCAACCAACATGTCTCAATGGGTTATTCCTCCTTTCTTGGCCCAAATAACAATACTTAATAAGATAATTAAAAAGCTTACCAAAGATCTTGGTTGTCACACAAAGGTTGAAGGAGAATCCTAGGTGCATGTGGTTGGGGCTTAGGTAAGATAGAAACCAATGGTATGGTGTATGTGGGTCCATTTGGAAAAATGAAATGAAATACAAGGCTTGGGCTTCAATTGTTCGGCCCAAATTGGCCAACTACTTAATCCTCTATGTGTAGGCTTAGAAGTTAACCTTTTTATGAGCCTCATGTCTATATTTATTGGGCTTTTCCTTGGCCTCAAAAGTCTACAAGGTTGGGTCTCAAGCTTAGGTCTTTCTTCAATTGGGCCTGTTATGGACGTGTTTCACAACTTTACACACACGATCACCTATAACTAAAGAGGAATGAGGGTTGGGGGTTCAAGGAATTGCCTCTTATGCCTAAGTCAGAAAAGGTAATGGAGATCTCTCTAATAGTTGATTAAAATGGGTCTCGTTGTCATACCTAGATGGTATAAATAGAACCCATGATGTTTTTTGTTTTATGTGATACCTGTTTCATCCCCAATTTGAAAGTCAAGCTACGGGATATCGAGGCTTAGCTTATTTTGGAGAAGCTGATAGCCTTTCTCTTAAGGCTCTTGGGCGGTTATTCTTTAAGTGATAACCTTTTATATGCTTTAAATGGGCCAAATCCCTAATTCCAGGGTTATCGGACTATGCTAAATTTAGGCCCATGGTACGACTCGGCAGGCCCTGAGAATAGGATTAAACCCCTTCCAGTTACCCTGTGAAGTCCCTTCATGCACAACATGATGGGACTTGTAATCATGGCATCGCTTCATTGTAATGATGACTGGCCACCACGATGTATGACCCTTCCCATCATGGTCCAAGCTTCCCCTCTTCATTGTAGTTACTCCAGTTTCTTTTAGGACTAGGTCACCCACCTTGAAGTACCTCGGCCTCACCCTTTTGCTGAAGTACTGTTCCATCTTCCTTTTGCTGGCCTCACCTCCTTCAACAAGTCCAGATTTTCTTATAGCTTTTTTTAATTTCCCTCAATGTTGAAGCCTTTCCTCCTATGGCTTGACAACCCCACCTTCACTGGTATCACTGCTTTCGTTCCATAGGCCAAGGCGAAAGGTGTTTCGCCAGTTGATGTTTTCGCTGTTGTCCCGTATGCCCACTCAATTCTAGGGAGTTTGTCTGCCCAAATCCCCATCTTCTTGCCTACCTTCTTCTTTAATATTCCTACAATGGTCTTGTTGGTTGCTTTAACTTGCCCGTTTGCTTGTGGATGCCTTAGGGATGAGTATTTGACCTTGATCCCAAGCTTGACACACTACCTGCAATAATGCTCGTAGTCAAATTGTTTGCCATTGTTGGAGATAATACTTTGTGGCATCCCAAATCTACATATTATTGCTTTCCACAGGAACCTAGTAACGCTTTGGGTAGTCACCATCGCCATTACTTCGACTTTTTCCCATTTGGTAAAGTAATCTATGGTAACGATGATGAACTTAGTGCCCCTTTCCTCGGGGCATAGGGCCAACTAGGTTTACACCCCATTGAGTGAATGACCAAGGGAAGGTTATCGACTTCAGTTCTTCAAGAGGAATGTTTGGGATTGGCATGTACAGTTGGCGTTGGACACATCTTTTTACAAACTCTCTTGCATCCTTTAGGGTGTGTGGCCAATAGTATCTTGCTCTCATGATATTTGCAGGGAGGAGGGATCTCCCTCCCTAGTGGTTTCTATACTCCTTCATGCACCTCTTTCATGATGTAATCAACTTCCTCTTTTGAGATTCATCTTAACAATGGCGTCGAGAACCCTCATCTGTATAACTTTCCATCTATCATAGTGAACTAGGTTTTCCTGCTCCTAACCTTCCTTGCTTTCTCAAAGGAAGAGGGAAGCTTCCTAGTCTCCAAATATCTGATTATGTCATCCACCAGATTTTGGTGTGTCCTTTCCTACCTCCAAGATCTTGGCTCCTATAACCAGTGTGTCAGCTGCCCTAATGATAACCTCCCCCGGAAAAATTTCTTCCTCCTTTGTAGAGGTTGCTTGTGCTAATTGATTGGCTTTCCAATTGTTAGCCTGAGGGATACGCTCGATCTGGAAATATTGAAGGTGACTAGACCCTTGTTGTACCTGATGGGGAGGTACTTTATTAATTTTCCTACCTTTGCTAAATACTCCCGTGTGACTTGGCTGACCAAAACTTGCGAGTCTACCTTCATTTCGACTTCTTTACTCCCTGAAGCTTCTACTATGGCCAACCCAGTGAGTACTGGTTTGTATTCAGCTTCATTATTTGTCACTTTGAAGTTCAGCTGTATCACATGGTTCATCTCAACCACGTTGCTTGTTATCATGTGCACTCCTACACCACATCCTATTCGATAAGATGATCTATCCATGTAAACCTACCACAACTTCCCATCAAGAGCTTTTGGTACTTCTTCTTGGAAGTTTGTGAATTCTGCTACAAAGTCAGCCAGGACTTGTCCCTTGATAGTAGTTCTAGGAACATAAGTAATGTCATATTCACTTAATTCGATGGACCACTTAACCAGTTGACCTGAGGTGTTGGGCCTTTGTAGCACCTTTTGCAAGGGTGATGAGGTAATGACTTTTATGGGGTGTGCCTGAAAATAGGGCCACAAGTGTTGTGCCACTGTGACAATGGTGAAAGTGATCAATTTTATCATTGGGTATCTTGTTTCGGCTCCCCTTAAAGCTTTGCTTACGTAGTACATGAACTTCTGTTCCTTTCCTTTCTCCCTTACCAATGTGGCAGATATAGTGTCTGGTGTCACGGCTAGATACAGTGACAAGGGTTCCCCTTGCTTGGTCCTTACTTGTAGCTACTTCTACCAGAGGAATTAGTAGAAAATTGCAACATTGAGATTTCAAGAAATCTCATAAATTAATCACACAGCTTACCACAGCTTACACAAGTATACAAGAGGTATATCATGCAATGCGTGCATGGGCATGTACATAACTCATGACTGAAACTGAATTGTGACTTATGCATTGATCACTTTTAAAAGCTTGCAACAGAGACTTGGTATTTTTGGAAAACATGCTTTTGTCATCATTCATATCTTAGTTACTCACGTGAATCGGAACATATCATATCGCACGATTCACATCTTGAGATCCATAACATATCATATAGGCGTGTGGCCTTGTTCTTATAACACATGTGGATACATCATGGCTCCCCTATGCACTACGTGTTCCTGTTTGTTATAGCACCATCACCGGTCCGTGCACCACGATGACTACATCTTAAACATAACTTATTTACTCAACAATACTTTGTTGGGTTGCATGCCTTATGCACCCACTAGCATTAGGCACTACCCCGCTTCGGCATTCTTTAAAAAGAATCCATCCAAGGCACGTCGTGTGATGCCCCCAAAATCCCCACGTACCAACACGGGGAAATTGAGACGTCCGGATGATGACATCACGGGTCACCACCCTATCGAAGAGTGCCAAGTGTGTGCAAGCGACAAATGTGCACAAGAAGATACGCAGCGGATAGCAAAGTCAAATACTAAGTACCAGAATTTTTTTCTTAAATAAAATACAAACGGTTCAAAGGTACATAATAAAATATTACATGATATAAATATTGTTTCAAAACCAAATATAAAGCATGAACTCCAACTCAGATCTCCGGCGGAGCCGCATCCTCGGGCTCAGCCTCCTCCTCCTCCTCGAACTCTGCATCAAAATCTACGGTACCAAAAATGGTGCCGCAGGTAAGTAAAATCCAAAACACCACTAGATAAAAACATATTAAACTCAAACAACAAGCATGAATGAATGCCAATGCACAAAACTCCCAAACCATATTTTTCCACGCACGCCAAAAACCCATTTGGCTTAAAAACATAACCTTTAAAACCAAGCCTCGCCATTATCCCAGATAATGGCCCAAACCACCATTTTCCCAGAAAATGGATCACAAGACCATCGCCATTTTCCCAGAAAATGGCCCATATCCGAAAACCATGAAAACCAACCAATTATGCATGCACCATGATCTCCCCTAGGGATCATCCGCACACTCTGGCTCTGTGCCACACCGCAGGTAACGTCTACGCGTGTGACACCTACACGAGCGATGCCCAGACTCGCGCCTCCAACTCGCGCGTACCTGGCCAGGCCATCCTCTAGTCCCCGCCACTAAAAGGACCACGGAGTCGACACGACAGCGTTACCGTATCGTGCGATCCGGTCGTCGCCCGGCGACAACCCAGGGGATGTCACTCAGTATTATCCACTCCCGAGTGACCAGAGGAGCTCCACCGAGATAATAACCCATCCCGGCTTGGGCTCGTGATACGCACACTCCCAAAAATCATTTACGCCAATAAAACATGATTTTTCCAATAAAATAAAATACAAGTGCATGCATCATGTAAATGCCAATTTCAATGCTCGACAAATAAATTCAACCATAGCACAACAAATCAAGCAACTCCGTCCTCCATCCATCCGACCCCCGAACTCCTCGGACTCAGTCCGGAATCAGCGAACCAACCAAATAATTTATTGAAAGAGTAAAATACATTTAAATCTAAAAGTAGCGTTTGGAAAATACTTACAGCGCTATATAGGATTTTTAGAAGGTTCGGCGCGAAGCGAACGGCGATGCGAAAGCAACGTAACAGTGCAAATGCACTGTTCCCGTGGGTCGCAAAATACCCACTTTTGACCGGGGACAAACCAAGACACCAAATTGATAGGGAATGGTCTAGAGATGTTTATGAAGCTAGTGGAAGTGAGTTTTGGCCGTGGGTGGCGGCGAAAACGCCGGTAGGGGCGGAAAAAGGGCAAATCGGAGTTGAGCTCGTGGGAGCCGCTCCGGTGACCGTTTGAGGCCGGGGATGGGTGGGTTAGGTCGGCAAGGAGTAGGGGAAGAAGTGGTGAAGAGGTGGTGGCCGGAGGTGGAGCGACGGCGGCGGATCGGGCCTCAAGCCGTGCGGCTTGTTGGGATTTTTCCGGCCAAACGGCCGGCCGGTTGGGGCTGGGAGTCGGAGGGGATGATCACCGGCCGGAGGGGAGTCGACCGGCAGGGGTGGCGTCGGGCACGACGCCGGCGAACGGCGGGCCTGGGCGGGAAGGCTTTCCGGCGTGGGTGAGGAGAGAGAGAGAAAGAGAGGGACGCGGGGAGAGAGAGAGAGAGCCGAACGGGAGAGGGAAAAAAAGGAAAAAGAAAAAAGAAAAAAGGAAAAAAGAAAAAGAAGAGGAAAAGAAAAGATGAAGGAAATTAATGAGGTCCAGTCCTCACGTCGGAAGTC
The DNA here is from genome assembly GCA_011037825.1 of Carya cathayensis. Taxonomy (NCBI): domain Eukaryota; kingdom Viridiplantae; phylum Streptophyta; class Magnoliopsida; order Fagales; family Juglandaceae; genus Carya; species Carya cathayensis. The sequence continues at coordinate 1,688,320 of QGSO01000244.1, read as the reverse complement.
CAAAAACTGATCAGCCGAAAACGGTAAAAACATAAAACGATTAAAATAAATTAACACTACATCAAATAAATAAATAAACACCAATAAAATATTTTAAACACATCAATAAGCTAAAATAAAATAAATAACTAGTAAAAACCAATTATTTAAATTTTTAAAACCAAAAACAAGCCAAAATAAATTAAATCACAATTTAAATCCAACAGCCAATAAAATCCATTTAAAACTCGATAATTTAAAATAAAAGCACTATAAAATATTTAATTAAATTAAAATATTCCTTCAGTGAAAATACACATAAAAGCGGGTCATCACATCCTCCCCCCCTTAAAACAAATTTCGTCCTCGAAATTTGCAGGACCGAACACCAACTTGAAACAAGCCATACAATTCCACATAAAACCAACTGCAACCAAAAAAAAAAAACGTACCGTCATCACTCGAACAAGTAGGGGTACTGCTCCCTCATGTCCACTACTCGCTCCCAGGAGAAATCTTGAGCTAACGGATCTCCCCAGGCCACCTTAACCAGATATATCGTTTTAGACCTTAACTGTTGCTCCTTCCAATCCATGATCTGCGATGGAACAACCTCATAAGTAAGGTCCGGTTGCAACTGAATATTCTCTGGGTCGACAAAACGTGGCTCTTGTTGTCCAAAACTCTTCTTTAAAGACGATACATGGAAGACATTGTGTATATCCCCAAAATATTCTGGCAAAGCAACTCTGTAAGCGACGGACCCTACCTTCTCCAAAATCTGAAAAGGTCCAACATATCTTGGATCCAGCTTTCTCTTCTTCCCAAAACGCTTAACTCCTTTCATGGGAGAGACCTTAAGATAAACCCAATCGCCTTGTTCGAAAGACAATTCTCTCCTCCTGGTATCCGCGTAACTCTTTTGACGACTTTGCGCTGCAGCCATGTTATCTCTTATAATCTGAATCTGATTTTGCATATCCTGTATTATCTCGGGTCCAATTATTTTCTTCTCCCCGACTTCATCCCAACATAAGGGTGATCTGCATTTTCTACCATACAGAGCTTCATAAGGAGCCATTTGGATGGATGCATGGAAGCTGTTATTATACGCGAATTCTATGAGTGGCACATGATTCTCCCAACTTCCTTGAAAATCTAAAGCACACGCTCGCAACATATCTTCCAGAGTTTGAATCGTGCGCTCTGACTGGCCGTCTGTCTGGGGGTGATAAGCAGTACTAAACTTTAATTTAGTACCTAAAGCCGCCTGCAAACTCTTCCAAAAATGGGAGGTGAACCTTGGATCTCTGTCCGACACTATGCTCTTGGGTATCCCATGTAGTCTCACTATTTCCTTTACATACAAGCGGGTCAATTTTCCCAGAGAATCCGCATTATTGACCGGTAAGAAATGAGCACACTTAGTCAGTCGATCAACAATTACCCAAACTGAGTTCTTTCCACTGGGAGTCCTCGGTAAGCCTACTACAAAATCCATAGAGACGTCATCCCATTTCCATTCAGGAACAGGTAGAGGCTGGAGCAAACCTGCTGGTCTTTGATGCTCGGCCTTGACTTGACGGCAAGTGCCACATCTCTCAATATACAAGGCAATATCCCTCTTCATTCCTTCCCACCAATAATTTTTCCTTAAGTCCCGATACATTTTGGTGCTACCCGGATGAACGGAATAGGGAGCCGCGTGAGCCTCCGTCATAATTCGCTCCTTAAATTCCGAGTCCTTAGGAATTACTCTACGATCTCGGAATCGAAGAATCCCATCTTTATCCAAACTGTAGTGCAACGGCCCTCTAGATTTTCTGACCCTTTTTCTAATGTCCAACAGCTTCGGATCTTTTCTCTGAAGAGTCTTCAATTCTTCAAAATCAAATACCCGAATATCAAGAATTGAAGATATCACTTCCTCTTGCTGCGAACTTCCAATAAGGAGCCTTCTCAACCCGCAAAGTAAAGAATCCACTCCAGAAGATTCAGCTTCATCCTCTAAATGTGACTTCCGGCTCAAGGCATCTGCAACTACATTTGCTTTTCCTGGGTGGTATTTAATCTCGCACTGATAGTCGCTTATTAGCTCTAACCATCTCCTTTGCCTCATGTTGAGATTCTTCTGAGAAAATAAATGCTTCAGACTCTTGTGATCGGTGTAGATCTCGCAAACTGCTCCATATAAAAAGTGTCGCCAAATCTTAAGGGCAAACACTATTGCGGCCAATTCCAAATCATGTGTCGGGTAATTCTTCTCGTGGTCTTTCAGTTGACGAGACGCATAAGCCACGACCCGTCCTCCTTGCATGAGAACACACCCCAAACCAAATTTAGATGCATCACTAAAAACAACAAACGGCTCAAGCGGTTTTGGAAGTGCTAAAACTGGCGCAGTTGTCAATCTGTTCTTCAATTCTTGGAAACTCCTCTCGCACTTGTCTGACCAAACAAACTCTGCATTCTTTCTAGTCAAAGCGGTGAGAGGACCGGATAATCGGGAAAATCCCTCCACGAATCTTCTATAGTATCCAGCAAGTCCCAAGAAACTTCGGATCTCGCGCACAGTCGATGGACGCTGCCATGATAAAATAGCTTCCACCTTACTGGGATCAACTGCCACACCGTCCTGGGAAATTACATGCCCGAGAAATCTGACTTCTTCCAGCCAAAATTCACATTTGCTAAGCTTCGCGTACAACTGGTGCTCTCGTAACTTCCCAAGCACTAAGCGAAGGTGATAAGCATGCTCGTCAACATTCTGGGAATAAACTAAAATATCATCAATAAAAACCACTACGAAAGAATCCAGATAAGGTCGAAAAACCCGGTTCATCAGATCCATGAAAGCTGCAGGAGCGTTAGCCAACCCAAAAGGCATCACTTTGAACTCGTAATGCCCATATCTTGATCTAAAAGCAGTCTTGGGGACATCTCTATCTCTTATTCGCAGCTGATAATATCCCGATCTCAAGTCAATCTTCGAGAAGATAGCCGCTCCTTGAAGCTGATCAAATAAGTCGTCAATTCTTGGAAGAGGGTACTTATTCTTTATTGTCACTTTATTAAGCTCTCGATAATCAATACACATTCTAAGAGTGCCATCTTTCTTTTTAACAAATAAAACTGGTGCACCCCATGGGGAAGTACTTGGCTGGATAAACCCCTTGTCGACCAACTCTTGCAACTGGGCTTTCAACTCTTTCAACTCGGCTGGTGCCATACGGTAAGGGGCTTTATGCACAGGAGCCGCCCCGGGTTCTAGATCGATAGCGAACTCCAACTCGCGGACTGGAGGTAACCCCGGCAAATCATCTACGAACACATCGGGAAATTCTCCTACCACTGGAAAATCTGCCAAGGACTTGTTCCCAATTGGCGTAGACGCCACTTGAACCAAAAAGGCATCCGCCCCACAAGCAATATCTTTCTTCGCTTGAATTGCCGATATAACCATCGGCTTCTCTTTTAATTTACTTCCCATAAACTCTAAACAACCACCATCTGGGAGTTGAAAACTGATTACCCGACTTCTGCAATTTATACTTGCACAATACCGATATAACCAATCCATGCCGAGAATAATATCAAATCCCAACAACTTGAACACCACCAAGTCGGCATCAAGGGTCCTACCACCAAAATCCAAGGGACAACCCAACGCAACTTTAGAACAACAAACCATTTCACCATTCGGAAGACTCACCACTAACGATCCTGGTAGGGGTCCCGTAACCAAATTACATATCCGAGCGAACGTAGAAGACACAAATGATTGAGATGCACCCGAATCAAACAATGTGCAAGCATAAAAGTCATATAACCGAACTCTTCCTGAACCAAACACATACACCCACAAAATCCGAAACAAACAAACATCAAACCACACCAAACATCAAATCCAAAAATTAGTTAATTTAGAACCATACCTGTAATCACTCCAGCATCGTGGGTCGCTGGTGCCTCATCATCCACCTCTCCAGGGGTAAGAGCATACACTCGAGCCTGTGCTACTTGTCTCTGATTAGCTCTTCCACCACGTCGACCTCCACGGCTTCCTTGAACTGTATTAGGACACTCACGGGCAAAGTGTCCCTGCTGGCCACAATTATAGCATCGAGCTCCACCCAAAGTGCACTCACCCGTATGAGCTCTATTACACCTCATGCAAACGGGCATCCGACCTCCTATACGCACTCCTGAGGCAGCTTGTGGTCGAGTTCCAGACCGCTGAACAATTTTCTGAGGCGATCCAGAGCTACTTCCTTCTCCAGTAAAACTCCGCCTTTTATGTCCCGGAGGGGAACCCATACTCAAATTATTCTCCCGCTCCACGAGGGTGGCCACATCCACTAAATCCTGAAAAGTGGATATCCGGTGGCTGACTACCAACCGGCGTATATCGGGGCGTAGACCCTCCTGGAAACGCTCAGCTTGCATCTCCTCTGTGGCGATGAGGTGGGGAGCAAATTTCCCAAGTTCTACAAACCTTCGGGAGTACTGTTCCACGGTCATGCTCCCTTGGACCAAGTGTGAGAACTCTCTTGCTTTTTGCCGCCTTACAGAAGCGGGAAAGAAGCGGTTATTAAATTCCTTCTTGAAGCGCTGCCAAGTCACCGCGGCAAAAGACCCCAATTCTGACTCCAGCATTATTCTTTTGGTATCCCACCAATCAAAAGCAGTGCCTTGTAACAGATAGCTGGCGTAGAGAACTTGTTGCGCCTCGGTGCAACCACATACCTCAAAAGTCCTCTCCAAGTCCTTGATCCACTTTCCAGCTTGTAGTGGATCCTCGTCTCCAGTGAAGTGGGGAGTCCTATGCGCCAGAAAGCGCTCATACGTGCACCCCGCTTGCACTCCTCCACTGGACCCTCCTGGTAGCAGCCATGGCCCTCCTTGTTGCCAAGGCCCTCCTTGTTGCCAAGCCCCTCCTTGCTGCCAAGGTCCTCCTTGTTGCGGCCAAGGACCTCCAGGTTGTGGGCTAGGCACTCCTTGCTGAGGCCTAAAATTTTGCTGCATAAATTCTGTCATTTGCCGTATAGCTTGGGCAATGGAGTCATCTCTCTGTGTATCATCCCGTGGCCCTTGTGTAGATTTCCTCGGTCTCACCATTTTACCTGCCACCACAACCTTTGACCCCCTTTTTAAAAAAAAACGAATAAAACCAATAACATAAAACCAAACCAAAACCAATCCACATAACAAGAAAACAAAAACAAATCAGCAGCAATAACATAACTAATTAAATAAAACAACCAAACAAGCTCAAATAAATTCAAAACAACTAAACCACGTCAAAAAGCAATATTACTTAAAATAAATTTTAAAACACAACTAAAAAAAAACATTCTGGTACCTCTCCTATGGGACATGTGGTTTTACCCAGAGCCAAACCGCTCTGATACCACCTGTGGCGCCCCCAAAATCCCCACGTACGGAAAACGGGGAATTCGAGGCGCCCGGATGGTGACATCACGGGTCACCACCCTATCGAAGAGTGCCAAGTGTGTGCAAGCGACAAATGTGCACAAGAAGATACGCAGCGGATAGCAAAGTCAAATACTAAGTACCAGAATTATTTTTTTCTTAAATAAAATACAAACGGTTCAAAGGCACATAATAAAATATTACATGATATAAATATTGTTTTAAAACTAAGTACAAAGCATAACTTCAAATCAGAACTCCGGCGGAGCCGTATCCTCGGGCTCAGCCTCCTCCTCCTCCTCGAACGCTGCATCAAAATCTACGGTACCAAAAATGGTGCCGCAGGTAAGTAAAATCCAAACACCACTAGATAAAAGCATATTAAACTCAAACAACAAGTATGAATGAATGTCAATGCTCCAAAACTCATAAATCATATTTTCCACGCACGCCAAAAACCCATTTGGCTTAAAAACATAACCTTAAAAACCAAGCCTCGCCATTATCCCAGATAATGGCCCAAACCACCATTTTCCCCGAAAATGGATCACAAGACCATCGCCATTTTCCCAGAAAATGGCCCATATCCGAAAACCATGAAAACCAACCAATTATGCATGCACCATGATCTCCCCTAGGGATCATCCGCACACTCTGGCTCTGTGCCACACCGCAGGTAACGTCTACGCGTGTGACACCTACACGAGTGATGCCCAGACTCGCGCCTCCAACTCGCGCGTACCTGGCCAGGCCATCCTCTAGTCCCCGCCACTAAAAGGACCACGGAGTCGACACGACAGCGTTACCGTATCGTGCGATCCGGTCGTCGCCCGGCGACAACCCAGGGGATGTCACTCAGTATTATCCACTCCCGAGTGACCAGAGGAGCTCCACCGAGATAATAACCCATCCCGGCTTGGGCTCGTGATACGCACACTCCCAAAAACCATTTACGCCAATAAAACATGATTTTATCCAATAAAATAAAATACAAGTGCATGCATCATGTAAATGCCAATTTCAATGCTCGACAAATAAAATCAACCATAGCACAACAAATCAAGCAACTCCGTCCTCCATCCATCCGACCCCCGAACTCCTCGGACTCAGTCCGGAATCAGCAAACCAACCAAATAAATTATTGAAAGAGCAAAATACATTTAAATCTAAAAGTAGAGTTTGGAAAATACTTACAGCGCTATATAGGATTTTTAGAAGGTTCGGCGCGAAGCGAACGGCGATGCGAAAGCAACGTAACAGTGCAAATGCACTGTTCCCGTGGGTCGCAAAATACCCACTTTTGACCGGGGACAAACCAAGACACCAAATTGATAGGGAATGGTCTAGGGATGTTTATGAAGCTAGTGGAAGTGAGTTTTGGCCGTGGGTGGCGGCGAAAACGCCGGTAGGGGCGGAAAAAGGGCAAATCGGAGTTGAGCTCGTGGGAGCCGCTCCGGTGACCGTTTGAGGCCGGGGATGGGTGGGTTAGGTCTGCAAGGAGTAGGGGAAGAAGTGGTGAAGAGGTGGTGGCCGGAGGTGGAGCGACGGCCGCGGATCGGGCTTCAAGCCGTGCGGCTTGTTGGGCTTTTTCCGGCCAAACGGCCGGCCGGTTGGGGCTGGGAATCGGAGGGAATGATCACCGGCCGGAGGGGAGTCGACCGGCAGGGGTGGCGTCGGGCACGACGCCGGCGAACGGCGGGGCTGGGCGATGAAGGCTTCCGGCGTGGGTGAGGAGAGAGAGAGAAAGAGAGACGCGGGGAGAGAGAGAGAGCCGAACGAGAGAGGAAGAAAAAAGGGAAAAATAAAAAAGAGAAAAAAGAAAAAGAAGAGGAAAAGAAAAGAAAAAGAAAAGATGAAGGAAAATAATGAGGTCCAGTCCTCACGTTGGAAGTCCGAAGACTGATCAGCCGAAAACGGTATAAAAACATAAAACAATTAAAATAAATTAACACTACATCAAATAAATAAATAAACACCACTAAAATATTTTAAACACATCAATAAGCTAAAATAAAATAAATAACTAGTAAAAACCAACTATTTAAATTTTTAAAACCAAAAACAAGCCAAAATAAATTAAATCACAATTTAAATCGAACAACCAATAAAATCCATTTAAAACTCGATAATTTAAAATAAAAGCACTATAAAATATTTAATTAAATTAAAATATTTCTTCAGTGAAAATATACATAAAAGCGGGTCATCACATGTCGACTGTTTTTTGTCTACCCAGAGGTTACCACTCCATTCTTAAGCACTCTAGAGTGTATAGAGGAGTTCCACTGGGACATTCCCCCACCCTAGCATTTGGGGTTGTGATAAAACTTTTTAAAACATCATTTCATTTCCAAAACCCTTTTTGCTCTTGAAAACGTTTTTCTTTGAAATCACTCTTCCCAAAGGCATGTGACATGAGACTTAAGACATGTGTGCTAATATTTGACATATGCCATATGAGATACCATGCATGAAATAACCAAGCATAACATGTTTAATTCATAGCGTGATAACTTAGAACTCGTAAGATATTAAAACACAAACATGGAACTAGGTAAACTAGCATTGGCAGAAACATATATGCACAAGAACATGGAAAATCATGACTTAAACATACTCCATTCATCCAAAATGCTTAGAAATCATAGCATAGTAAAACAAGACATGAAATCATAGCATTTGATCAAGATCCGAATCGCTCAAAGTAGGGTAAAGCCGAATGGTCTTAAAATAGCAACATCATTTTCCTTAAAACCGAAACATGCAAGGGATCTTATTACCATTTTTCATCACAAACCGATATACATTAGTCATTCAATAATCATTTTCCAAGTTCATGTAAGAGTATTTAATCAAACAAAAAAGAATAGCAACCAAAGTAATAGAAACAAAAAAAAGATTTACACAAATGTATACATGCATTAACCAAAAGTAAGTTGAGCGTATACTTACAAAAATCCACGTAGAGTAACAATTAGCAAGCTGTAAATCGAAGTGTAACTAGTTAGAATGAGGGTTCCAAAAACCCTAATCTATGAGGCTTGAGTATGTGTGTGATTGCTAAGGCTACCACTAGAGTTTAATAACAAATAGGCCATTCGGCTTCTAGGATTTTTTAGTCAAGAAATCTTACATTTTTCTTGTGTTCTTCTCCATAACTCAAAATTGGGTGAAAAGACCAGTATTTGGCTGAATATATGAGGGATTTTGGACTCCTCATCATTCGGCTTAGACCAAATCCTAGGAAACCCTTGTTGGTTCCTCAAGAACAAGTGTGAGACCGTGAATGCTTGATCAAAACCGAACCCATTAGAGATTTTCATCTCAATGAGTTGAAAGTGTCTCATGTGTGTGTGTGTGTGTGTGTGTGTGTGTGAATCAAGAAAGCAAAGTCTCACTGTGCCTCCTCTTTGCTAAGCTAAAATATCTTGAAAGTAGTTTCCCTTGTTTGGTTGGAAGGAAAGTGTGAGAAAGCGAGAAATCCTTTGAGTGGTTATGTGAGAGAATAAGGAGAGGATGAGAACATGGGAGGTTCAAAAATGGCAAAAGAAAAGCCCTTGGGCATGTGCCTATTTCCCATTTATATAGAACTCTCCCATAAAACTCTATTGGTCACTTGAGACCGAATGCATGAAGGACACGTGGCTTGCCCTTCTTCCTTCCCCTTTGGCCATCTATGACTCTTGAGTTCCCATCATGAGATTGCCTTGGGAATGACCAAGGCTTGGAGTGGCGTACGGGGTTCCTCCCCTCCTGGCTGAATGCCTCAAATGCCCCTCTCATATGCATCTAAGTGCAATGAACCTTAGGGCAACTAGGTAAAACTATCCACTAGTCTCTTCCTCTTCCAAAATGAGGTGTTGCATGGATGCCACATGGCTTAGGCGTGTGGTGTCTTCTAGATGCCGCCCCTCTCTCTCCTTTTTCCCCATGAAGATCTTTCCTCTTCCATGCACATTCCCTAGGTGGCCTTTCACTTCCTTATGCTTCCTCAAAACCCTAATATGACATGTGGCAAGTGAATGACAGTGGTGACCAAAAAAGTGAGGGTAGGTTTGTCCTTTCATGTGGTTGTCTCCTCTCACATCTTCTAGAAGATCTTAGCATGGTTGACAAGTATCACATTCTTAAGAAAAACCCTAGGATAGGCGTGTGGGATGGAAAATCGAACCATCCTCTTTGTCCCTTCGCTTTCCCTACAAATCCTTCTTGGAAAACCCCTTGGTCTTCCCATGGTGCCATTTCTCTATGCATGTCTCTATTGGAAATTGAAAGGGTGCCAAACAAAAAGGTGCTAGGTGTGTGGGAGGGCTTGGCCGAGTGCCTCTTGGTTTTCCCCTATGCATCTCATCATTTCACTCTTCTAGGATGTTTGCATGAGTGACAATGGCAACACTACTAGGGTTATGCTTGAATACCTTCCTTTGGGTTGCCCAACACTCTTCTCTCCCCCTTAGCCCATTATCAAGACTAGATACAATTAGGGTTTGAGTCTTAGGCTAAAGTCTTAGGTGGGATGGAAAATTGAACCATCCTCTTTGTCCCTTGGCTTTCCCTACAAATCCTTCTTGGAAAACCCCTTGGTCTTCCCATGGTGCCATTTCTCTATGCATGTCTCTATTGGAAATTGAAAGGGTGCCAAACAAAAAGGTGCTAGGTGTGTGGGAGGGCTTGGCCGAGTGCCTCTTGGTTTTCCCCTATGCATCTCATCATTTCACTCTTCTAGGATGTTTGCATGAGTGACAATGGCAACACTACTAGGGTTATGCTTGAATACCTTCCTTTGGGTTGCCCAACACTCTTCTCTCCCCCTTAGCCCATTATCAAGACTAGATACAATTAGGGTTTGAGTCTTAGGCTAAAGTCCAAATGGGCTTGAGTTTTCCTTATGGGCCGAATTATACTAAGGGTGTTTTTTAGGACTAAATTCAATTAAAGGCATTTTTTCCCTTATATCAGTAGGGCCCTAAATTACTAAGGCTTCTAAAAAATAAACTATGCCTCATGCTTCACCATTTCGGGTTATCACATCCTCCCCCCTTTAGAAAATATTTTGTCCTCGAAATCAATACCGCAATAGTAAACATAACAACCGCAGTTAGGATATCTAGGGTTACTACCTCTTCTCGTTGCTACTATGGACTCTTCTAAAGATGAAGTTGAGGGTGGTTCTTGATCTGATTCTTCTGTTACTTAATCTTGAGAAAAATAGAACACTACATCCAGGTTGTAATCAAAATACATATTCACCCGCATCTCATTTAATCTGTGATCTATATTAAGCTCCGTGTCCTTGATAGGTTGGCCTTCTTCATGGAAATGAATGCAATCTGTAGGTGTATCTGAGGTCTCACAAGGCGTAAACCTAACCAAGCGTTCTTCTATTGCATGACTTGATTTCGCTTCTGGATTAAAATTTCACAGATTCTTTATTTTTGCGGTAATGCTTGTCATGCGGTAACACTCGTCGATTATAAAGGTTACCACGGAAGTCTACGTCCAATACGTGAATACGATGGTGCTCAAATTTCTCCATTTGTCTTAACTGAGCTACCATCATCTGCTTTCTTTTCCTGAGGCGTTCTCTACGATGTCGTTCCCTTTGCTCTCTCTTAACTGTGTCATTGAAGACACCGACATTCAGATTCCGCTTGGGATCGAACGGACATCTGAAGCGTCGGGACATGCAACACGTGGTTACCTGCCCCCGTTCATGACATATAAGATGCAATGTTCCTAACATGCATCTAGCATTATGCAATATTCGCAGCGGATAATTTTTTTTTCTTGAGCAATACTATGTACCAAACTTATAATATCCCAAATAGTTAAATCCTAATCCAAGCATACTTAACAAAATAAACATCCATAATTTCAGTACGAGTCTCAGAAGACTGTAATCTCAAAAACATGGGAGGCCAGACTCCATATTTACATTACCAAAATACACTATTGAGGAAGCTCGTTCGAGTAACTTGGGTAACTCGACTAACGAGGCCAAAATACTATCCAAGAACTAACTATGGAAGCTGTAAGCTCCGTGTCGTGTCTCCAGCGTCTAGTCAACCTCCTTCAGTCTACCAATGTCTGCTCCCTGCTCTGATCCTGACACATCGCCTACCATTCGGGGGGAATGGTAGTTAGGACTACCACGGTGAGATTTGATTACAAATCTCAGTAAGTTAATAGGAAACTCCCACACATGTTAATTATGAATGTATGGCAGTAAAAGTATGAATGCATAATTAAAGTCGTAAGTAAGCATAACATAACTTGATATATAGCATGACATAACTGACATAACCTGAATTGAAACGTCAACTGAACTTGACTTGACATGACATGACATGAACTTGAACTTAAAATATAACATGGGCTAGCAACATAACATGAACGTGAACTTGAAACTTAACATGGACTTGAATCATAGCATGCATGTGAACATACATAACATAAACATGAACTTGAATTTAACATAAACCTTAGCATAACATGACATAAACGTGTACTTAAGACATAATGTGAACGTGAACATACATAACATGAATGTGAACTTGAAAATAACATGTACGTAAACATAACATGACAGAATTGTGAACTTGAAACATAACGTGAACATGAATATAACATAATATGAACGTGAGCTTGAACATATCATAAACGTGAATATAACATGATATGAACATGAATTTGAAACTTAACGTGAACATGAACATAACATGTATGTGAGCATAACATAATATAACGTGAACTTGATCTGAAACTTGACTTAACATGCACTTGATCTAAAACTTGACTTAACATATACTTGGAATCTTGCTTCTTTACTTAACATGAACTTGGACTTGAATTCTGACAATCAAAAATGATTCCGCCAGTCGTTTTATCAGGAATAGTGAACAATCAGAATGATTCCGCCCAACATATTCCATCAGAGATACTCAGACAATCAGAATGATTCCATCATGAGTATTTTAAAATACGTACCCTAGCAATCAGAATGATTACACCAAGAGTACCTAGTAATACTTTGACAATCAGAATGATTCCATCACGAGTATCTTAAAACACGTACCCTTGCAATCAGAATGACTACACCAGGAGTACCTAGTAATACTCTGACAATCAAAATGATTCCATCACGAGTATCTTAAAACACGTACCCTAACAATCAGAATGATTACACCAGGAGTACCGAGTAATACTCTGACAATCAAAATGATTCCATAACGAGTATTTTAAATAAGATACCCTAACAATCAGAATGATTATGCTAGGAGTATCTACAAAACTGAACTTGAACGGCATTCTGACAATCAAAATGATTTCGCCAAAAGTACCTCGTGTGAATTACAAGTGGAGATGCTTGGACAATCATAATGATTACACAACGAGTATCCTAGACATAACTAACTTGAACGTAACTCGAAAGATATGACTTACTTGCAATAGTGAATATTACATGACTTGACATACATGTAATATAAATCATACTTAATTTGGCATACTTATAACATATAGCAATACATGACAGAATAGATTGTGTAACAAATAAATATTCGTGACAGAATAAATCATGCATAACAGATAAACATGTAATGACGTGGCATGGCATGACATATATGATAATATACATACATAAATTGTAGTTCCCTTACCCATTAGACATATACAGTAAACTGATAGTAAGTTATAAGTTAATTTACCTCGATCGTTGCGTTCTACGAGAATAAAGCGCAAAACACGAGGATTTGTAAGAAGGTATTCTAAAAGTTAGACATTTAATCACTAACAATTAGAAACATGAAAACAAACTAACTTAGAGTAAAATTACCATTTTACCATCTACATGTGGAAAATGACCATTTTACCCCTAACTTAAGGATTTCACATACTAACTCCAAAAATTTTCAAAATTTACATTCCTCATGCAAATTTTGTCCTAAACTCAAAAATCAAATTAGAAAAATTTAAAACAAAATACAACTATGAAAAACACACGATGGCCGAAACATCCATAGACCATTTCTCTTGATTTTTGTTGCAATTCCTTCCAACTTCAAAACTCATGCTTAAACCAAAATTTTGCAACAAACATCTTCCAATCCTAAGATTAAAACCAAGAGAAAAAGCTAATAATCAATACCAAACTTTTTGTAAAAAGATCCAAACACTTAATCACAAGTTTTGACCCTAAATCAAAACATCTCCAAGAATTCCAAAAATCAAATCTTACTTCTAACATATTCATAACATAATTCTAAGATCAACCATGCTTTAAATCATCAAAATAAAGTCGCCAAAATCACAAAATAACACTTAGAGTTTTTGGTTTTATACTTAGTCCAAAAACAGAAACTTTTTCCTCAACTAAATTTGACAAATCTCTTGATCAATGGCTTAAGAAGGTGAGATCTTCGAAATAAAGCATCACAAGGTTTAATAATTTGTCTTAAATATGATCCATCCATCAAACTTAAAATTACATGGCTAAAAATCAATAAAACATGGATCTAATCCAAAAACATCAAATCTTAGGTCCAACCGAAATCCACTTGCATAGAAAAAATCATATCATTGAAACTAATACTAAAGATCTTCAAAATAACATCCTAACATGAAAATAAGAGACTTAGTATCATCATATAAAAATATCAAAGCCTTTAGAGTAAGATCAAACCTCGAAATATTCGAACTTTCTCCAAATAAAAACTGTTTTGCCACTTCCAGTTTTCAAGTTTCTAGATCTAAGAAAATGTATCATCAATAGCTTTAGTCATGCAACAAAACCTCAATGAAAACTCTTAAACACATACTAAAAACACTCCATAAAATTTTTGGACCAAGATATGTCCATTAGCTTAGTCAAAAACTCCAAAACATAACATACTCTCCAGATTCACGCCCAGAATGACCTTTCCATGGTTAAAAAAACTTTTGACAGACCAAATGACCATGTAATGATACGAATAATATATCTAAGGAAACTATACTCAAAGGGGAACAACTTTTATGAAGGAGTAATTTTGTGAAAATACACACAAGGGGTTGAAAATCTCTACGCAAAAAGACACAGAAATCTACCCGAGAGAGCTCTTTTTGGTTTCTCTCTAAGAACGGGGTGAAGAAGTGATTAAAGGGAAGTAAGTATGTCTTGTATGACTGAAGACTTCTGTAGGGGGAAGATATGGAGCTGAATGACCCTTGATTGGAGGTGGCTATGTGACATAAAGTGGAGAATAGTGGGGGGCAAAGGACTGCCTGCAGAAGTTGTGAGGTATGGAGGTTGATGGGGTGGGTTTCTCCCTCTCATGAAGGCATTGTTGGGTGCAGCCAAGGGCAGTGGATGGTCTGCCATGTGGGGTAGGAAACTTCTCAAAGAAGCCTTGCCAAGGTGGCCAAATTCGTGGGCCTTGGTGGGCCTCAACCAAGTGGGCTTCAATTTGGGGTTTAAAGGGGGGTTTGGTTAGGGTTTGAGATGCTATCAAGCCCAAATCCAATTTTTCTTGACCCAATCAAATTTCTAAGGTTTAAAAGGTTGGATAATGATGTCATAATAAAAATTTGAGAAATTAATAGCATGTGGAAGTGATTTAATCAAGTGATTAAACACAATGCTAGAAATTGGATCAAAAAGGGTTTGAAGGCCAATTTAGGGTTTGGGGAAACCGTTTAGGGTTTCGGTTTCAACCAAGCTTTTGGGGTTTCAATTGGATTCCAACCATTTATGGTTTCACTGGGGTTGAAACCCTCTTTGATCTGACTCAATTTGGTTGATCAGATGAGAAAGGTTTTGCTTAGGTGGCATGATCTCACACCTTGATTTCCTTCACAAATCCATCTAATGGTTCCTCTTTGTGCCAAGTATCTAATAGTATTCACTATGTGTGGCTAGGATCTTGCCAAGTGTCCAAATAAAACTTCTCTAACCTAATTTGGACATTCCATGTAACAGCCCGCTAGAAATTCAATGGTAGAATTTCTATAGACTTTAGGAATCTCGTAAAAACTCTATAAGTTTTCACGAATCGACTAATCGCAAAGGTTTTAGTCTGTCAACATAGTCAATGTTATCGCTCACTATGGTGCCAAAAATACGATTTTAATTGTTTGAAGTAGTTAGAAGTGCCAGATTATATTATATTTTACGCCACTAGATTCAGTTGAATGTTTAGGATTTTATAGCGCAATAACCGATTTTCATAATTTCGGATGAAACAACTGTTCAAAACTGTGAATTTATTTATAGGGGCACTTCGGGATTGAGTTTTGGCAAACGGTTTTTACTGTAAGTTAATATGAATATTTAGGATTTTTCAGTACTAAGTTTATTACGTTTTTTTTGGAGTGAATAGTAACCTCGAAAAGCGTACTAAGTACAGTGTTTTTAAAATCACAGTGTGGAATGTCCAAATTAGGTTAGAGAAGTTTTATTTGGAAACTTGGCAAGATCTTAGGGATACATAGTGAATAGTATTAGATACTTGGCACAAAGAGGAACCATTATATGGATTTGTGAAGGAAATCAAGGTGTAAGATCATGCCACCTAAGCAAAACCTTTTTCATCTCATCAACCAAATTGAGCCAGATCAAAGAGGGTTTCAACCTTAGTGAAACCCTAAATTGTTGGAATCCAATTGAAACCCCAAAAACTTTGTTGAAACCAAAACCCTAAACGGTTTCCCCAAACCCTAAAATTGGCCTTCAAACCCTTTTTGATCCAATTTCTAGCATTGTGTTTAATCACTTGATTAAATCACTTCCATATGCTATTAATTTCTCAAATTCTTGTTATGACATCATTATCCAACCTTTTAAACCTTGAAATTTGATTGGGCCAAGAAAAATTGGATTTGAGCTTGATAGCATCTCAAACCCTAACCAAACCCCCATTTAAACCCTAAATTGAAGCCCACTTGGTTGAGGCCCACCAAGGCCCACAAATTTGGCCACCTTGGCAAGGCTTCTTGGAGAAGTTTCCTCCCCCACATGGTAGACCATCCACTACCCTTGGTTGCACCCAATAGTGCCTTGATGAGACGGAGAAACCCACCCCATCAACCTCCATACCTCATAGCTTCTACATGTTGTCCTCTCCCTTCACTATTCTCCACTTTGTGTCACATAGCCACCTCCAATCAAGGGTCTTTCAAGCCCATATCTTCCCCCTCCAGAATTCTAGAGTCGTTCAAGCCACACTTCTTTCATTTTAATCTCTTCTTCACCCCATTCTTAGAGAGAAACCCAAAAGAGCTCTCTCGGGCAGAATTTTGTGTCTTTTTGCGTGGAGATTTTTGACCCAAGTACTTTCACACGATGACTCCTTCATAAAAGTTGTTCCTCTTTGAATATATTTTCTGTATATATATTATTTGTATCATTATATGGTCATTTGGTCTGACAAAAGTATTTTGAACTATGGAAAGGTCATTCTGGGCGTGAATCTGGAGAGTATGTTCTGTTTTGTAGTTTTTGACCAAGCTAATAGACATATCTTGGTCCAAAAATTTTATGGAGTGTTTTTAGCATGTGCTTAAGAGTTTTCATTGAGGTTTTAATGCATGAATAAAGCTTTTGATGATAGATTTTCTTAGATCTAGAAACTTGAAAACTGGAAGTGGCAAAATAGTTTTTATTTGGAGAAAGTTTGAATATTTCGATGTTTGATCTTACTCTAAAGGCTTTGATATTTTTATATGATGATCCTAAGACTCTTATTTTTATGTTAGGATGTTATTTTGAAGATATTTAGTACTAGTTTCAAAGATATGATTTTTCTATTCAAGAGGATTTCGGTTAGGCCTAAGATTTGATGTTTTTGGATTAGATCCATGTTTTATTGATTTTTTAGCCTTGTGATTTTAATTTTGATGGTTGGATCCTATTTAATACACATTATTAAACCATGTGATGCTTTATTTCAAAGATCTCACCTTCTTAAGCCATTGATCAAAAGATTTATCAAAGCTAGTTGAGGAAAAAGTTTGTGTTCTTGGACTAAGTGTAAAACCAAAAACTCCAAGTGTTATTTTATGATTTTGGTGACTTTAGTTTGATGATTTAAAGCATGGTTGATCTTAGAATTATTTTATGAATATGTTAGAAGTAATATTTGATTTTTGGAATTCTTGGAGATGTTTTGATTTAGGGTCAAAACTTGTGATTAAGTGTTTGGATCTTTTAACAAAAACTTTGGTGTTGATTATTAGATTTTTCTAAATGTATGTTTTAATTATGGTTATAAACTTAGAATAGGAAGATCTTTGTTGCAAAATTTTGGTTTAAGCATGAGTTTTGAAGTTGGAAGAAATTGCAACAAAAATCAAGAGAAATGACCTATGGATGTTTCGGCCCTAGTGTGTTTTCCATAGTTGTGTTTTGTCTTAAATTTTTCTAAGTTAATATTTGAGTTTAGGACAAAATTTGCATGAGGAAAGTAAATTTTGAAAATTTTTGCAGTTAGGATGTGAAATCCTTAAGTTAGGGGTAAAATGGTCATTTTCCCATGTAAAGGGTAAAATGGTAGTTTTACTCTAAGTTAGCTTGTTTTCATGTTTCTAATTGTTAGTAATTAAATTTTTAACTTTTAGAATACCCTCTTACAATTCCTCATGTTTCGTGCTTTATTCTCGTAGAACGCGACGATCAAGGTAAGTTAGCTTCTAATTTACTATCAGTTTACTGTGTATGTATGATGGGTAAGGGAACTACAATTTATGTATGTAAGTTATCATATACGCCATGCCATGCCATGTCATTACATGTTTATCTGTTATACATGACTTATTGTGTCACGAATATTTATCTGTTACATAATCTATTTTGTCATATATTGCTATATGTTACAAGTATGCCATATGTTACATGTATGTCATATCATGTAATATTCACCATTGCAAGTATGTCATGTTAAGTAAAGAAGTCAGATCAAGTTTATGTTAAGTCAAGTTTCAGATCACGTTTACGTTAAGTTATTCATGTCAATCACGACCCTAAATGCTAGGATGGGGTAATATCCTAGTGGAACTCCTTTGTTCACGCTGGAGTGTCTAAATAGGTGTGAAATTCCATTGGTTGATGAAGTATACTCAACAGGTTGCGAATGAGGCCTAACTAGCTGGTCACCAGAGTGCGTCGGGCACTAACGCCGATGGAGCCATATTTTATTTTTACGTGTGTTCACAGCAAGTGTGGCACAAACAATTCATGGGGCCACAACAACTGTGGAGCATACACTACGTGAGACACAACAATTGTGACACGTAGAATACGTGGGGCCACAACAACTGTGGAGTACGTATTAATGCACTCACAGCTGGTGTAGATACCTATGTTGTGATGCGGTAATTGGCAGGGACACATGGCTTAAGGGAACCCGTGTAGCACCCATATGGTCACGTTATTAATTAAGTCAATTGAACAAGTGTCCAAGTTTATGTCAAGAAGTTAAGAATAAGCAATCATGGTTAACCCCATGAGATAAGAATAAGTTTCAGATCATGTTTATGTTATGTTATGTTCATGTTCACGTTAAGTTTCTAGTTCATGTTCATATCATGTTATGTTATTTTCAAGCTCACGTTCATGTTATATTATGTTCATGTTTACGTTATGTTTCAAGTTCACATTCATGTCATGTTATATTCACGTATATGTTATGTTCAAGTTCACGTTCATATTATGTTATGTTCATATTTACATTATGTCTCAAGTTCACGTTTATGTCATGTTATGCTACGGTTTATGTTAAATTCAAGTTCATGTTTATGTTATGTATGTTCACATGCATGCTATGATTCAAGTCCATGTTATGTTTCAAGTTCACGTTCATGTTATGTTGCTAGCCCATGTTATATTATAAGTTCAAGTTCATGTCATGTCAAGTCAAGTCCAGTTCACATTTCAGTTCGGGTTATGTCAGTTATGCCATGCTATATGTCATGTTATGCTATGCTTACTTATGACTTTAATTATGTATTCATGTTTTTACTACCATGCATGCATAATTAACCTATGTAGGAGTTTCCTGTTAACTTACTGAGATTTGTAATCAAATCTCACCGTGGTAATCCCAACAACCATTCCCCCTAAGAGCATCCCCATCCGGTTTTGATTCCCCATCCCTATAATTTAACTCAAAATCACCTTTCCTCAAAATTTTCCCTAAATTTTGTTCATCTTTCAAAAACCTCCTACATCTCATTCCCCATCCCTATCTCTATTCTATTAAATAATATTTTTCTATTCTTTTTTTATTACTTTTTCTTTCACTTCTATTTACAAATTTAACTACTCAATATTTTTTCTTATTTTTTGAACTATTACTCTAGTGAATATTTTAAACAAAAATTTAAATTATTTTTTTGTGAATATGATAATATTTTTAAAATTAATTTTTTTATATTTTCGTAATTAATTAAATTATTTTTAAAATTATTATTTAAAACTATAATAAATATGAGTATGAGAGAAAGTGTAGATAATTGAAAATTTATTTATTTTATATATTAGAATAAAATATTGATAAAAATGATTTAGGGAATGAATAGTGAGTCCCCAAATATGGGGACTTACTGTTTATTCCCTAAACCTTTTCCCTAAAATAGGGATTCGGATGTGGGGGGTATTTTGATCAAAACCCCAAAATAAACCTCAAATTATAGGGAATATAGTGGTTTGGGGAACCGGATGGGGATGCTCTAATGGTAGGTGATGTGTCAGGATCAGAGCAGGGAGCGAACATTGGTTGACTGAAGGAGGTTGACTAGACGCGCAGACACGACATGGAGCTTACAGTTTCCATAGTTAATTTTTGGATAGTATTCTAGCCTCGTTAGTCAAGTTACACAAGTTACTCGACGAACTTCTTCAATAGTGTATTTTGGTAATGTAAATATGGAGTCTGGCCTCCCATGTTTTTGAGATTACACTCGTACTGAAATTGTAGATGTTTATTTTATTAAGTATACTTGGATTATGATTTAACTATTTGAGATATTATAAGTTTAGTGCATAGTATTGCTTAAAAAAAAATTATCCGCTGCAAATATTGCATAATACTAGATGCATATTAGGAATATTACATCTTATATGTCATGAACGGGGGCAGGTAACCACGTGTTGCATGTCCCAACACTTCAGATGTCCGTTCGATCCCAAGCGGAATCTGGGGGCGTCACATTCCACACTGTGATTTTGGAAACACTGCACTTAGTACGCTTATCGAGGTTACTATTCACTAAAAAAAACGTAATAAACTTAGTATTGAAAAATTCTAAATATTCATATTAACCTATATTGAAAACCATTTTCCAAAACTCAACCCCGAAGTGCCCCTATAAATAAATTCACAGTTTCGAGCAACCGTTTCGTCCGAAATTATGAAAATGAGTTATTGCGCTATAAAATCATAAATATTCAACTGAGTCTAGTGGTGTAGACTATAACATATTCTGACACTTCTAACTATTTCAAACAATTAAAATCATATTTATGGTACCATAGTGAGTGATAACACTGATTATGTTGACAAACTAAAACCTTTACGATTAGGCGATTCGTGAAAACTTGTGGAGTTTTCCCGAGGTTTCTGAAGTCTATAGAAATTATACCATTGAATTTCGAGTGGGTTGTTACAGTATCTATTTCTCATAGAATCCTCCCATTCCCAAGTTGCTTCCTGAAAGTCTGGGTTATTCCAGAGAACTTTCACTAGTGGTATCTTCCGATTTCTCACCTCTTGCTCTTTGCGATCCACAATTTGGACAGGTTGTTCCTTGTAAGAAAAATTAGGTTGCAATTCGAAACTGCCAATATCCATTATTACTGGTTGCTTGTCTCCAAAACTCTTCTTCAAAGTCGAAACATGAAACACATAATGAATTCCTTGCATTGCTGCCAGCAAATCCAACTGATAAGCTACTGGACCTACTCTTTCCACAATCTTAAAGGGTTCTACGTATCGGGGGCTCAATTTCCCTTTCTTGTGAAAATGTACAACTCCCTTCATTGGTGATACTTTAATATATACCCAATCTCTTACAAAAAATTCCAATTTCTTCATTGATTGTTGGCATAACTCTTTTGTCAATTTTGTGCTGCTTTCATTTTTTCTTGGATTAGAGCCACTTGCTTCTGAACCTCATGCAAATACTCTAGTCTGAGCACTTTCTGTTCTCCCACTTCATTCTAATACAACGGGGACCTATACTTTCTTCCATACAAGGTTTCTTATGGGGCCATTCTTATTGTGGTTTGGAAGCTATTATTATAAGCAGACTCTACTAATGGTAGGTGACTTCCTAATCACCACTGAGCTATAAAATATATGCTCGCAACATATCTTCTAATGTCTGAAATGTACACTCAATTTGTCTATCTTATTTGGGGTGATATACGTTGCTGAATTTTAACTGGGTGCCCATCATCTTATTTGGGATATTATAAGTTTGGTGCATAATATTGCTTAAAAAAAAATTTATCTGCTGCAAATATTGTAGATGTATTTTAGGAATATTGCATCTTATATGTCATGAACGGGGCAGGTAACCATGTGCTGCATGTCTCGACGCTTCAGATGTCTGTTTGATCCCATGCAAAATCTGGGGGTGTCACAAATAGTGTTGACTATGAGAGGAAGGCGTTACCTTAGGTTTAAGTCTGTTATCTGCCTCTACACTCAATTACATGGTTAGATCGAGATAGCTTCAAGGCTAGGATGGCATGGGACTAAGCAGTGTTCGGTGGAGCAGTAAAGAAGTGTGCTGAAGCCACCAACGCTGAGCTTGTGACATGTGGCTCATCCATGTCATCCACTCAAGGAGGAAGTTCATTGGTTGAAGGTTAGGACCCCGAGAGTGACTTTGAAGAAGTTGTAGTTGTGCAGCTTCCTAACCCAGCTTACTACGGCAATATGGCAACGATTCAAGGGATGATGCGTTCTACTGCATACTACCAGTGACATGGCATCCAGTGATGGACAGTCGGTTGGTGAGCAATATCTTCTCCTTAGCTTGTTTAATGTTTGTACTTGTGTTGATTTCGAGGACGAAATCTTTTTTTAGGAGGGGAGGATGTAACAGCCTGCTAGAAATTCCACCAGAAATTCACCAATGGAATTTCTATTGACTTTAGGAACCTCGTGAAAACCCTATAAGTTTTCACAAATTGACCAATCGCACAAGTTTTAGTCTGTCAACATAGTCAATGTTATCACTCACTATAGTACCAGAAATTTGATTTTAATTATTCAAGATAGTTAGAAATGTCAGAATGTGTTATGGTCTATGCCATTAGACTCAGTTAATTGTTTAAGATTTTATGGCACAATAATCTATTTTCATAATTTCGGACGAAACGTTTGTTCAAAACTGTGAATTTATTTTTAGGGCCACTTTGGGGTTGAATTTCTGTAAACAATTTTCACTGTAGGTTAATATGAATATTTAAAAAATTTTAGTACTAAGTTTATTATGCATTTTTGTGGGAATGAATAATAACCTCTATAAGCGCAACATGTGTAGTGTTTTCAAAATCACATTGTGGAATCTCCAAATTAGGTTAGAGAAGTTTTATTTGGATACTTGAAAAGATCTTAGACACACATAGTGAATAGTATTAGACACTTGGCACCACGTTGAATGTTTGATGGATTTGAAGGAATCAAGATGTGAGATCATGCCACCTAAAAAAGAACTCATTTCCATCCGACCAATCAAATCATGCCAAACCAAAGGGGCTTTCCACCCTAGTAAAACTTTATATGGTTGAAATCAAACTAAGAACCCAAAAGAATGGTTGAAACCAAAATCCTAAATGGTTTTATCCAAATCCTAAAGTTGACCTCAAAATCCTAACTGAATTGGTTTCTAACATTGTGTTTAATCGCTTGATTAAATTACTTCCACATGCTATTAATTTCTCAAATTCTTGTTATGACATAAATCCAACCTTTTAAACTTTGGAAATTTTATTGGGCCAAGAAAAATTGAATTTGAGTTTGATAGCATCTCAAAACCTAACCAAACCCCCTTTAAACCTTAAATTGAAGTCCACTTGGTTGAGGCCCACTAAGGCCCACACTTTTGGCCACCTTGGCAAAGCATCTTGAAGAAGTTTCCTCCCCCACATGGTAGACCATCCACTGCCCTTGGTTTCACCCAATAGTGCCTTGATGTGAAGGAGAAATCCACATCATAAACCTCCATACCTCACTGCTTCTGCAAGCAGTCCTTTACCCCTCACTATTCTCCACTCTATGTCACATAGCCACCTCCAATCAAGGGTCATTAAAGCCCATATATTTGACCTCCAGAAGTCTAAATTCTTGCAAGACACATTTCTTTCCCATTCATCACTTCTTCACCCTGTTCTTAGAGAGAAACCCACAAGACCTCTGTCGGGCAGATTTCTGGGTATTTTTGCATGGAGGTTTTTTACCCTCTATAAGTATTTTTGTGCAATGAATTCATATAAAAGTTGTTCGTCTTTGAGTATAGTTTCCGTAGATATCTTACTTGTCTCATTTAGTGGTTATTTTGTTGGTAAAAAGTATTTTTAACCATGGAAAGGTCATTCTCGGCGTAAAACTGGAGAATATGTTATGTTTTTGAGTTTTTGAACAAGCTAATGGACATATCTTGATCCGAAAATTTAATGGAGTGATGTTGGCATGTGTTTATGAATGTTCATTGAGGTTTTATTGCATGACTAAAGCTTTTGATGATTGATTCCTTAGATCTAGAAACTTAAAAACTAGAAGTGGAAAAACAATTTTTGTTCTGAGAAAGTTTGAATATTTCATGGTTTAATCTTACTCTAAAGGCTTTGATATTTTTATATGATAATCCTAAGTATCTTATTTGCATGTTAGGATGTTGTTTTGAAGATATTTAGTATTCGTTCAAAGATATGATTTTTCTATGCAAGAGGATTTCGGTTAGGCCTAAGATTTGATCTTATTTAGGAAACATTTTAAACCATGTGATGTTTTAGTTTTAAGATCTCATCTTTTTAAGCCATGGATCAAGAGGTTGACCAAAGCTAGTTAAGAAAAAAGTTTCTATTTTAGGACTAAGTGTAAAACCAAAAACTCCAAGTATTATTTTGTGATTTTTGGTGACTTTTGTTTGATAATTTAAAGCATGGTTGATCTTAAGATGATGTTATTAATATGTTAGAAGTAAGATTTGATTTTTTGAAATTCTTGGAGATGTTTAGATTTAGGGTCAAAACTTGTGATTCAAGGGTTTGCTATTTGTTAAAAAGTTTGGATCCTTTTACAAAATGTTTGGTGTTGATGATTAGCTTTTTATAAACGGATGTTTTAAGTATAGTTTTAAACTTAGGATAGGAAGATCTTTGTTGCAAGATTTTGGTTTAAGCATGAGTTTTGAAGTTGTAAGGAATTGCA
Organism: Carya cathayensis; assembly: GCA_011037825.1. Taxonomy (NCBI): domain Eukaryota; kingdom Viridiplantae; phylum Streptophyta; class Magnoliopsida; order Fagales; family Juglandaceae; genus Carya; species Carya cathayensis. The sequence goes on along the minus strand of QGSO01000244.1, from coordinate 1,663,496 downwards.
ACAAAAATTAAGAGAAATGGCCTATGGATGTTCGTCCATAGTGTGTTTTCTATATTTGTAATTGTTTTAAATTCTCTAAGTTGATATTTGAGTTTAGGGCAAGATTTACAAGAGGAGTGTAAATTTTAGAAATTTTTGGAGTTAGGAAGTGAAATCCTTAAGTTAGGGGTAAAATGGTCATTTTTCCACGTGTAGAAGGTAAAATGGTAATTTTATTCTAAATTAGCTTGTTTTCATGTCTCTAATTGTTAGTAATTAAATTTCTAATTTTTACAATTATAATTTTTAGTTTTTCGTATTTCGCGCTTTATTTTTGTAGAACTCGACGATTGAGGTAAGTTAGCTCTTAACTTACTATCAGTTTACTGTGTTTGTGTGATGGGTAAGGGAATGAAAATTTATGTATGTATGTTATTATATATTCCATGTCATGCCACGCCATTACATGTTTATCTGTTACGCATGATCTATTCTGTCACAAATGCTTATCTATGTTATAAGTATGTCATATTATGTTATGCCATCTGTTACATGTATGCCAAGTCATGTAATATTCACTATTACATGTATACCATGGCATGTAATATTCACTATTACATGCTATGCCATATTATGAAATGTTGTCTATTACATGTTATGTCATACTACAAAATGTTTCTATCTCAAGTCATGTCTCTCAAGTTACGTTCAAGTCATGTTATGTGACGTCAAGACTTCTGTCCTTTCATATTCTAGTCACGTTTCATCTCAAATACAATTATATATTTTGAGAACAGTTAAGTTTTAGTTATCATTTAATTTTTACTACGGTCAAGGATGATACGCGTTGCCTAGTATTGCAGTCAAGGCTATGCGCTGCTGAGTACTAATGTGAAGGATTATAATCTGCTGCTCTACAGATGGATAAATCAATTAAGTCGTATTACAGTCAAGGATAATACGCATTGCCTCGTACTGTGGTCAAAGCCATGCACTGTAAATTACTACGGTGATGGAGTATAATCTGCTATACTATAGAAGGATAATATGTACTGTCTGGTACTGCAGTTAAGGCTATGCGCTGCCGAGTACTACGATGAAGGAGTATAATATGCCATACTACAGAAGGATGATATGCGCTGCCTAGTACTACAGTCAAGGTTATGTGCTGCCGAGTACTGCGGTGAAGAAGTATAATTTGCCGTTATGTTAAGTTCAAGTTCATGTCAGGTAAAGTTTAAGTTCATGTTCATGTTCATGTTATGTTATGCTCACTTTCACGTTATGTTTCAAGTTTACGTTAATGTCATGTTATGTTCACGTTCATGTTATGTTTCAAGTTCACGTTTATGTCATGTTATACTCAGGTTTATGTTTTGTTATTTTCATGTTCAAGTTATGTTTCAAGTTTACGATCATTTCATGTTATGTTCAAGTTCAGTTTCATGTTATGTTATGTTTACGTTCACATTATGTCTCAAGTTCACGTTTATGTCATATTATGCTTACGTTCATGTTATGTTCGAGTTCATGTTTATGTTATGTATGTTCACGTTCGTGCTATTTTTCAAGTTCATGTTATGTTTCAATTCACGCTCATGTTATGTTGCTAGTCCATGTTATATTTTAAGTTCAAGTTCATGTCATATCAAATCAAGTTCAGTTCACATTTTAGTTTCAAGTTATGCCAGTTATGCCATGCTATATGTCAAGTTATGTTTTGCTTACTTACGACTTTAATTATGCATTCATGCTTTTACTATCATGCATGCATTACTAACTTGTGTGGGAGTTTCTTGTTAACTTGTTGAGATTTGTAATAAAATATTACCATGGTAGTTCCAACTGCCATTCTCCCCAAATGGTAGGTGATGTGTCAGGATTAGAATAGGGAGGGGACATGGGCAGACTAAAGGAGGTTGATTAGACTTCGTAGATGCAATGCAGAGCTTGTAGCCGCCATAGTTAGGTTTTTGGATAGTATTCTGGTATCGTTTGTCGAGTTACTCGATGAACTAGCCCAATAGTGTATTTTGGCAATGTAATTATGGAGCCCGGTCTCCATTGTTTTGAGATTAAAATTCTGAAACCTGTACTATAATCATGGAAGTTTAGTTTTTTAAGTATGCATGGATTACGCTTTAACTATTTTTGATATTATAAGCTTAGTGCATAATATTACTCAAGAAAGAAATTATCCGCTATGAATATTGCAAAATGCTAGATGCATGTTAGGAACATTGCATCTTATATGTCATGTGTGGCGCCCCCAAAATCCCCACGTACGGAAAACGGGGAATTCGAGGCGCCCGGATGGTGACATCACGGGTCACCACCCTATCGAAGAGTGCCAAGTGTGTGTAAGCGACAATTGTGCACAAGAAGATACGCAGCGGATAGCAAAGTCAAATACTAAGTACCATAATTTTTCTTAAATAAAATACAAACGGTTCAAAGGTACAGAATAAAATATTACATGATATAAATATTGTTTTAAAACTAAGTACAAAGCATAACTTCAAATCAGAACTCCGGCGGAGCCGTATCCTCGGGCTCAGCCTCCTCCTCCTCCTCGAACGCTGCATCAAAATCTACGGTACCAAAAATGGTGCCGCAGGTAAGTAAAATCCAAACACCACTAGATAAAAGCATATTAAACTCAAACAATATGCATGAATGAATGTCAATGCTCCAAAACTCATAAATCATAATTTTCCACGCACGCCAAAAACCCATTTGGCTTAAAAACATAACCTTAAAAACCAAGCCTCGCCATTATCCCAGATAATGGCCCAAACCACCATTTTCCCAGAAAATGGATCACAAGACCATCGCCATTTTCCCAGAAAATGGCCCATATCCGAAAACCATGAAAACCAACCAATTATGCATGCACCATGATCTCCCCTAGGGATCATCCGCACACTCTGGCTCTGTGCCACACCGCAGGTAACGTCTACGCGTGTGACACCTACACGAGCGATGCCCAGACTCGCGCCTCCAACTCGCGCGTACCTGGCCAGGCCATCCTCTAGTCCCCGCCACTAAAAGGACCACGGAGTCGACACGACAGCGTTACCGTATCGTGCGATCCGGTCGTCGCCCGGCGACAACCCAGGGGATGTCACTCAGTATTATCCACTCCCGAGTGACCAGAGGAGCTCCACCGAGATAATAACCCATCCCGGCTTGGGCTCGTGATACGCACACTCCCAAAAATCATTTACGCCAATAAAACATGATTTTTCCAATAAAATAAAATACAAGTGCATGCATCATGTAAATGCCAATTTCAATGCTCGACAAATAAATTCAACCATAGCACAACAAAACAAGCAACTCCGTCCTCCATCCATCCGACCCCCGAACTCCTCGGACTCAGTCCGGAATCAGCGAACCAACCAAATAATTATTGAAAGAGTAAAATACATTTAAATCTAAAAGTAGCGTTTGGAAAATACTTACAGCGCTATATAGGATTTTTAGAAGCTTCGGCGCGAAGCGAACGGCGATGCGAAAGCAACGTAACAGTGCAAATGCACTGTTCCCGTGGGTCGCAAAATACCCACTTTTGACCGGGGACAAACCAAGACACCAAATTGATAGGGAATGGTCTAGGGATGATTATGAAGCTAGTGGAAGTGAGTTTTGGCCGTGGGTG
>QGSO01000244.1:1305693-1656747 GCA_011037825.1 Carya cathayensis | reverse complement strand
GTGGGTGGCGGCGAAAACGCCGGTAGGGGCGGAAAAAGGGCAAATCGGAGTTGAGCTCGTGGGAGCCGCTCCGGTGACCGTTTGAGGCCGGGGATGGGTGGGTTAGGTCGGTAAGGAGTAGGGGAAGAAGTGGTGAAGAGGTGGTGGCCGGAGGTGGAGCGACGGCGGCGGATCGGGCTTAAAGCCGTGCGGCTTGCTGGGCGTTTTCCGGCCAAACGGCCGGCCGGTTGGGGCTGGGAGTTGGAGGGGATGATCACCGGCCGGAGGGGAGTCGACCGGTGGGTGTGGCGTCAGGCACGACGCCGGCGAACGGCGGGGCTGGGCTGGAGGCCGGCGGACGCGTGGGTGAGGAGAGAGAGAGAAAGAGAGGAACGCGGGGAGAGAGAGAGAGCCGAACGGGAGAGGGAAAAAAAAAGGAAAAAGAAAAAAAGAAAAAGGGAAAAAAGAAAAAGAAGAGGAAAGGAAAAGAAAAAAGAAAAAGATGAAGGAAATTAATGAGGTCCAGTCCTCACGTCGAAAGTCCAAAGACTGATTAGCCGAAAACGGTAAAAAACATAAAACGATTAAAATAAATTAACACTACATCAAATAAATAAATAAACACCAATAAAATATTTTAAACACATCAACAAGCTAAAATAAAATAAATAACTAGTAAAAACCAATTATTTAAATTTTTAAAACAAAAAACAAGCCAAAATAAATTAAATCACAATTTAAATCCGACAGCCTATAAAATCCATTTAAAACTCGATAATTTAAAATAAAAGCACTATAAAATATTTAATTAAATTAAAAATATTCCTTCAGTGAAAATACACATAAAAGCGGGTCATCACATCATGAATGGGAGAAGGTAATCTTGTGTTATATGTCCCGATGCTTTGGATGTCCGTCCGATCCCAAACAGAATCTGGGGCTGTCAAACTTTTAGCTATGTGTGACGCCCCTAGATTCCTCTTGGGATTGAACGGACATCTGAAGCGCCAGGACATGCAACACAAGGTTACCTGCCCCCGTTCATGACATATAAGATGCAATATTCCTAACATGCATCTAGCATTATGCAATATTCGTAGTGGATAATTTTTATTTTCTTGAGCAATACTATGCACCAAACTTATAATATCCCAAATAGTTAAATTGTAATCCAAGCATACTTAACAAAATAAACATCCACGATTTCAGTACGAGTCTCAGAAGACTGTAATCTCAAAAATATGGGATGCCAAACTCCATATTTACATTACCAAAAAATACTATTGAGGAAACTCGCCGAGTAACTCATGTAACTCGACTAACGAGGCCAAAATACTATCCAAGAACTAACTATAGAAGTTGTAAGCTCCGTGTCATGTCTACGGCGTCTAGTCAACCTCCTTCAGTCTACCAATGTCCGCTCCCTGCTCTGATCCGAACACATCGCCTACCATTCGGGGGGAATGGTTGTTAGGACTACCACGGTGAGATTTGATTACAAATCTCAGTAAGTTAACATAAAACTCCCACACAGGTTAATTATGAATGCATAACAGTAAAAGCATGAATGCATAATTAAAGTCATAAGTAAGCATAGCATAACTTGACATATAGCATGGCATAACTGACATAACCTGAACTGAAATGTCAACTGAACTTGACTTGACATGACATGAATTTGAACTTATAATATAACATGGGCTAGCAACATAACATGAACGTGAACTTGAAACATAACATGGACTTGAATCATAGCATGCATGTGAACATACATAACATAAACATGAACTTGAATTTAACATAAACCTTAGCATAACATGACATAAACGTGAACTTGAGACATAATGTAAACATGAACATAACATAATATGAACGTAAACTTGAACATAACATGTACGTGAATATAACATGACATGAATGTGAACTTGAAACATAACGTGAACATGAACATAATATAACATGAACGTGAGTTTGAACATAACATAAACGTGAACATAACATGATATGGACATGAACTTGAAACCTAACGTGAACATGAACATAACATAACATAAATTTGATCTGAAAGTTATTATTATCTCATGGGATTAACCATGATTGCTTATTCTTAACTTCTTGACATAAACTTGTTCAATTGACTTAATTAATAACGTGACCATATGGGTGCTACATGGGTCCCCTTGAGTCGTGTGTCCCTGCCGATTATCACATCACAACACAGGTATCTACACCAGCTGTGAGTGCGTTAATACATACTCCACAGTTGTTGTGGCCCCAAGTATTCTACGTGTCACAATTGCTGTGTCTCATGTAGTGTATGCTCCACAGTTGTTGCGGCCCCATACTTCATGCTCCACAGTTGTTATGGCCTCATGAATTTTTTGTGCCACACTTGCTGTGAACACACGTAAAATAAAATATGGCTCCATTGGCGTAAGTGCTCGGCGCGCTCTGGTGACCAGCTAGTTAGGCCCCATTCGCAACCTGTTGACTGTACTTCGTCAACCCAGGAAATTTCACACCTATTTAGACACTCCAGCGTGAACAAAGGATTTCCACTAGGATATTACCCCATTCTAGAACTTAGGGTCATGATTAACATAAATAACTTTGCATGAACATGATCTGAAACTTGACTTAACAAAAAATTGATCTAACTACTTTACTTAACATGACATACTTGCTGTGACGCCCCCAAATCCCCCACGTACGGACACGGGGAAATCGAGACATCCGGATGGTGACAACACGAGTCACCACCCCATCGACGAGTGCTAAGTGTGTGCAAGCGACAAATGTGCACGAAGAAACACGCAGCGGATAGCAAAGACATATAACTAAGTACCAGAATTTTTCTTAATTTAATACAAAGCGATTCAAAACATACATAATAAAATATTACAAATACAAATATTGTTTCAAAGCTAACATCAAGCATACACTCCAACTCAGAACTCCGGCGGAGCTGCATCCTCGGGCTCAGCCTCCTCCTCCTCCTCGATCCTGCATCAAAATCTATGGTACCAAAAATGATGCCGCAAGTAAGTAAAATCCAAACAACGCAAGATAAAAACATATTACAACCAAAACAATATGCATGAAGTATGCCCAATGCACATGTCCCAAAAACCATATTTTTCCACGTACGCCAAAATCCCATTTTGGCCCAAAAACATAACCGGCAATCATATCCTTTAAAACATCTCCTTTAAAACATATCCTTCAAAACATTTTCCTTTAAATCAATCCTCACCATTATCCTAGATAATGGCCCAAATCCAGAAACCACCATTTTCCCAGAAAATGTATCACAAAGTCACATATCACAATCTCGCCATTATCCCAGATAATGGCCCATATCCAAATCAAATCCAAATCAGTTCCATATTATGCATGCACCATGATCTCCCATAGGGATCATCCGCACACTCTGGCTCTGTGCCACACCGTAGGTAATGACTACGCATGTGACACCTACACAAGTGATGCCTAGACTCGCGCCCAGCGCGTACCTGGCCAGGCCATCCTCTAGTCCCCGCCACTCTAGGGACCACGGAGTCGACACGACAACATTACTCTATCGTGCAATCCGGTTGTCGCCCAGCGACAATCCAGGGGATGTCACTCAGTTTTATCCGCTCCCGAGTGACCAGAGGAGATCTACCGAGATAATAACTCATCCCGGCTTGGGCTAGTGATACGCACGCACCCGAAAATCCATTTACACATGTAACACCATTTTCAATAAAAACACATGAATATACATGCACAATGCCATGCAATTAAAATCACACAATTAACCAACATATCCCAAACATCAATAACAACCAACGAACAACTCCTTCCTCAATTCCAACCGACCCCCGACTCCTCGGACTCAGTTCGGAATAACCAACCAGATCACAATAAATTATTGTAAAGGCAATAATACATTTAAATCTAAAACGAAGTTTGGAAAATACTTACAGCGCTATAAGGTATTTTTCGAAAGCTCGCGGCGTTGCAAACGGCGGAGGAAAAGCAACGTAACAGTGTAATTTACACTGTGGTCGTGGGTAATAAATTACCCACTTTCGAACGGGGATAAACCAAGGCACGAAATTGATAGGGAATGACCTTGAGATATTTATGAAGCTAAAGGAAGTGAGCTTTGGCCGTGGGTGGCGGTGGAAATGGCGGTCGAAGGCCAAAAAGGGGCTAAACGGAGTTGAGCTCGTGGGAGCTGCTCCGGCAACGGATCGGAGCCGAAATTAGGTGGGTTAGGACGGCAAGAGGTAGGGGAAAAAGCTGTGAAGAGATGGTGGTCGGAGGTGGTGCGACGACGCTGGAATCAGTGAAAAACCGTGTGGCTTGGAGGAGCTCGTGGTGGCTAACGGTGGCTCGGATGGAGGTGAAACTTGGTGGGGATGTTCACTGGTGAGAGGGGAAGAAAACTGGGTGGGTGGTGTAGGCCACGCCGCCGTCGAGCGACGGTTCTGGGCGGAGAAAGAAATCGGCAACAGGGGAGAAAACAGGGCAGGGGCAGCAACTTCCAGGGGCTCGTGGCGGCTAACGGCTGGTCCGATGGCTCTGAAAATTGGTGGGATGATCTCTGGTGGGAGGGGAAGAAAATGGCGGGGGTGGTGTACGACACCTCCACCGGACGGCGGAGAAACGGCCGGCCGAAGTAGGGGCGACGGGAGGGAGAAAAGGGAAGGGGAGAGCACGGGGAGAGAGAACCGGAGAGGAAAAAGAAGAAGAAAAAGAAAGAAAAAGAAAGAAAAGGAAAGAAAAGAAGAAAAAGAAAAAGGAAAAGGGAAAAAGAAAAGAGAAAAGAAATGAAATGAGGTCCAATCCTCACTTCCGGGATCCAAAAACTGTTCCGCCGAAAACGATTTTAAAAACATAAAACGACTAAAATAAATTAAACACAACATCAAATAAATTAAAAACCAATTAAAATACATTAATTTAAAATAAATAAACCAATATATTAATTAAATTAAAAACACTCCTTCAGTGAAAATAGATGTAAGAACGGGGTGTCACACTTGCAATGGTGAATATTACATGATATGACATACATGTAACATATGGCATACTTAACATGGCAAACTTATAACATATAGCATTACGTGACAGAATAGATTGTGTAACAGATAAATATTCATGAAAGAATAAATCATGCATAACAGATAAACATGTAATGTCGTGGCATGGAATGGCATATATGATAACATACATACATAAATTGTAGTTCCCTTACCCATCATACATATACAATAAACTGATAGTAAGTTAGAAGCTAACTTACCTCGATCGTCGCGTTCTACTAGAATAAAGCACGAAACACGAGGAACTGTAAGAGGGTATTCTAAAAGTTAAAAATTTAATTACTAACAATTAGAAACATGAAAACAAGCTAACTTAGAGTAAAATTACCATTTTACCGTCTACATGTGGGAAAATGACCATTTTACCCCTAACTTAAGGATTTCACATCCTAACTCCAAAAATTTTTAAAATTTACATTCCTCATGAAAATTTTATCCTAAACTCAAATATCAACTTAGAAAAATTTAAAACAAATCACAACTATGGACAACACACTAGGGCCGAAACATCCATAAGCCATTTCTCTTGATTTTTGTTGCAATTCCTTCCAACTTCAAAACTTATGCTTAAACCAAAATTTTGCAACAAAGATCTTCCTATTCTAAGTTTACAACCATACTTAAAACATCCATTTAGAAAAATCTAATAATCAACACCAATCTTTTTGTAAAAAGATTCAAACACTTAATCACAAACTTTGACCCTAAATCAAAACATCTCCGAGAATTCCAAAAATCAAATCTTATTTCGAACATATTCATAATATCATCCTAAGGTCAACCATGTTTTAAATCATCAAACTCAAGTCATCAAAATCACAAAATAACACTTGGAGTGTTTGGTTTTACACTCAGTCCAAAAACAGAAACTTTTTCCTCAACTAGCTTTGATAAATCTCTTGATCAATAGCTTCAGAAGGTGAGATCTTCGAAAGAAAGCATCACATGGTTTAATAATGTGTCTTAAATAGGATCCAACCAACAAACTTAAAATCACATGGCTAAAAACCAATAAAACATGGATATAATCCAAAAACATCAAATCTTAGGCCTAATTGAAATCCTCTTACATAGAAAAATCATATCTTTGAAACTAATACTAAATATCTTCAAAATAAAATCCTAACATGAAAATAAGAAACTTAGGATCATCATATAAAAATATCAAAGCCTTTAGAGTAAGATCAAACCTCGAAATATTCAAACTTTTTCCAAATAAAAACTGTTTTGCCACTTGCAGTTTTCAAGTTTTTAGATCTAAGAAAATCTATCATCAAAAGCTTTATTCATGCAATAAAACCTCAATAAACACTCTTAGAAACATGCTAAAAACACTCCATAAAATTTTCGGACCAAGATATGTCCATTGGCTTAGTCAAAAACTCTAAAATATAACATACTCTCTTGATTCACGACCAAAATGACCTTTCCATGATACGAATAATATATCTACGGAAACTATACTCAAAGAGGAACAACTTTTATGAAGAAGTCATCATGTGAAAATACTTACAAAGGGTCAAAATCTACACACAAAAAGACCTAGAAATCTGCCCGAGAGAGCTCTTTTAGGTTTCTCTCTAAGAACGGGGTGAAGAAGTGATTAAAGGGAAAGAAGTGTATCTTGCATGACTCTATACTTCTGGAGGGGGAAGATATGGACTTGAATGACCATTGATTGGAGGTAACTATGTGACATAAAGTGGAGAATAGAGAGGGGAAAAGACTGCCTGCAGAAGCTGTGAGGTATGGAGGTTGATGGGGTGGGTTTCTCCATCTCACCAAGGCACTGTTGGGTACAGCCAAGGGCAGTGGATGGTCTGACATGTGGGGGAGGAAACTTTTCCAAAAAGCCTTGCCAAGGTGGCCAAATTCGTGGGCTTTGGTGGGCCTCAACCAAGTGGGCTTCAATTTGGGGTTTAAAGGGGGTTTGGTTAGGGTTTGAGATGCTATCAAGCTCAAATCCAATTTTTCTTGGCCCAATCAAATTTCCAAGGTTTAAAAGGTTGGATAATAATATCATAATAAGGATTTGAGAAATTAATAGCTTGTGGAAGTGATTTAATCAAGTGATTAAACATAATCCTTTAGGGTTTGAAGGCCAATTTAGGGTTTGGGGAAACCGTTTAGGGTTTCGGGAAACCGTTTAGGGTTTCGGTTTCAACCAAGCTTTTGGGGTTTCAATTGGATTCCAACCATTTAGGGTTTCACTAGGATTGAAACCCTCTTTGATTTGGCTCAATTTGCTCGATTAGATGAAAAATATTTTGCTTAGGTGGCATGATCTTACACCTTGATTTCTTTCACAAATCCATCTAATCGTTCCTCTTTATGCCAAGTGTCTAATACTATGCACTATGTGTGGCTAAGATCTTGCCAAGTGTCCAAATAAAACTTCTCTAACCTAATTTAGACATTCCACACTGTGATTTTGAAAATACTGTACTTAGTAGGCTTATCGAGTTTACTATTCACAAAAAAAAAAACGTAATAAACTTAATGCTGAAAAATTCTAAATATTCATATTAACCAACAATAAAAACCGTTTACCAAAATTCAACCCCAAAGTGCCCCTATAAATAAATTCATAGTTTCAAACATCTATTTCGTCCAAAATTATGAGAATGATTTATTGCGCCATAAAATCCTAAATATTCTACTGAGTCTAGTGTTGTAGACTATAACGTATTCTGACACTTTTAACTACTTCAAACAATTAAAAACGCATTTCTGGCACCATAGTGAGTGATAACACTGATTATGTTGACAGACTAAAACCTTTACGATTAGCCGATCCGTGAAAACTTACGGAGTTTTCACGAGGTTCCTCAAGTTTATAGAAATTCTACCCTTGAATTTCTAGCTGGCTGTTGCACTATGCATCCCTGGAAATTTCGATTTGAACTACTTGACTTGGAAGATTGCCCTTAATTTTGATGAGTAGCAAAGCTCTTTAATCAAATCCTCTCATTAATCAGTTGAAAGTCTTCCCTTTTCGCGTGTTTTCCATTATGCGACCCAGGAAATTTCAATGTGAAGTACTTGACATGGAAGATTGTCCCAAATTTTGATTAGTAAATTTTTTTTTTTAATAAAATAGTATCATCAATCAATTTAAGTCTTCCCTTCTAACATGTTTTCCACTATGCATCCTTGGAAATTTCAATGTGAATTACTTGACATGGAAGATTTTCCCAAATTTTTATTAGTAGCAAAGCTTTTTAATAAACTAGTATTATTAATCAATTTAAATCTTCCATTCTGGCGCATTTTCCTCTATGTGTCCTTGGAAATTTCAATGTGAACTACTTGACTTGGAAGATTGTCCCTAATTTTGATTAGCAAAGCTCTTTAATAAAATAGTATCATTAATCAGTTTCAGTCTTCCCTTCTCGAACATTTTCTCTTATGCATCCCTGGAAATTTCAATAAGAACTACTTGACATGGAAGGTTGCCCTTAATTTTGATGAGTAGCAAAGCTCTTTAATAAAATAGTATCATTAATCAGTTTAAGTCTTCCCTTCTCACGCTTTTTCCTTTATGCATCCCAGGAAAGTTCATTGTGAAGTACTTGACATGGGAGATTGTCCCTAATTTTGATTAGTGGCAAAGCATTTGAACAAAATCATATCATTAATCAGTTTAAATCTTCCATTCTGGCGCATTTTTCGCTATGCATCCCTGGAAATATCAATGTGAACTATTTGACTTGGAATATTGTCCCTAATTTTGATTAGCAAAGCTTTATAATAAAATATTATCATTAATCAATTTCAGTCTTCCCTTCTGGCACGTTTTTTGCTATGCATCCCTGGAAATCTCAATTTGAACTACATGACTTGGAAGACTGCCCCTAATTTTGAGGAGTAGCGAAGGTCTTTAATAAAATAGTATTATTAATCAGTTTAAGTCTTCTTTTCTCACCTATTTTCCGCTATGCGTGCCTGAAAGTTTCAATGTGAACTACTTGACATGTAAAATTGTCACTAATTTTGATTAGTTGCAAAGCTTTTTAAAAAAAATTCTATCATTAATCAATTTAAATCTTCCCTTCTGGCACGTTTTCCCCGATGCATCCTTGAAAATTTCAATTTGAACTACTTGACTTGGAAGATTGTTCCTAATTTTCATTAGTAGCAAAGCTCTTTAATAAAATAGTATCATGAATCAGTTTAAATCCTTCCTTCTCGTGCTTTTCCTGCTATGTGCCCCAGGAAATTTCAAAGTGAACTACTTGACGGGGAAGATTATCTTGAATTTTGATTACTAGCAAAACTTTTTAATAAAATAGTATCATTCAACAGTTTAATCTTCCCTTTTGGCATGTTTTCCGCTACGCATCGCTAGAAATTTCAATGTGAACTACTTGACTTGGAAGATTGTCCTAGATTTGATTAGTAGCAAAGCACTTTAATAAAATAGTATCAATAATTAGTTTAAATCTTTCGTTCTCACGCATTTCTCGCTATGCATCCTTGGAAATTTCAAAGTGAACTACTTGACATGGAAGATTGCCCTTAATTTTGATGAGTACTAAAGCTCTTTAATAATATAGTATCGTTAATAAGTTTAAGTCTGCCCTTCTTGCACTTTTTCCATTATGCATCCCTGGAAATTTCAATGTGAACTACTTTACATGTAAGACTGCCCCTAATTTTGATGAGTAGCAAAGCTCTTTAATTAAAGAGATTCATTAATCAGTTTAAAGTCTTCCTTTCTCGCTTGTTTTATGTTATACGTGCCTGAAAATTCCAATATGTACTACTTGACTTGAAAGATTGTCCCTAATTTTGGTTAGTAGCAAAGCTCTTTACTAAACTAATCTCGTTAATCAGTTTAAATCTTTCCTTCTTGCACATTTCCCGCTATGTCTCCCCAGAAATTTCAAAGTGAACTACTTGATATGGATTTTTGTCCGAATTTTCATTAGTAGCAAAACTTGTTAATAAAATAGTATCATTAATCAGTTTAATCCCTTTTGGCACGTTTTTCGCTATTCATCCCTACAAATCTCAATTTGAACTACACTACTTGGAAAACTGCCTATAATTTTGATGAGTAGCAAAGCTCTTTAATTAAATAATATTATTAATCAGTCTAAGTCTTCATTTCTCACCTATTTTTCGCTATGCATGCCTAAAAATTTCGATGTGAACTAGTTGACTTGGAAGATTGTCCCTAATTTTCATTAGTACCAAAGCTCTCTAATAAAATAGTATCGTTAATCAGTTTGAATCTTTCCTTCTTGTGCATTTCCGGTAGTGTGTCCCTGGAAATTTCAATTTGAACTACTTGACTTGGAAGATTCTCCCAGATTTTGATTAGTAGCAAATCTCTTTAATAAAATAGTATCATGAATCAGTTTAAATCTTCCATTCTCGCACAGTTCCAGCTATGCATCCTTGAAAATTTCAATGTAAATTACTTAATATGGAAGATTGTCCATAATTTTCATTAGTAGCAAAGCTTTTTAACAAAATAGTATCATTAATGAGTTTAAGTCTAACCCTCTAGAGCGTTTTCCGCTATGCATCCTTGGAAATTTCAATGTGAACTACATGACTTGGAAGATTGTCCCAAATTTTTTTTAGTAGCAAAGATTTTTAACAGACTAGTATCATTAATCAGTTTAAATCTTCCATTCAAGTGCATTTTCTGCTATGTGTCTAGGAAAATTGCAATGTGAACTACTTGACTTGGAAGATTATCGCTAATTTTGATTAGCTAATCTTTTTAATAAAACTATATCATTAATCAGTTTCAGTCTTCGCTTTTGGCACGTTTTTGGTATGCATCCTTTGAAATCTCAATTTGAACTATTTGACTTGGAAGACTGCCCCTAATTTTGATGAGTAGCAAAACTCTTTAATAACATAGTATCATTAATCAATTTAAGTCTTCCTTTCTTGCTTGTTTTCCGCTATGCGTGTATGGAAATTTCAATGTGAACTACTTGACATGGAAGATTGTCCCTAATTTTGATTAGTAGCAATGCTTTTTAATAAAAGACTATCATTAATCAATTTAAGTCTAACCTTCTAGCGCATTTTGGCCTATGCATCCTTGGAAATTTCAATGTAAATCACTTGACTCGGAAGATTGTTCCTAATTTTGATTAGTAGCAAAGCTCATTAATAAAATAGTATCATTAATCAAATTAAATCTTTCCTTCTCGCACTTTTCCCGCTATGTGTCCCTGGAAATTTCAAAGTGAACTACTTGACATGGAAGATTGTCCCTAATTTTTATTAGTAGAAAAGCTTTTTAATAAAATACTTTCATTAATCAATTTAAATCTTCCCTTCTAGCACGTTCTCGCCTATGCATCCTAGGAAATTTCAATGTGAACTACTTGACTTGGAAGATTGTCCCTAATTTCAATTAGAACCAAAGCTCTTTAATATATCAATAATCAGTTCAAATCTTTCAATCTCCCGCATTTCCTGCTATGTGTCCCTAGAAATTTCGAAGTTAACTACTAACATGGAAGATTGTCCATAATTTTGACTAGTTGCAAAGCTTTTTAATAAAATATAATCGTTAAACGGTTTAAATCTTTCCTTCTGGCTTGCTAGATATTTCAATTTGAACTACTCGACTTGGAAGGTTGTCCCAGATTTTGATTAGTAGCAAAGGTCTTTAATAAAATAGTATCAGTAATCAGTATAAATCTGCCCTTCTCGTGCATTTCCCGCTATGCGTCCTTGGAAATTTCAATGCGAATTACTTGACATGGAAGATTGTACATAATTTTGATTAGCAGCAAAGCTTTTTAATAAAATAGTATCATTAATCAATTTAAGTCTTCCCTTCTGGCACGTTTTCCTCTATCCATCCTTGGAAATTTCAACATGAACTACCTGACTTGGAAAATTGTCCCACATTTTTATTAGTAGAAAAGCTTTTTAATAAACTATTATCATTAATCAGTTTAAATCTTCCATTCTGGTGCATTTTTCGCTATGCGTCCTTTGAAATTTCAATGTGAACTACTTGACTAGGAAGATTGTCCCCAATTTTGATTAGCAAAAATTTTTAATAAAATAGTATCATTAATCAGTTTCCGTCTTCCCTTCTAGCACGCTTTTCGCTATGCATCTCTGGAAATTTCAATTTGAACTACATGACTTGGAAGAGTGTCCCTAATTTTGATTAGCGAATCCTTTTAGTAAAATAGTATTAATTAGTTTCAGTCTTCCATTCTGGCACGTTTTTCACTATGCATCTCTAGAAATTTCAATTTGAACTACCTCACTTGGAGGATTGCCTCTAATTTTGATGTGTAGGAAGGCTCTTTAACAAAATAGTATCATTAATCAGTTTAAGTCTTCCCTTCTCGAGCTTTTTTTGGTATGCATCCGTGGAAATTTCAATGTGAACTACTAGACATGAAAAATTGTCCATAATTTTGATTCGTCGCAAAGCCTTCTAATAAAATAGTATCATTAATCAGTTTAAGTCTTCCCTTCTCGCGTGTTTTCCGCTATGCGTCCCTAGAAATTTCACTGTGAACTACTTGACATGGAAGATTGTCCATAGTTTTGATTAGTAGCAAAGCATTTTAATCATATAGTATCATTAATCAGTTTAAATCTTTCATGCTGGTGTGTTTTCCGTTTTGCATCCCAGGAAATTACAATTTGAACTACTAGACTTTGAAGATTGCCCCTAATTTTGATGAGTAGCAAAGCTCTTTAACAAAACAGTATCATTAATCAGTTTAAGTCTTACCTTCTCGAGTGTTTTCCACTGTGCGTCCTGGGAAATTTCAATGTGAACTACTTGACATGGAAGCTTGTCCCTAATTTCGATTAGTAGCAAAGTTTTTTTTTTAATAAAAATATATTATTAATCAGTTTAAGTCTTCCATTCTCGAGCGTTTTCCACTATGCATCTCTGGAAATTTCAATTTGAACTACTTGACTTGGAAGATTGCCCCTAATTTTGATGATTAGCAAAGCTCTTTAATAAAATAGTATCATTAATCAGTTTAAGTCATCCCTTCTAGCACGTTTTCCGCTATGCATCCTTGAAAATTTTAATTTGAACTACTTCATTGGGAAGATTGCCCCTAATTTTGTTGAGTAGCAAAGCTCTTAAATAAAATAGTATCATTAATCAGTTTAAGTCTTCCCTTCTAGCACATTTTCCACTATGCGTCCTTGAAAATTTCACTGTGAACTACTTGTCATGGAAAATTGTCCCTAGTTTTGATTAGTAGCAAAGCTTTTTAATAATATAGTATCATTAATCAGTTTAAATCTTTCATTCTGGTGTGTTTTCCATTATGCATCCTTGGATTTACAATCTGAACTACTTGACTTGGAAGATTGCCCCTAATTTTGATGAGTAGCAAAACTCTTTAACAAAATAGTATCATTAATCAGTTTAAGTGTTCCGTTCTCAAGCGTTTTCCACTATCGTCTCGGGAAATTTCAATGTGAAGTACTTGACATGGAAGGTTGTCCCTAATTTTGATTAGAAGCAAACATTTTTAATAAAATAGTATCATTAATCAGTTTAAGTCTTCCCTTCTCGCGCATTTTCCACTATGCATCCAAGGAAATTTCAATGTGAACTACTTAACTCTAAAGATTGTCCCTATTTTTTATTAGTAGCAAAGCTCTTTAATAAACTAGTATCATTAATCAGTTTAAATCTTCGATTTTGGCATGTTTTACGTCGTGCGTCCCTGGAAATTTCAATGTGAACTACTTGAATTGGAAGATTGTCCCTAATTTTGATTTGTAGCAAAGGTCTTTAATAAAATAGTATCATTAATCAGTTTAAGTCTTCCCTTTCTGCATGTTTTTCTCTATGCATCCATGGAAATTTCAATGTGAACTATTTGACTTGGAAGATTGTCCCTAATTCTGTATTTTAGTAGCAATGCCTTCTAATAAATTAGAATCATTAATTAGTATAAATTTTCCATCCTAGCTCATTTTCGACTAAGTATCCTTGGAAGTTTTAATGTGAACTACTTGACTTGGAAGATTGTCTCTGCTTTTTATGAAAATACTATCATTAATCAGTTTAAGTCTTCCACTCTGGCATGCTTTCCGCTATGTATCCCTAGAAATTTCAATGTAAACTACTTCACTTGGAGGATTGCCCCTAATTTTGATGAGTGGCAAAGCTCTTTAATAAACTAGTATCATTAATCAGTTTACGTCTAAGTTTCTATGCATTATTGGAAATTTTAATGTGACCTACTTGACATGGAAGATTATCCCTAATTTTGAATAGTAACAAAGCGTTTTAATAAAATAGTATCATTAATATGTCTAAATCTTCCATTCTGGTGCGTTTTCTACTATGTGTCCCTGGAAATTTAATTATGAACAACTTGACTTGGAAGATTGTCCCTGATTTTGATTTGAAAAGCTTTTAAATAAAATAGTACCATTAATTAGTTTTAAGTCTTCCCTTCTGGCACGTTTTCCACTATGCATCCCTAGAAATTTCAATTTGAATTACTTGACCTGGAAGATTGCCACTAATTTTGATGAGTTGCAAAGCTCTTTAATAGAATTGTATCATTAATTACTTTAAGTTTTCCCTTCTCGCGCATTTTCCAATATGCGCCCCTAGAAATTTCAATGTGAACAACTTGTCTTGATAGATTATCCCTAATTTTGATTAGTAGCAAAGCTCTCCAATAAAATAGTATCATTAATCAGTTTAAGTCTTCCCTTCTCGCGCGTTTTATGTTATGCGTCCATGAAAATTTTAATGTGAAGTACTTGACATGGAAGATTGTCCTTAATTTTTATTAGTAGCAAAGCTTTTTAATAAAATAGTATCATTATCAGTTTCAGTTTTCCCTTCTGGCACGTTTTCCACTATGCATCCCTGGAAATTTCAATTTGAACCACTTGACTTGGAAGATTGCCCCAAATTTTGATGAGTAGCAAAGCTCTTTAATAAAATAGTATCCTTAATCAGTTTAAGTCTTCCCTTCTCGCGCGTTTTCCGCTATGTGTTCTTGGAAATCTCAATGTGAACTACATGATTTAGAAGATTGTCCCTAATTTTGATTTGTAGCAAAGCTTTTTATTGAAACAGTATCATTAATCAGTTTAAATCATTCCTTTTGGGGCGTTTTCCGCTATGCATCCCTGGAAATTTTAATGTGAGCTACTTGACTTGGAAGATTGTCCCTGATTTTCATTAGCAGTGCTTATTAGTAAAATAGTATCATTACTCAGTTTTAGTCTTCCCTTCTGGCGCTTTTTTCGCTATGCATCCCTGGAAAATTCAAAGCTTGAAGATTGCCCCAAATTTTGATGAGTAGCAAAGCTCTTTAATAAAATAGTACCATTAATCTGTTCAAGTCTTCCTTTCATGCGCGTTATCAGTTATGCGTCCCTGGAAATTTCAATGTGAAGTACTTGACATGGAAGATTGTCCCGAATCTTGATTAGTTGCAAAGCTCTTTAATAAAATTGTATCATTAATCAGTTTAAGTCTTCCCTTCTAGCGCATTTTCCGCTATGCACCTCTGAAAATTTTAATGTGAACTACTTGACATGGAAGATTGTCCCTAATTTTGATTAGTAACAAAGTGTTTTAATAAAATAGTATCATTAATACGTCTAAATCTTTCATTCTTTTCTGCTATGCGTCCCTGGAAATTTCATTATGAACAACTTGACTTGGAATATTGTCCCCAATTTTGTTTTGAAGAGCTTTTTAACAAAATAGTATCATTAATCAGTTTAAGTCTTCCCTTCTGGCACGTTTTCCGCTATGCATCCCTAGAAATTTCAATTTGAATTACTTGACTTGGAAGATTGCCACTAATTTTGATGAGTTGCAAAGCTTTTTAATAGAATTGTATCATTAATCAATTTAAGGTTTCCATTCTTGCGCATTTTCCAATAGACGTCCCAAGAAATTTCAATGTGAACTACTTGTCATCATAGATTGTCCCTAATTTTGATTAGTAGCAAAGCTTTTTAATAAAATAGTATCATTAATCAGTTTCAATCTTCCCTTCTGGCACGTTTTCCATTATGCATCCCTGGAAATTTCAATTTGAACTACTTGACTTGGAAGATTGGCCCTAATTTTGATGAGTAGCAAAGCTCTCTAATAAAATTGTATCTTAACCCTTCTCGCGTGTTTTATGTTATGCGTTCGTGGAAATTTTAATGTAAAGTACTTGTCATGGAAGATTGTCCTTAATTTTGATTAGTAGCGAAGCTTTTTAATAAAATCATATCATTAAACAGTTTAAATCTTTCCTTCTAGGGCGTTTTCCGCTAAGCATCCCTGAAAATTTCAATGTGAGCTACTTGACTTGGAAGATTGTCCTTAATTTTGATTAGCAATGCTCTTTAGTAAAATCGTATCATTAATCAGTTTTAGTCTTCCCTTTTGGCATGTTTTTCGCTATGCATCCCTGGAAATTTCAATTTGAACTACTTGACTTGGAAGATTGCCCCAAATTTTGATGAGTAGCAAAGCTCTTTAATAAAATAGTATCGTTAATTAGTTTAAGTCTTCCCTTCTCGCGCATTTTCCGCTATGCGTCCCTGAAAATATCAATGTGAACTACATGATTTGGAGCATTGTCCCTAATTTCGATTAGTAGCAAAGCTTTTAATAATATTGTATCATCAATCAGTTTAAATATTTCCTTCTTCGGCGTTTTCCGCTATGCATCCCTGGAAATTTCAATGTGAGATACTTGACTTGGAAGACTGTCCCTAATTTTGATTAGGAATGCTTTTTAGAAAAATAGTATCATTAATCAGTTTCAGTCTTCCTTTCTAGCACATTTTTCGCTATGCATCCCTGGGATATTCAATTTGCCCTACTTGACCTTGAAGATTGCCCCAAATTTTGATGAGTAGCAAAGCTCTTTTATAAAATAGTACCATTGATCTGTTTATGTCTTCCCTTCTCGCGCATTATCCATTATGCATCCCTAGAAATTTCAATGTGAAGCACTTGACATGGAAGATTGTCCCTAATTTTGATTAGTAGCAGAGCTCTTTAATAAAATTGTATCATTAATCAGTTTAAGTCTTCCCCTCTAACGCATTTTCCGCTGTGCATCTCTAAAAATTTTAATGTGAACTACTTGAGATGGAAGATTGTCCCTAATTTTGATTAGTAGCAAAGCTTTTTAATAAAATAGTATCATTAATACGTCTAAAGCTTCCATTCTAGCGCATTTTCCATTATGCGTCCTTGGAAATTTCATTAAGAATAGCTTGACTTGGTAGATTGTCCCTAATTTTGATTTGAAAAACCTTTCAATAAAATAGTATCATTAATCAGTTTAAGTCTTCCCTTCTAGCACGTTTTCCCCTATGCATCCCTCTATATTTCAATTTGAATTACTTGCCTTGGAAGATTGCCCCTAATTTTGATAAGTTGCAAAGCTCTTTAATAGAGTTGTATAATTAATCAGTTTAAGTTTTCCCTTCTCGCGCATTTTCCTATATGCGTCCCTGGAAATTTCAATGTAAACTACTTGTCTTGGTAGATTGTCCCTAGTTTTGATTAGTATCAAAGTTTTTTTAATAAAATAGTATCATTAATCAGTTTCAGTCTTCCCTTCTGGCACGTTTTCCCTATGCATCCGTGGAAATTTCAATTTGAATTACTTGACCTTGAAGATTGCCCCTAATTTTTATTAATAGCAAATCTCTCTAATAAAATATTATCATTAATCAGTTTAAATCTTCCCTTCTCATGCGTTTTATGTTATGCATTCGTGGAAATTTTAATGTGAAGTACTTGACATGGAAGATTGACCTTAATTTTGATTAGTAGCGAAGTTTTTTAATAAAATAGTGTCATTAAACAGTTTAAATCTTTCCTTTTGGGGCGTTTTCCACTATGCATCCTTGGAAATTTAAATTGAACTACTTGAATTGGAAGATTGTACCTAGTTTTGATGCATAGAAAAGCTCTTTAATAAAATGGTATCATTAATCAGTTTAAGTCTTCCTTGCTCGTGCGTTCTTCGCTATGCGTCCCTGGAAATCTCAATGTGAACTACATGACTTGGAAGATTGTCCCTAATTTTTATTAGTAGTGAAGCTTTTTAATAAAATAGTATCATTAATTAGTTTAAATCTTCTTCTGGTCCCTTTTTTGCTATGCGTCCCTGAAAATTTCAATGTGAACTACTTGACTAGGAAGATTGTCTCTAATTTTGAAGAGTGGCAAAGCTCTTTAATAAAATGTTATCATTAATCAGTTTAAGTCTTCCCTTCCAGCACATTTTCCGCTACACATTTCTGGAAATTTCAATTTAAGGTTGTAAACTACTTGTCTTAGAAAATTGCCCCTAATTTTGGTTAGTAGCATAGCAGAGCTCTTTGATAAATTAGTATCATTGATCAATTTATGAGAGGTTTGGATAGTGAGCTAAGATAGAATGAATTAAGATAGAAATTGATGGCTGAAAAAATGTTATTTGAATATTATTATTGTTTTGATATTTGAATTTTTTATTATAATTTGTATGAAAATTTGAAAAAATTATGATAATTAAATGAGATGGATTGAAATAAGTCGAAAGACTTTTATATCCAACCTAGGCTTAAATGAAGTTGAGCCTGTTTCACCGAGTGATGTTTTGGAAAACTCATCCAAATTGAATTGGACCCATCACGATGATAACATAAAAAAGATGAAACGAAGGGGAGCCCACAACCTTGGACAAATTTCTAGTTATTCTTGGTACGGAAAAGTGAGAGAAAGTGTTGTCAATTGTCAACAGTGGAGATTGAGTCTCTTTCATCTCATACCCTCTTTTGGCTGAAGCAATGGCTGCACTTAGAGCAGTCATTTTTGGACTAGAACTAAGCATGACAAATGTGGTAATGGAAGAAGATTCACAGCTAGTGATTCAGGCAATACAAAAGGAGCATCAACAAAACAACTACTTTGGAATGCTTATATTAAAGTCTTCATCAATATATTCAGTTCATGTTACTTTAAGCATGTAAACAGGAAAGGCAACTCAGTTGCACATATGTTGGGAAAAAATGCTTTAGCAGTGACTGAATGTGTAATCGAATTGGAGGAGACTCCAATCTGTAATCAATCTGTGTTTTAGCATAGCTTATCAATGGAAGAGTTATTTTCCAAAAAAAAAAATAGTGGAGATTGACTCGAATTAAGTGGGTGACTGGGTCTACACACCTGCACCTCTGGTTGGCGTTGAGGCCGAGAGAATTTTTGTGGGCACACACACTAGCCTTTTTTATATTGATTGTGGCCCCCAGGATAATTGTACAGCAACTATCATTGATTATATTGACTTGATGCGCATAGATGTATTATGGAAATTAATATAGAATGTTGAGTGTCAATTCAGTAAATAAGAGAACAAATAATTAACTTAGATTATGCAGATGACAACTCAATCGGTTAATTGCGGTTATTAATCAAGACACTTGTTCTTTTTTGAAATGCTCTCAAATTATGCACAAAATCATACATAAATTGTACATCTTTGTACATAACAGAGTCAAATATTGAAGAAATCAAGGCATTCCTTGTATTTTGGGAGAGAAATTTTTTGAAAAACTGAACCCCGACTGAATAGAATTTGTTGGAATAAATATCTTCATGAGAAAATGAGAATTTTAGCATAGGAGTTTGAGCCAATATGAATCACACCATGATTCTCTGATGTTGCAGAAGATAATTATTGATGATCAGTTTTAGAAAGGATTCAAATTATAGAAGAGTTCCAAAATGCATACAGAGGCTTATAACGATAAACACCAAAGATGAATGCCACGAACAATCGATTTAAATCACTTTGAACAGATTGCAAATTACATACTAAAGACTGCATGTTGTATGGTAAACACTCTGCTCCTTCACATCTTAACAGACTAAGACTGCAAGTTGCAAGAATCCATGGATAAACTTTGGATGACAAGGATTAATCTATTAAGTGGGGAATACAGAATGTTTATTATAATAAATATAAACAACAAAAGCATGCCAATTGAGAAAAAGTAAACAACGCAAACACTGCTCAACATCCACTATTTGGGTAAGAAGATGAAGAATAAAGGTAATGCTACATACAGTCGTGGAGTGTGTAAATGCTGCGCAATCGTTTTGAAAAAGAGTGGAGTCTACGATTAAAAAGTTGATTTTTTTTCATGTGGATCCCTTATTATTTCACTTTTTTCAAAGAGACTATGTGGTGCTTGCACAACTACAACTGCAAATATCATTTCTCGAAGAATAAATGCCCATCACATCCAAACAACGGCATTCATCAAAATAAAGGAGGTGTCTAAACAAGAAATCAAATCGGAAAGCTAATAATAATGGGTTCTTGTTTAGTCTTGTTGACGCTAGAAGACATATTTTGGTAAAGTCTTGGATCAGGTCTTCCCTTTCCGTGTGTTTTCCGCTATGCATCTCTAAAAATTTCAATATGAACTATTTAACTTGAAAGATTGCATCTAATTTTGATGAGTAGCAAAGTTTTTTTAATAAAATAATATCATTAATAAGTATAAATTTTTCCTTCCAATGCATTTTTCGCTATGCGTCCCTAGAAATTTCATTGTGAACTACTTGACTTGGAAGATTGTCCTTAATTTTGATTAGTAGCAAAGTTCTTTAATAAAATTGTATCATTGCTCAATTTAAGTCTTCCCTTCCAGCACGTTTTCTGCTACACGTTCTTGGAAATTTTAGTGTAAAGTTGTGACCTACTTGACTTGAAAGATTGTCCTTAATTTTGATGAGTACGATAGCCAAGCACTATGATAAATTAGTATCATTGATCAATTTAGAGGAGGTTTGGATAGTGAGTTAAAATAAAATTGGTAAAGATGAAAATTGAAGATTGGATAAAATATTATTTTTAAATATTATTATTATTTTGAAATTTAAAAAAATTGAATTATTTATTATACTTTATATGAAAATTTATAAAAATAATAATAATTAAATGAGATGAATTAAAATGAGCTGAAAGACATTTATATCCAAACCAGGGCTATGAAGTTGGGCTATGTTTCACCGAGTGATCGTTGGAAAACTCATCCAAATTGAATTGGACACATCACGATGATAACGTCGAAAAGAGGAAACGAAGGGGAGCCCACAAGCTTGGACAAATTTCTAATTATTCTATTTTTTTTTTAATTTGTTAAAATTTCTAATTATTCTTTTTTTTTTTTTTAACCAATAACCTCATATTCATTCATGTATAATAGCATCATTACATTGTTTTTCCTTTTCTATACAATCATTGATGTACTCAGGAACTTCTTCCATCCATATACAAACAGTATTCATTCTTTCCTTCGTGAAGTCTATTCTCTGCGGTGGTATGTCCCCATTAAGTGGCATTAAGACAAACATATAGTTGTCAAAAAGCCACGGCCTCCCATCCATGACCCTCATCTTGTCTGCCTCATTAGCAAATTGTATGACAAACGTGTTCAATCCTACTTCCTGGAATCTTGCCTTCTGACTGATCCTCCAAACCTTCCCCATTGCATTTTCTACCACCGTAGCACTCAGCTTCCTTTCCATCCATATTTTGCCCACCACACTACACTCTGCCTTATGCCGTAGTTCCCTGGAATATCTTCCCCCACCACTATATCACAGGCTTCTTCCTCCGTGAGTCGCAGCCTCTTCCATTGCTCCTCCATCTCATTCATCATACTTCCTGACCACCGTGGGAACTCAGTATCCTCCTCACCGATAAAGTTTTTTGCTGCTGTAACCGTTTTTCCCCTCACACACCACCCTCGTGCCTTCACTCCACCACCTCCCACTACTCGATTCTGTTAGGAATCTTGAGTGGACCCACACTCCACCTCTTTTTCTAGAGAGAAAAAGAGAGGAGACTACGTGATTCTAAACTACCCTGCACTAACTTGTTATTTCTAATTATTCTTGGTTGTGAGAGAAAGTGTTGTCAATTGTCAACAGTGGAGATTGACTCGAATTAAGTGGGTGACTGGGTATACACATCTGCACCTTTCGTTGGCATTGGGGCAAAGAAACTTTGATTCTTTTAACTTATTTTACAAAAAAAAAATAAAAATTCCTAATTTAGAACGTAACTGTGTACAATATTGTAAATAACATTATATTTTTTTTTCTTAAAAAAATACTATAGTGCTTTTGTATTCTCTTATAATGAGCAAATCATAGGAAAATAACATCTAGAATGTTTCGAATATATGCAAAGAGAAATGACTTATACAAGTTTTAATAGACAGGTTCTGCATAGGTCATTTATAAAGAAGTAAATTCCAACATGAAAAAATATATAAAAACTTTATTTTTTTTTATTGGGATCTATATTTTTATAAAATATCTTATTTATTTAAAATTTGTACATAACATTACTCGTATCGGTATCCTAATCTATGTGGGCACATACACTAGCCTTCTATTTTTCTTTTAAAATGATTGAGGCCTTCAAGAAAATTGTAACGCCCGTCTTTGTGATAGATCCTTTAGAAAATGATTTTATGAAAATAAACCAGAATTAAGATTCTTTTTTAAATTTCTTTTCCTTTCGTGCCAGAATATAAAAGGCTCTATATTTATAAATAAAACTTATTTCTTAATTTAAAAGGTTACAATGGAAAATATTAAATTTTTATAATTAAAGTCTTTCATCCAAATAGCATGCCTAGGCTTTCGTGCTCTTCTCCTTGGGTTGTGTCCATCCTGACGCATCATTCTTATCTTGTCCCTGGGAGGGCACACATAAAAACTAAAACGAGTCAATTACTTGTAAGTATCACTCCATACATATCATACATAGACATTCAATTCGTTTTAAAACATTGCGAGGTGGGGTTTTTCTTTAAAAAATGGTTTTCTTGCGTAAAACAGTTCCCCACACCTCACTGCCTTCATTTCTTAAAGGGTTTGTTCATGCATACATCTTTTCTTACATGCATACATTCTTTCTTATTACTTTCATTGGCCGTAGCACACTGTTACGCCCTGTGTGCTGGGTTAGCGTTCTTTTGGACCTCGATTCCGCCCGTGGCCACGGGTTAGGAATTCATTTCTGCTAGAGTGCAGCACTAGGTGCACTACCAGTACTACTTACCCGGCATTGCAATCTGTCCAGTTCATTCCTTTGGTACCCTTTTCCATTCATATGGCTATTACGCATTTTCATACATTAAACATTCAGTCATTTCATTCATTCAGTCCTTTCAGTCTTTTACAGTTCTTTTAGTCCTTTACAGTTCTTTCAATCTTTTCTTTCAGTTCATTCATACAAGTCATTTAAAAAGCATGGGTTTAAACATAATCTTTCATAGCATCATTTAAAACCTCAGTTTATGCGTCCTTTAAAGCATCATCTTTCATAGAGACATTTTAAAACACTTTCTTCGCGTTGTTTAAAACATAAGACATAAGCATGAGACCTTAGCCTCGCATTTCATTTTGTGAAAATACATACAATACTTACTACGTATACCATCCATTCATATGCATACACTTACATACTTTGGGTGCTAAAAGGGGCTGCCAATGTGATGACCCGCTTTTATGTGTATTTTCACTGAAGGAATATTTTAATTTAATTAAATATTTTATAGTGCTTTTATTTTAAATTATCGAGTTTTAAATGGATTTTATTGGCTGTTGGATTTAAATTGTGATTTAATTTATTTTGGCTTGTTTTTGGTTTTAAAAATTTAAATAGTTGGTTTTTACTAGTTATTTATTTTATTTTAGCTTATTGATGTGTTTAAAATATTTTATTGGTGTTTATTTATTTATTTGATGTAGTGTTAATTTATTTTAATCGTTTTATGTTTTTATACCGTTTTCGGCTGATCAGTCTTCGGACTTCCAATGTGAGGACTGGACCTCATTAATTTCTTTCCATCTTTCTTTTCCTCTTCTTTTCTTTTTCTCCTTTTTCTTTTTTCCCTTTTTTCTTTTTCCTCTTCTCTCTCTCTCCCGCTCGGACTCTCTCTCCCCGCGTCTCTCTTTCTCTCTCTCTCCTCACCCACGCCGTGAGCCTTCACCGCCCAGCCCCGCCGTTCGCCGGCGTCGTGCCCGACACCACCCCTGCCGGTCGACTCCCCTCCGGCCGGTGATCATTCCCTCCGATTCCCAGCCCCAACCGGCCGGCCGTTTGGCCGGAAAAAGCCCAACAAGCCGCACGGCTTGAAGCCCGATCCGCCGCCGTCGCTCCACCTCCGGCCACCACCTCTTCACCACTTCATCACCGACTCCTTGCCGTCATAACCCACCCATCCCCGGCCTCAAACGGTCACCGGAGCGGCTCCCACGAGCTCAACTCCGATTTGCCCTTTTTCCGCCCCTACCGGCGTTTTCGCCGCCACCCACGGCCAAAACTCACTTCCACTAGCTTCATAATCATCCCTAGACCATTCCCTATCAATTTGGTGTCTTGGTTTGTCCCCGGTCAAAAGTGGGTATTTTGCGACCCACGGGAACAGTGCATTTGCACTGTTACGTTGCTTTCGCAACGCCGTTCGCTTCGCGCCGAACCTTCTAAAAATCCTATATAGCGCTGTAAGTATTTTCCAAACTCTACTTTTAGATTTAAATATATTTTGCTCATACAATAATTTTATCTGGTTGGTTGGCTGATTCCGGACTGAGTCCGAGGAGTTCGGGGGTCGGGTGGATGGAGGACGGAGTTGTTTGAATTGTTGTGCTATGGTTGATTTTATTTGTCGAGCATTGAAATTGGCATTTACATGATGCATGCACGTGCATTTTATTTAAATTGAGAAAATCATGTTTTATTGGCGTAAAAGGATTTTTGGGTGCGTGCGTGTCACGAGCCCAAGCCGGGATGGGTTATTATCTCGGTGGAGCTCCTCTGGTCACTCGGGAGTGGTTAATACTGAGTGACATCCCCTGGGTTGTCGCTGGGCGACGACCGGATCGCACGATACGGTAACGCTGTCGTGTCGACTCCGTGGTCCTTTTAGTGGCGGGGACTAGAGGATGGCCTGGCCAGGTACGCGCAAGGTGGAGGCGCGAGTCTGGGCATCACTCGTGTAGGTGTCACACGCGTAGACGTTACCTGCGGTGTGGCACAGAGCCAGAGTGTGCGGATGATCCCTAGGGGAGATCATGGTGCATGCATAATTGGTTGGTTTTCATGGTTTTCGGATATGGGCCATTTTCTGGGAAAATGGCGATGGTCTTGTGATCCATTTTCTGGGAAAATGGTGGTTTGGGCCATTATCTGGGATAATGGCGAGGCTTGGTTTTAAAGGTTATGTTTTTAAGCCAAATGGGTTTTTGGCGTGCGTGGAAAAATATGGTTTGGGAGTTTTGTGCATTGGCATTCATTCATGCTTGTTGTTTGAGTTTAATATGTTTTTATCTAGTGGTGTTTTGGATTTTACTTACCTACGGCACCATTTTTGGTACCGTAGATTTTGATGCAGAGTTCGAGGAGGAGGAGGCTGAGCCCGAGGATGCGGCTCCGCCGGAGATCTGAGTTGGAGTTCATGCTTTATGTTTGGTTTGAAACAATATTTATATCATGTAATATTTTATTATGTACCTTTGAACCGTTTTGTATTTTTTATTTAAGAAAAATTCTGGTACTTAGTATTTGACTTTGCTATCCGCTGCATATCTTCTTGTGCATATTTGTCACTTGCACACACTTGGCACTCTTCGATATGGTGGTGACCCGTGATGTCATCATCCGGACGTCTCAATTTCCCAATGTTGGTACGTGGGGATTTTGGGGGCGTCACAGCCAAGGAGGGCCGTTACATACTTATTCTTGAAAACTTATATTTAGCGTTCTTTCATAAATCGTCGTTTGTGTCATTTCATAAAGCATCGTAAAGTAAAAGCATTTCATTTTCATTTTTGTTTATTTAGAAACCCTAGAAGAGTATGAACGTAATACTTACCTGGACTTCATGCCATACTCATTCTATGTAGTTCATTCATGTGCGTGTCAGATGACAACCTACATGCATACACATAACCTCACGTCATTGTCTGTCTAATGCATAAGCAACTATACTATAAATAGAACTACACTTCACTTGGAACACTCTCCGTCCATCCCTGGGTTCTTACGAGCCATTTACTATGCTAAAACTCTCAGGGTCTTATTTCTTAAAGTGAACCTCCATGATTCATCTTAGGGTTAAGATACTCAGACCTTCATCTTATTTTTCTATCAACCACATGTCGACACATGACTCGGACTAATTAAGTCACACATCCTAATCCTAGATGACATACCTGTTACTACCTTTATGCATCTTAGCTCACACTAAACCCTCATGCCCATCTATACACGTCACACGGTTTAAAGCCAACTCTGGGGCTAAAACACCTCGTAACCATGTTGAGGATAGATATTACCCATTACATATGGTAAATCCATCCGATACACGTGTCTCACTAGATGCACATGTACCTTACCCTTTTTCGCTTAAGATTAATTTATAGTCTAATGAATGCCCGCTTGTATAAAAAAGCTCCATACTCCGATACCAACTTCTACTCAGACTCGGTCGGTAGGACTCTTCTTACTACATCCATAAAGGCATCTCCATCACGTCACATAGCTCGAGACTAATCCCGAGTTACGTCACAATACCCATCATGCTTCCGCTGCGCTACTCTTATACTTTTCCAGCACTTCAAACATACTCTCAACCATAAGTCAACCATAAGGTGATACCCATCACCTCGGACTACAAGTCACACCACAGCTACTTCGGGACACCGTTCCATAGTACTCGACGCTACGCACTACACTCTACACTCCTCAACTACGCCTTCCAAACTTTCGTGACACACCGTCTGGAATATCACGACACTAGACACAGTACATCTCACGTGAACTTTATTCCATCCACACTACGCCACGCATCACTATGACGCATGCCACACGGTGCATCGTTGTACAACATGGAGTACGCACCATGTGTACTCGCTTGCTACTTTAAGTATTATCACGACGCACACCACACAGTGCGTCGCTACACGACATGGAGGACATGTCATGTGTACTCCCTTCACACTACGTCACATCACCATTACAGCATATATGCCATATGGTGCACCACTCTATCACATGGAGTACACTCAACGTGTACTCCTTCCACAACACAATGACGCATTATAACTACGGCCCATGCTTTACACCCATACTCCACAGCACAGTCAACAAAACTACACAGTTATGCCCAACACTTCGTTACATAGCCACACTTCATTTCACAACTATGCAATGAACTTTGCAATACTAATAGCACAGTCCACAACCTATCAACTAACATTTATTATAAATAATGAGGGATAGAGGGTTATACCATCGACGGGATAACCCATGCATTGCTCACTGCTCGTCACGGTCAAAGACGTTGAAAGAGTCGTATGTGGCGGTTAAACCACGTACGGTGGCAGTTAGCCACGTACAGTGGCTGTCCACCACGTAAAGTGGCTTTTTGAGCTTAGGGAAGGGTAAGGGTGGTCTTGGGAGGTTCATGGTGGCCTTGGAATGGTGGTGAGGGGCGGAGCACGGTGGCATCTCGCCATATACAGTGCACCCGAGAGAAAGTGATGGTGTGTGAGGTTGAAGGAAGAGGGAGGCTAGTGGTAGTGCTTGGTGGTGAGGTGGTGGCCAGATGGTGGCTCACGGCAGCGGATTTGGCCATGGATGGTGCAACCCATGCCTTAGAGAGTGTGGGAGAGTGAGAGAGATAGGGACTTCGATTGAGCATGGAATTTGCTAGGGGAGGTCGTGGTGGTCGAGGGATCATGGTGGTGGTGGTAAGGTGGCGTGAGTTGCCACATACGGCCGTGCACGGTGGAGAACCCATGTGTGTGTGTGTGCAGTGGTGCATTAGAGAGGGAGAGGTAAAGTAAGTGAAGACCATGGAAATGAAGCTAGCGAGGTGGTGGAGCTGTTGGTGGTGGTCAGTGGCCAAGTTGGCCATGTACGGCGGTGCTAGGAGGAGAAATGGATTTAAAACGCATTTCTATTGAAGTTGCCGTGAGAGGAGGAGGAGGGCACCTGGGGGCTCACCGGTGGGAGGAAGTGTTGGCCGGCATGAGGGGAGTGGCTGGTGACCGACAGTGAGGCTAAGGGTGGCCGGCGGTGGCTGGGCTGGAGGAGAGAAGGGTTCAGCTAGGGGGAAGCTGAACCGTCAAGCTCAAGGGGAGAGAGAGGAGAGAGAGAAGGGAAAGAGAGGAAATAAGGGGGAAAGGCTAGGGGCTTGGGTATTTAGTTCAAACCCTTCGTTTCGGAATCTATAAAACGATTTAATGGTGAGTTCAAATACTGATTTGAAAATGCATAAGTATTTTATTTAATTGAAAACACTGAGAGAAATTAAGATAGAATATTATTTTATAAAGTTTATAAAATAATATTCCTTCATCATTAATTAAAATGATGAAGTCTCATTAATTATTTGAGGAGTATAAAATCATTTAAGTTAATTTAGAGTTTTCAATATAAATTTAAATCTTGTAATATTTTTAAAAAACTAAAATCTTTTAATTTAAATAATTTTTCACATTTATAATATTTTTGGACTCTTCAAAAATATTATAATTGTGTTATTTAAAAATAAGTTTAGTCCAATAACACTAGAAATATCACATATAAATATTTCCAAAATATTTAAAAATATTTGTAAGCTTTAAAAATATTGAACTTGTTTTGAAATCTGCTTGGTATCTTTTAAAACACGCCATCGAGGCTCAGCACATCTCGTAACTATAAAAAGTAGAAGGAGTGGGTTATTACAAAAATTATACGACAATTATCACTCATTATATTAACTTTGTTATAAAACTAAAGATAAGTAGCAAATGATTGAAAGATCGCAATAGAGAAATAGGAAGATTTAGAGATTGCAATATATTTAGCTATTCAAGAGCTCAATATCATTCACTATTCTTTCTTTTATTGTGTATCACAAATGATCCTTAAGATATCCTTTTATAGACAACTCTATGGTAGTTTGTTGTGCCAACTAAGTCACATGCACAACAAACTATCACATGCAAACAACTAAGTCACATGTACAACAAACTATCTTCTTCACTTGGTTGGCACAAGTATTTAGCTCATCTTCATTCACATCCCATCTTCTTCACTTTTCTATAATCAGTTTGTATTCTTACCCTTCAATTTCTTTTGCAATAGCTCAGTAATATTCTTGTAATCAATATATGAAGTATTCTTCACGTTGTTCACCAGTTGTTTCTGCATCTACCATAGTTACTATAATGCAACACGAAAAATGATCTAACTGATAAGTCAGATGATGATACTATCTACGAGCTTGTGAGTCTCGGTATCTGATACTCATCAGCCATTGTCGCATTTTTTTTATGACTACAATAAAAAACTCGTAAGGTTCACAAACTTAATGAGAAAATTTCTATCCTTCAGTGACTTCTTCAGGAGTCCAACATGAAAGTAGGAGCAATAAAGAAGGAGAATAAGAATTTAAAATTATTGCTTGACTTTTCTTTCTGATTGTCTACTCCTCTAAAAAAGGATGGCATGCAAATCTATGAAGAGTAAGATTGTTTAAAGAATGAGGCAAAGAGCCTTAAATTTCTGTAATTTTGTTTCAAAATAATAAAATAATATTTCAAAATACTCACATTGTGTTTCTATCTTCTTGTAGATGTTTTGTGTGCTCCCTTCTATTTCTCTTTTAATCATGCACTATTTCTTACAAAACTGTAAGATGAATCTAAAATACTAATTGCACTTAATAAATGGTATTTCAAGATTAATAATTCCATTCATCTCTCTCTCAAAACTGAAAGGGTTTTTCATTTAGATTTCAAATATGTGCAGTTTTCATGAGCTCTTCTAGAGTCTTAATAACATTTAAATCATTTACATATATTGTAATAAAAGCTAATTCAGATACTGAAAATATATCGAAAACTGGATTATTCTCAAACAATTTGTTCCACATGCGTTTGGATTGTTTTAGATTATATAAGGATTTTTCAAGCCTGATAGATTAAGTACTTCAGGACTATATGCTTCATGCATTTCATATCTAGTGATCCATATAAATATGTAGTTAATCATGCATACAGAAACTCTCTATAACTATCAAGCTAATAAAAATCTTAATGTAATTTCACCCACTTCAAGGGCATATCGATATATAAATTCTGCAAGAAGCCAAGTCATTATTTATATATCACACTTTCATTTCCTTTGTACAAATGCCCACTAATATTCAACAAGTATCACCCCTTAGGCGTTTAGAATACAAGTCCATATATATAAATATATCACATTTTATGTAACAACCCGCTCATTTTTCTCTCTCTAATGGTCACAAGTCTCATTATACGTGCTGAACCTTGATGCCGTGTTTTAAAGATATCAAGTGATATATAAAGCAAGCCTAGTGTTTTAAAGCCCTCAGATATTTTAAATTTTCGGGAAGTATCTTAAATGGGGTATTTCCAGTGTTATTGGCCAAGCCTAATTTTAAGTAAGATAATTATTGTAATATCCCGCTCCTTTCTCTCTCTGATGGCCATGAGTCTCGTTCTGTATGTCAAATCTCGATGACATGTTTTTAAAGATATCAAGTGATTTCTAAAGCAAACCCAGTGTTTTAAAGCTTTCAAAAATTTTAAATGTTCTGAATATAGGATATTTCCAGTGTTACTGGACTAAGCTTGATTTAAGTAAGACAATTATAGTATTTTTGGAGAACTCCAAAAATATTATAATTGTAGAAAATCATTTTTATTAAATGATTTTAGCCATTTAAAAATATTATGAGATTTAAATTATGTTAAAAACTCTAAATTTATTTAAATGGTTTTATTCTCTTAAAGATAATTAGCAAAACTTCATCATTTAATTAATGATGAAGATTATATTTATAAACTAAAGTTTAGTTAAATAATATTTTATCTTAATTCATCTTAGTGTTTTTAAGTTAAATTAGTGTTTTAATTTCCCACCGTTAGATTATTTTGGAGATCCCAAGATGAAAGGCGAGGATTAAATACCCAAGCTCCTAGCTTTTCCTCCTCACTTGTCCCCTTCCCCTCTCTCTTCTCCCTCTCCCTCAGTGCACACGACAACCTCCCCTTTCCCTCCATTGTAGCTCCTTCTCCTCCAACCCAGATCCACTGTCAACCACCACTAGCCACCACCTCACGCCAACCACCTCCCAGCAGCCTTCGGCTCCACCCCCAGCCATGGGAAGCCCCATGGCAGCTCTCCCCATCACTTCCTTTTCCTCTCTTCACGCATAGGTTCTCTACCCATGTACCACCATCGCCGCCACCCAGGCCACTACACCACCACACACGACCACCCCTATCACTAGTGAACTCCCCCGATGGAACCCAAGCCACAGCAACCTCTCTTTCTCTCCCTCTTACCCCTTTCCCGAAATGGGTCTCCCATGGCTTCACCACCACTGACGGCCTTAGCGTCGCCGTATGACAGTTCTGGCCCCACCGAGCACCATCCCTAACTGCCACAACGTCTCCCCAAGCTCCTCCATGCCCAGCTATGCCCTCCACCTTCTCACGCCCTCTTACTCTCCCATGGGTTACTCCACCCATTTGGCTTAGATCGGCCACCCTCCAGCCACTGCTGTGACGCCCTCAGATTTTCGTTTTGGATCGGACGGACATCTGAAGCATCGGGACATGTAACACAAGGTTACCTGCCCCCGTACATGACATATAGGATGCAATGTTCCTAACATGCATCTAGCATTATGCAATATTCGCAGCGGATAATTTTTTTTTTTTTTTATACTATGCACCGAACTTATAACATCTCAAAGAATTAAAACATAATCCATGCATACTAAAATAAATAACCACGATTACAGTACGGGTCTCAGAAGACTGTAATCTCAAAACATGGTGACTAGACTCTATATTACAGTACCAAAATACACTTATTGAACCAATTCATCGAGTAACTCGTGTAACTCAATTAACAAGGTTAGAATACTGTCCCAAAAGAAACTAACTATAGAAGCTGAAAACTCTGCATCGCATCTGCGGCGTCTAGTCAACATCCTCCAGCCTATCGGTATTTGCTCCTTGTTCTGAACCTGACACATCGCCTACCATTCGGGGAAAAATGGTAGTTGGGACTACCATGGTGAGATTTGATTACAAATCTCAGCAAGTTAACAGAAAACTTTCACACAGGTTAATGATGTATGCATAGAAATAAAGGCATGAATGCACCATCAAAATCGAAAGTAAACATAACATAACTTGACATAACATGGCATAAAATAATAAGCATAATGTGACATGACATAACATGGCATGAGTTGACATAATTGAACTGAAACAAAAGCTTAGCTTGATGTGACATGAACTTAAATCATAGCATGGATGTGAACTTGAAACATAACATGTACTTGAACTTTAAATTTAACATGAACGTACACATAAGGTAACGTGAAATATGACTTGAACATGAAATACATGAACTTGGAATCTTATTTAATTGTCATGATTAATAACGTGACCATATGGGTGCTACACGGGTCCCCTAGAGCCGTGTGTCCCTGCCGATTACCGCATCCCAGCTGTGAGTGCGTTAATACGTACTCCACAGTTGTTGTGGCCCCACGTATTCTACGTGTTACAATTGCTGTGTCTCACGTAGTGTATGCTCCACAGTTGTTGTGGCCCCATACTTCATGCTCCACAGTTGTTGTAGCCCCATGAATACACGTAACATAAAATATGGCACCATCGGCGTTAGTGTCTGGCGCGCTCCGGGGACCAGTTACTTAGGCCCCATTCGCAACCTGTTGATTGTACTTCGTCAACCCAGGGAATTTCACACCTATTTAGACACTCCAGCGTGAACAAAGGAGTTCCACTAGGATATTACCCCATCCTAGCATTTAGGGTCATGATTGACATGAATAACTTAACTTGAACATGATCTGAAACTTATATGAACTTTACATAAGGTGAACCACGCTTGAGTCCGTGGCACCGCATAACATAACTTGTGGTGAACATGCTTAGATCCGTGTCACCCTTAACATAACTTGTGATGAACACGCTTAGGTCCGTGCCATCCTTAACATAACTTGTGGTGAACACGCTTAGGTCCGTGTCACTCTTAAATATCTTATCTTTCTTAATACATGAGATATTATTTAATATCATGAACTTTTCTAACATGGCGTATACTTGTAAATGGCACAATATGATTTAAACATAAACATTCCATGACATACATGTAACATATGACATACTTAACATGGCATACTTATAACATACAACATTGCATGACATAAAAGATTTTGTAACAGATAAATATTCATAAAAGAATAAATCATGCGTAACAGATAAACATGTAATGACATGACATATATGATAACATACATACATAAATTGTAGTTCCCTTACCCATCATACATACACAATAAACTGATAGTAAGTTAGAAGCTAACTTACCTCGATTGTCACGTTCTACGAGAATAAAGTGCGATATACGAGAAACTGTAAAAGGTCATTCTAAAAGTTAGAAATTTAATTACTAACAATTAGAAACATGGAAACAAGTTATCTTAGAGTAAAATTATCATTTTACCCTCTACATGTGGGAAAACGACCATTTTACCCATAACTTAAGGATTTCATATCCTAACTCCAAAAATTTCCAAAATTTACATTCCTCATGTAAATTTTGTTCTAAACTCAAATATCAACTCAGAAAAAAATTTAAAACAAAACAACACTATGGAAAACACACTATGGCCGAAACATCCATAGGCCATTTCTCTTGATTTTTGTTACAATTCCTTCCAACTTCAAAACTCATGCTTAAACCAAAATTTTACAACAAACATCTTCCAATCCTAAGTTTAAAACCATACTTGAAACATCCATTTAGAAAAAGCTAATAATCAACACCAAACTTTTTTGTAAAAAGATCAAAACACTTGAATCACAAGCTTTGTCCTTAAATCAAAACATCTCCAAGAATTCCAAAAAATCTAATCTTACTTCTAACATATTCATAACATCATCCTCAGATAAACCATGCTTTAAATCATCAAACTAAAGTCACCAAAATCACAAAAATAACACTTGGAGTTTTTGATTTTACACTTAGTCCAAAAACAGAAACTTTTTCTTAACTAGCTTTGATAAATCTCTTGATCAATGGCTTAAGAAGGTGAGATCTTTGAAATAAAGTATCACATGGTTTAAAAACGTGTCCTAAAGAATATCCAACCATCAAAATTAAAATCACATGGCTAAAACCCAATAAAACATGGATCTAACCTAAAAACATCAAATCTTAGGCCTAACCGAAATTCTCTTGCATAGAAAAATCATATCTTTGAAACTAATACTAAATATCTCCAAAATAACATCCTAACATGAAAATAAGAGACTTAGGATCATCATATAAAAATATCAAAGCCTTTAGAGTAAGATCAAACCTCAAAATATTCAAACTTTATCCAAATAAAAACTGTTTTGTCACTTCCAGTTTTCATGTTTCTAGATCTAATAAAATCTATCATCAAAATCTTTATTCATGCAACAAAACCTCAATGAAAACTCTTAAACACATTCTAAGAACACTCCATAAAATTTTCGGACCAAGATATATCCATTAGCTTGGTCAAAAACTCCAAAACATAACACACTCTCCAGATTCACGCCCAGAATGACCTTTCCATGGTTAAAAATACTTTTGACCGACCAAATGACCATGGAATGATACGAAAAATACATCTACGGAAACTAGACTCAAAGAGGAACAACTTTTATGAAGGAGTCATCGTGTGAAAATACTTACAAAGGGTCGAAAAACTCCACGCAAAAAGACCCAGAAATCTGCCCGAGAGAGCTCTTTTGGGTTTCTCTCTAAGAACGGGGTGAAGAAATGATTAAAGTGAAGTAAGTGTGTCTTGCACGACTCAAGACTTCTGTAGGGAGAATATTTGGACCTTAATGATCATTGAGTGGAGGTGTAGACATGTGACATAATGTAGAGGATAGTGGGGGGCAAAAGACAACTTACAAAGGCTATGAGACATGGGACTTGATGGGGTGGGTTCCTCCATATTAATGAGTGCAACTTGATGCAATGAATGGTCTGCCAAGTGGGGGAGGAAATTTCTCCAAGAAGCTATGCCAAGGTGGCCAAAATTCGTGGGCTTTAGTGGGCCTTAGTGGGCCTCAACCAAGTGGGCTTCAATTTGGGGTTTAAAGGGGGTTTGGTTAGGGTTTGAGATGCTATCAAGCCCAAATCCAATTTTTCTTGGCCCAATCAAATTTCTAAGGTTTAAAATGTTGGATAAAGATGTCATAATAGGAATTTGAGAAATTAATAGCATGTGAAAGTGATTTAATCAAGTGATTAAACACAATACTAGAAATTGGATCAAAAAGGGTTTGAATGCCAACTTTAGGGTTTGGGGAAACCGTTTAGGGTTTCGGTTTCAACCAAGTTTTTGGGGTTTCAAAAGGATTCCAACCATTTAGGGTTTTACTAGGGTTGAAACCCTCTTCATCTAACTCAATTTGGTTGATCAGATGAAAAAAAACTGTTTTGCTTAGGTGGCATGATCTCACACATTGATTTCCTTCACAAATCCATCTAATGGTTTCTCTTTGTGCCAAGTATCTAATACTATTCATTATGTGTGGTTAAGATCTTGCCAAGTGTCCAAATAAAACTTCTCTAACCTAATTTGGACATTTCACACTGTGATTTTGAAACCACTGCACTTAGTACGCTTATCGAGGTTACTATTCACTCCGAAAAAGTGCATAATAAACTTAGTACTGAAAAATCCTAAATATTCAACTGAGTCTAGTGGCGTAAACTATAACGTAATCTGACACTTCTAACTACCTCAAACAAATAAAATCACATTTCTGGCACCATAGTGAGTGATAAAACTAATTATGTTGACATACTAGAACTTATGCGATTAGCCGATTCGTAAAAACTTATGGGGTTTTCACGAGATTTCTAATGTCTATAGAAATTCCACCATTGAATTTCTAGCGGGCTGTTACATCCTCCCCTCCTAAAAAAAAGATTTCGTCCTCGAAATCGACGCAAGTACAAACATAAAACACGCTTAAAACACTGTAGATAGTTTGAAAAAAAAAGAACCGTCCGTGACCCGACAAGTGCTGCAAAGTCTCGGGGCCTACTCTATGAATTTAATACGGCTAGTGATTTGAACAAACGCCTGATGTTGATGACAACCGTGATTGAAGGCTTTGAGTTTCTATAAAGAAACAGGATCATCTTCATCCATCGGAAAGAAAAAACATCGCTTCTTGACCTGTGTTTTGTTTTTCCATAACAAAATAATGGCTGGGCAAAACTCTTCCACTAATGTTCCAGACTTGAATCAGGAACCCTTGACGCATCAACCATCAATCTTCTCTCCTGAGGTCGTCAATACTACGATAGGAGCAGCGAACTGTTCTTCTAGTAGGACTGATTCTGAGATTATTACAGAATCATGGAAGCTCAGTAGTCAATATGCTGCCTCTGTTACGATCATGTCTCGGAGGTTACTGGCGAGGGTAAGTGAGATTGATCATCTTAACATCCAAATATCTGAGTTACAACAGAAGCTTGCTAATAAGGATAGAGAAAATAAAAGGCTACAGCAAGAAAACCAAGAGTTGAAGAAATTTGCAGATTGGTATGCTCATGATCTGCAACCACGAATAGAAGAGCTGGAACGAGAAAGGATTCAGATACAGGGTCAACATCGGCAGCTAACAGCAGAGGTTCATCGTTTTCTAGAGAAATAGGGACAAACTACTGTTAATCTAGCTGGCTTAGAAAGAAACTTTTGACAAAGCGTGTCCAGCAGATCTTGTATTTCTTTTGACTAAATAAGATTTGAAGAGATAAAAGTTTGTCTTCTTCTTTATGTTATCTCTATAAAATCAGTCTTCAACTCAATCCAATATGCATCAAAACTTATTCTCATCTCTATAACTCCTCTGCATTCCTTCAACATTCTCGCCTTAAGTTTTCAATTCTTTTCTCCATGGCTCACTCTTCTAACATTTCTCTAGATCCAACCATGAGGTATTCAGCACCTCAACCTCCTGTCCTTTCTGCAGCTGCCATAGGTGCCATGCTGCAGCAAGAAAATACTAGTATGGCTAATAAGTCAGACTCCGATGCTGTCTACGACTTGGTGAGTCTTGGGACTCGCTACTCATCCTCTATTATTGCTTTTTCCCAGCGGGTACAAGCCAAAAACCATGAGGTTGAAAGGCTTAAAGAACAAATTGTTGTACTTCAACGAATTGTTCAAGAGTCTCACACCAGGGAAGGAATCCTTCGGCAGCAGAATAAACAGCTGAAAACTCTATTGGATTCTTCATTCCGCTTGCCAGCTCCCATGAATAGGGATGACATGATATTGTATGAAGAGAATGAGCGTCTCCAACATGAGGCTAAGAACCTCAAGTTTATGTAGAAGCATTTTTTTTTTTTTTTAAAACTCTCTATATTTATGAACTCTGGTTTATCCTTTAAGAGATATTCGTAACATGCTTCATACCTATTTCTCTTCTAATCATATATAATCTATCTTCTGGTAAAGGTTTTGTGAATATATCTGCTAACTGATCATGTGTTTGTGAACTCTAATACTATATCGCTTTTCTGCACATGATCTCGAAGAAATTCAAGCCTAATGAATACTAAAATCTCAAGCCTAGTATTTGGTGCATTTCCTAAGGACATGTGGATTTATAACCCAGAGACGTATTGCTCTGATACCACCTGTGACGCCCCCAAATTCCGCTTGGGATTGAACGGACATTTGAAGCGTCGAGACATGCAACACAAGGTTACCTGCCCCCGTTCATGACATATAAGATGCAATGTTCCTAACATGCATCTAGCATTATGCAATATTCGCAGCGGATAATTTTTTTTTTTTTTTCTTTAGCAATACTATGCACCAAACTAAAAATATCCCAAATACTTGAAACATATTTCATACATAAAAACATACTAAAAAGCCGTGATCACTACACTAGTCCAAAATGGTTGTGATCAAAAGAATACTTGAGATACAACTCCAAAAGTACAAGCATTAACCTAAGTTAAATACTATACCATCATCAACATCGCACCGTAGCCTAGATGACCGTATTCAGATGGTCAGATTCCAATTCTTCTTTGGGTCCTGTAACAAGATCTACCATTCGGGGGGAATGGTAGTTGGGACTACCACAGTGAGATTTGATTACAAATCTCAGTAAGTTAACATAAAACTCACACACAGGTTAAAGATGCATGCATGGCAGTAAAAGCATAAATGCATAAGTAAAGTCGTACATAAGCATAGCATAACTTGACATATAACATGACATAACCAGAACTTAAACGTGAACTGAACTTGACTTAACATGACATGAACTTGAGTTTAAAACATAACATGGACTTGAAATGTAGCATGAACGTAAACATGCATAACATAAATATGAACTTGAAAATAACATAAACTTGAACATATCATGACATAAACGTGAACTTGAGACATACTGTAAACGTGAACTTAACATGATGTGAACATGAACTTGGAACATAACTTGATCATGAACATAACATGTACGTGTACATAACAAAACATGAACTTGATCTGAAACTTGACTTATCATGCACTTGATCTGAAACTTGACTTAATACGTACTCCACAGTTGTTGTGGCCCCACGTATTCTACGTGTCACAATTGCTG
The DNA here is from genome assembly GCA_011037825.1 of Carya cathayensis. Taxonomy (NCBI): domain Eukaryota; kingdom Viridiplantae; phylum Streptophyta; class Magnoliopsida; order Fagales; family Juglandaceae; genus Carya; species Carya cathayensis. The sequence goes on along the minus strand of QGSO01000244.1, from coordinate 1,617,921 downwards.
TGTCTCACGTAGTGTATGCTCCACAGTTGTTGTGGCCCCATACTTCATGCTCCACAGTTGTTGTGGCCCCATGAATACACGTAACATAAAATATAATACGTACTCCACAGTTGTTGTGGCCCCACGTATACACGTAACAGAAAATATAATACGTACTCCACAGTTGTTGTGGCCCCACGTATACACGTAACATAAAAAATAATACGTACTCCACAGTTGTTGTGGCCCCACGTATACACGTAACATAAAAAATAATACGTACTCCACAGTTGTTGTGGCCCCACGTATACACGTAACATAAAAAATAATACGTACTCCACAGTTGTTGTGGCCCCACGTATACACGTAACATAAAAAATAATACGTACTCCACAGTTGTTGTGGCCCCACGTATACACGTAACATAAAAAATAATACGTACTCCACAGTTGTTGTGGCCCCACGTATACACGTAACATAAAAAATAATACGTACTCCACAGTTGTTGTGGCCCCACGTATACACGTAACATAAAAAATAATACGTACTCCACAGTTGTTGTGGCCCCACGTATACACGTAACATAAAAAATAATACGTACTCCACAGTTGTTGTGGCCCCACGTATACACGTAACATAAAAAATAAAACGTACTCCACAGTTGTTGTGGCCCCACGTATTCTACGTGTCACAATTGCTGTGTCTCACGTAGTGTATGCTCCACAGTTGTTGTGGCCCCATACTTCATGCTCCACAGTTGTTGTGGCCCCATGAATACACGTAACATAAAATATAATACGTACTCCACAGTTGTTGTGGCCCCACGTATACACGTAACAGAAAATATAATACGTACTCCACAGTTGTTGTGGCCCCACGTATACACGTAACATAAAAAATAATACGTACTCCACAGTTGTTGTGGCCCCACGTATACACGTAACATAAAAAATAATACGTACTCCACAGTTGTTGTGGCCCCACGTATACACGTAACATAAAAAATAATACGTACTCCACAGTTGTTGTGGCCCCACGTATACACGTAACATAAAAAATAATACGTACTCCACAGTTGTTGTGGCCCCACGTATACACGTAACATAAAAAATATAATACGTACTCCACAGTTGTTGTGGCCCCACGTATATACGTAACATTAAATATAATACGTACTCCACAGTTGTTGTGGCCCCACGTATTCACGTAACATAAAATATAATACGTACTCCACAGTTGTTGTGGCCCCACGTATTATACGTAACATAACATGTCTTATCTTTCTTAATGCATGAGATATTAATTAATATCATATACTTTTCTAACATGGCGTATACTTGTAAATGACACAATATGATTTAATCATAACATTTCATGGCATACTTAACATGGCATACTTATAACATACATCATTGTATGATAGAAAAGATTATGTAACAGATAATTATTCATGAGAGATTAAATCATACGTAGCAGATAAACATGTAATGACATAGCATGACATGGCATATACGATAACATACATACATAAATTGTAGTTCTCTTACCCATCACACATACACAATAAACTGATAGTAAGTTAGAGGCTAACTTACCTCGATTGTCACGTTCTACGAGAATAAAGTGCGATATACGAGAAACTGTAAAAGGTCATTCTAAAAGTTAGAAATTTAATTACTAACAATTAGAAACATGGAAACAAGTTATCTTAGAGTAAAATTATCATTTTACCCTCTACATGTGGGAAAACGACCATTTTACCCATAACTTAAGGATTTCATATCCTAACTCCAAAAATTTCCAAAATTTACATTCCTCATGTAAATTTTGTTCTAAACTCAAATATCAACTCAGAAAAAAATTTAAAACAAAACAACACTATGGAAAACACACTATGGCCGAAACATCCATAGGCCATTTCTCTTGATTTTTGTTACAATTCCTTCCAACTTCAAAACTCATGCTTAAACCAAAATTTTACAACAAACATCTTCCAATCCTAAGTTTAAAACCATACTTGAAACATCCATTTAGAAAAAGCTAATAATCAACACCAAACTTTTTTGTAAAAAGATCAAAACACTTGAATCACAAGCTTTGTCCTTAAATCAAAACATCTCCAAGAATTCCAAAAAATCTAATCTTACTTCTAACATATTCATAACATCATCCTCAGATAAACCATGCTTTAAATCATCAAACTAAAGTCACCAAAATCACAAAAATAACACTTGGAGTTTTTGATTTTACACTTAGTCCAAAAACAGAAACTTTTTCTTAACTAGCTTTGATAAATCTCTTGATCAATGGCTTAAGAAGGTGAGATCTTTGAAATAAAGTATCACATGGTTTAAAAACGTGTCCTAAAGAATATCCAACCATCAAAATTAAAATCACATGGCTAAAACCCAATAAAACATGGATCTAACCTAAAAACATCAAATCTTAGGCCTAACCGAAATTCTCTTGCATAGAAAAATCATATCTTTGAAACTAATACTAAATATCTCCAAAATAACATCCTAACATGAAAATAAGAGACTTAGGATCATCATATAAAAATATCAAAGCCTTTAGAGTAAGATCAAACCTCAAAATATTCAAACTTTATCCAAATAAAAACTGTTTTGTCACTTCCAGTTTTCATGTTTCTAGATCTAATAAAATCTATCATCAAAATCTTTATTCATGCAACAAAACCTCAATGAAAACTCTTAAACACATTCTAAGAACACTCCATAAAATTTTCGGACCAAGATATATCCATTAGCTTGGTCAAAAACTCCAAAACATAACACACTCTCCAGATTCACGCCCAGAATGACCTTTCCATGGTTAAAAATACTTTTGACCGACCAAATGACCATGGAATGATACGAAAAATACATCTACGGAAACTAGACTCAAAGAGGAACAACTTTTATGAAGGAGTCATCGTGTGAAAATACTTACAAAGGGTCGAAAAACTCCACGCAAAAAGACCCAGAAATCTGCCCGAGAGAGCTCTTTTGGGTTTCTCTCTAAGAACGGGGTGAAGAAATGATTAAAGTGAAGTAAGTGTGTCTTGCACGACTCAAGACTTCTGTAGGGAGAATATTTGGACCTTAATGATCATTGAGTGGAGGTGTAGACATGTGACATAATGTAGAGGATAGTGGGGGGCAAAAGACAACTTACAAAGGCTATGAGACATGGGACTTGATGGGGTGGGTTCCTCCATATTAATGAGTGCAACTTGATGCAATGAATGGTCTGCCAAGTGGGGGAGGAAATTTCTCCAAGAAGCTATGCCAAGGTGGCCAAAATTCGTGGGCTTTAGTGGGCCTTAGTGGGCCTCAACCAAGTGGACTTCAATTTAGGGTTTAAATGAGATTTGGTTAGGGTTTGAGATGCTATCAAGCCCAAATCCAATTTTTCTTGGCCCAAACAAATTTCCAAGGTTTAAAATGTTGGATAAAGATGTCATAATAAGAATTTGAGAAATTAATAGCATGTGGAAGTGATTTCATCAAGTGATTAAACACAATGCTAGAAATTGGATCAAAAGGGCTTGAAGGCCAACTTTAGGGTTTGGGGAAACCGTTTAAGGTTTCGATTTCAACCAAGTTTTTTGGAGTTTCAAATAGATTCCAATCATTAAGAGTTTCACTGACTAAAACCTATGCGATTAGTCGATTCGTGAAAACTTACGGAGTTTTCACGAGATTTCTAAAGTCTATAGAAATTTCACCATTGAATTTCTAGCGGGCTGTTACAACTGCGCCGCTTCCTCCTCACCACCATAGCTCCACCACACCTATGTCAAGCCCTCCATGGCCAACCAATAACCAGCCAAGCTTCCTCTCTCTTTGCATGCCTTGAGACCCACCGATTCCCCTTGAAACCAATGGCCCCCACCACCCCAATGCTGTCGTGCTCTCCATGCATTGCCATGAGGCCACCATGAGCCTCCCCATGGCCACCCCTTCCAGATCCACCAACCCACATGCCCAAACAACCATTGTACACGATGGATAGCCATTGTACGCGGGCTAGCTGCCACATACAACCCTTCCGATGTCATCGATCGTGACGAGTAGCGAGCATGTACGAGTTAATCCTCGACAATGGTATAACCCTCTTGTTTGAGCTGAAAAATTGCATATTTTAGCTATTTAAAACCAATGTATTTCAAGTGCTTCGTGACATTATTATTGGTTTTAGATGGAAAAATAGTTAATAAGCATAAATTCGAGTTGTGATTTTTAATTGATTAATATTATGTTTATGCTTAATTTTATAACTATGATTTTTATTTCCTTATTTTCAGCTTAAATAAATCCGGTTGAAACTTTGGACCAAAAGCACATGCAACTTGATCAAGCTGGCAAACGAAAATCACGGAGCTGGGGGAGTTTACGTTTGATGGACAGTGGCTGTTTTTGTTTTACATAGAAACCAAGAGCTACAGACGGAATGGAGTGTTTTTCTTTGACTTAAGAGAGACAGAGAAGAAATGAGGGAGCGGAAAGAAAAAAAGAGAGGTAGATGGAGCCGAAAGAAGATAGGGACAAACCAAAGACTTGGCAAACGAAAAAGGAAGAACAGGGGACAGAGAGAAAGAGGTTGGCAATAGAACTGCATGCGGGGGTGTTTTCCTCTAAAAGCAACGCGACACAAAGTAAACGAAAGGAGGCTTCTTTCAATTGGATGGCGAACCAAAAGGAAAACTGCATGCAACATCTTTTTGGATGCAAACGGAACCATGCTGTCAACATTTATGGAAAGGGGAGCAGAAAATAAAGAAAAGAGAGCAAACCGAAAAGGAGGCTGGTTTTACGGCAAAGAACAAAAAAAGGAAAGATGAAAAAAGGAAACACACTTGGGTCAACTCTTACGGAAAGTGAAGCTGAAAGAAGAGTGGAGTTGGACGGAAAGCGTGAAAAGAAAGACAACACATGCAAGCTGGGTCAATGTTTACGGCAAGGGGAAGCTTTCAGTTGGAGGGTTGGACGTTCAGTGAGAAGGTTTTGACGGAAGAAAAAATATATATATTGAGGGCTTCGGAGTTGACATGGGGAGAGAGGGAACTGGAGGGACTTCGTTTTGGGGTCTTACTCTACGGTTGGACGGACAGAAAACGGAACCAGGAAGAGAGTAGGGAGAGTTTATGTTCAGGGAGGAGTTTTATTTTCTTTGGCTTGAGAGAGACAGGGACGTGGGGAGAGGAGGAGCCTTCTGTTTGGATATACTGTATTCTATTTCTTTTCATCTTGCAAGGCCGGTTTGGACGTGAAGGAAGTGGGTTCTGGCTGGTGAGAGGAGACGTAGACCTGGAGTTTTTTTTTTACGTAAAGGAAGTGTTTACGTAAAGGACTATATATGTTTGGACGGTTTTTTTTCATATGGCAAACAAACGGACTGGCTTGGACGAAAAGAAGAGCTGTGAAACAGACCAGTTTTTAAGGGAGTTTTTTTTATTTAATTTCATGTTTTATGATCTAAGCTTTTTTCATTTTAGCTTGTGTTTTATTTTATTTTTATCATGAAGAATGTTTATTTAATTTTTACAGCACTTGTGATGAACATGGTTGGCTAAATTTTCATACTAAGGTTAGAGGTGAAGTTTAATGATTTGAAAATTGCTTTCGGATTGACGTTAAATTTATTTTGCAAGTTTGATCAATTGAAGGATTTTATTGATTATCAATATATTTATCTTGATTCATTGTGATTTCCGAATACAGTGAATGCTTGAGAAATCCCTGTGATAGTCAAATAGATTTGTAAATGTTATAATCATCAATCGTTCATGTTCAATCATTAGTAACTATTTTTCTTAATTTTAAATGCTAAATCTTTCAATTAAACGGAATCATTATTCTAGTTGAATTGAAGTAATTCGATCGGAAACGATATTTTAAATTATTAAACGGATCCTCGAAACCTTAGTCATTTTCCATATCAATACATTTTATCATTTTGATTTTATTTTGTTAAATAAAAAATCATCATCTCAATAACCTCACTTTATATTCAACCGCACATCTCTTTTATTATTTTCTTTTCATTTGTTTGAGTTTATTTTTCACATAAGTCAATCCCTGTGGATTCGACCCTGTAAGGTACTACAACACCTGTATACTTGCAGGTAAAACTGCACTAAATTTTTGGTTCATTAATTTGAGTCAAAGTTTAGGCGCAACACCTCTCTCCCTCATTATTTATGTTAGATGTTAGTTGGTTGATTGTGGAGTTTGTTGTGTAGTGAAGTCTTCGACCTTGATTGTGGAGTACGTGGACTGTGCTGTGAAGTGTGGGTGTGAAGTATGTGCTGTAGTAGTGATGTGGCATAGTGTTGTGAAGGGAATACACATGAAGTGTATTCCATATTGTGTAGCGATGCACTGTGTGGCGTGCGTCGTAATGGTGTATGGCATAGTGTGGATGGAAGGGAGTTCATGTGGAGTGTACTCCATGTAGTGAAGTCGTGAGGCACCAGATGACGTGTCACAAATGTTGGATGGTGTAGCTGAGAATCGTAGAACGTGTGTGTAGTGTCATGAACTGTAGAGCAGTGTCCCGAAGTAGTTGTGTGGTGACCCTATCATAGTGACGGGTGTCACAATGTAGCTTGGGATTAGCCTCAAGCTACGTGACGAGATGGGGGTGTAGTGTGAATGGGGTCTTGTCGTGTAAGTGTTGGGATGAACTTGTAAAGGGCTGAGAATTAGGAAAGTCCTGATGATCAAGTTTGAGTAGAAGTGGCATTGGAGTATGAAACTTGTTTATACAAGTGGGCATTCAACGGATTATAAGTTGATCTTAAGTGATAAGGGGGTAAGGTATATGTGCATCTAGAGAGGTACATGTGCTAGACGGATATACCATATATATTGTCTGTCCTAAGCATGGTTACATGATATTTAAACCTCAGAGTTGGCTTAAAGTCATGTGGCATGTATGGATGGGAATGAGGATTTAGTGTGGGCTAGGATGTGTGAAGGAAGTGACGGGTGTACCATCTATGATTGGGATGCGTGACTTAGTCAGTATGAGTCATGCATTGGAACGCGGTTAACAGGAGAGTAAGACGAAGGTCATAGTATCTTAACCCTAAGATGAATCATAGAGGTTCACTTTAAAGGATAAGACCTCGAAGTATAACGCTGAATTTGGAAAAGGTGACCCAAGTATAAATGAAAAGGACTGAATGAAGGAAATGACTAAAACTTTTAATGTATGAAAATACGTAACAACCAAGACTAAATGAATGGGTACCAAAGGACAATGCAGATTGCAATGCCGAGTAAGTAGTACTGGTAGTGCACCTAGTGCTACCCCCTAACTAAGGGATTCCCAACCAATGGCCATGGGTGAAATCAGGTCCAAATGATTGTAACCACAATACACTGGGTGTAACAGTGTGTGACGGCTAATGAAAGTGATAAGAAAGAATGTATGTTTGTTAAGAAATAATGTATGTATGCTCAGACTCTTTAAGAAATGAAGATACGAGGCGTGGGGAAATATTTTACAAAAGAAACGTTTTACGCCTCGAAATGTTTTGAATGAAAGAATGTTTTAAGTATAGTATATATAGAGTGATGAATGCATGACTAAAAACCTATGTTATTATATTTTGACTATATGAAGTAAAGCTTATGAGTCTTCGATTCACTTTAATTTTTATGTGTGTGCTCCCAGGGACAAGATGAGCAGTACGTGTTAGGGCAAACACGGCCCAAGGGGAAGAGCACCGAAGCCTAAGCACAATGTTTTGTGTGAAAGACTTTTAATTATAAAGTTTAATGTTTTTCGCTGTAACACCCTTTAAATTAAGGAACACATTTTATTTCATAAACATGGAGTCTTTTGTATCCTTGCATGAAAAGAAAAGTTGTTTTAAAATGAACGGTAATTCCCGTCGTCTTTCTTAAAATCATTTTCTAAAGGTGCCACCACAAGAATGGGCGTTATAATTATAATATTTTGAGAGCTCCAAAAATATTATAATTTAGAAAATTATTTTATTTAAATGATTTTAGTTATTTAAGAATATTACGAGATTTAAATTATATTGAAAACTCTAATTAACTAGATGGTTTTATTCTCTTAAAAGTAATTAGCAAAACTTCATCATATAATTAATGATGAAATATTATATTTTATAAACTAAAGTTTAGTTAAATTATATTCTATCTTGATTCATCTCAGTATTTCTAAGTTATTACAGTATTTTAATCCTCACCGTTAGATTAGATTGAAGACCCCAAGATGAAGGATTGGGATTAAAATCCCAAGCCCCTAGGTTTTCCCCCAATTTCCTCTCTGTCTCTCTCTGCACACATATACACAGCCCCTCCCCCTAGCTTATTCCCTTCCTTAACTCACCCAAGTCACCGCCGGTGTGACGCCCCCAAATTCCGCTTGGGATTGAACGGACATTTGAAGCGTCGAGACATGCAACACAAGGTTACCTGCCCCCGTTCATGACATACAATGTTCCTAACATGCATCTAGCATTATGCAATATTCGCAGCGGATAATTTTTTATTTTTTTTTTTCTTTAGCAATACTATGCACCAAACTAAAAATATCCCAAATACTTGAAACATATTTCATACATAAAAACATACTAAAAAGCCGTGATCACTACACTAGTCCAAAATGGTTGTGATCAAAAGAATACTTGAGATACAACTCCAAAAGTACAAGCATTAACCTAAGTTAAATACTATACCATCATCAACATCGCACCGTAGCCTAGATGACCGTATTCAGATGGTCAGATTCCAATTCTTCTTTGGGTCCTGTAACAAGATCTACCATTCGGGGGGAATGGTAGTTGGGACTACCACAGTGAGATTTGATTACAAATCTCAGTAAGTTAACATAAAACTCACACACAGGTTAAAGATGCATGCATGGCAGTAAAAGCATAAATGCATAAGTAAAGTCGTACATAAGCATAGCATAACTTGACATATAACATGACATAACCAGAACTTAAACGTGAACTGAACTTGACTTAACATGACATGAACTTGAGTTTAAAACATAACATGGACTTGAAATGTAGCATGAACGTAAACATGCATAACATAAATATGAACTTGAAAATAACATAAACTTGAACATATCATGACATAAACGTGAACTTGAGACATACTGTAAACGTGAACTTAACATGATGTGAACATGAACTTGGAACATAACTTGATCATGAACATAACATGTACGTGTACATAACAAAACATGAACTTGATCTGAAACTTGACTTATCATGCACTTGATCTGAAACTTGACTTAATACGTACTCCACAGTTGTTGTGGCCCCACGTATTCTACGTGTCACAATTGCTGTGTCTCACGTAGTGTATGCTCCACAGTTGTTGTGGCCCCATACTTCATGCTCCACAGTTGTTGTGGCCCCATGTATACACGTAACATAAAATATAATACGTACTCCACAGTTGTTGTGGCCCCACGTATACACGTAACATAAAATATAATACGTACTCCACAGTTGTTGTGGCCCCACGTATACACGTAACATAAAATATAATACGTACTCCACAGTTGTTGTGGCCCCACGTATACACGTAACATAAAATATAATACGTACTCCACAGTTGTTGTGGCCCCACGTATACACGTAACATAAAATATAATACGTACTCCACAGTTGTTGTGGCCCCACGTATACACGTAACATAAAATATAATACGTACTCCACAGTTGTTGTGGCCCCACGTATACACGTAACATAAAATATAATACGTACTCCACAGTTGTTGTGGCCCCACGTATACACGTAACATAAAAAATAATACGTACTCCACAGTTGTTGTGGCCCCACGTATACACGTAACATAAAAATATAATACGTACTCCACAGTTGTTGTGGCCCCACGTATATACGTAACATTAAATATAATACGTACTCCACAGTTGTTGTGGCCCCACGTATTCACGTAACATAAAATATAATACGTACTCCACAGTTGTTGTGGCCCCACGTATTATACGTAACATAACATGTCTTATCTTTCTTAATGCATGAGATATTAATTAATATCATATACTTTTCTAACATGGCGTATACTTGTAAATGACACAATATGATTTAATCATAACATTTCATGGCATACTTAACATGGCATACTTATAACATACATCATTGTATGATAGAAAAGATTATGTAACAGATAATTATTCATGAGAGATTAAATCATACGTAGCAGATAAACATGTAATGACATAGCATGACATGGCATATACGATAACATACATACATAAATTGTAGTTCTCTTACCCATCACACATACACAATAAACTGATAGTAAGTTAGAGGCTAACTTACCTCGATTGTCACGTTCTACGAGAATAAAGTGCGATATACGAGAAACTGTAAAAGGTCATTCTAAAAGTTAGAAATTTAATTACTAACAATTAGAAACATGGAAACAAGTTATCTTAGAGTAAAATTATCATTTTACCCTCTACATGTGGGAAAACGACCATTTTACCCATAACTTAAGGATTTCATATCCTAACTCCAAAAATTTCCAAAATTTACATTCCTCATGTAAATTTTGTTCTAAACTCAAATATCAACTCAGAAAAAAATTTAAAACAAAACAACACTATGGAAAACACACTATGGCCGAAACATCCATAGGCCATTTCTCTTGATTTTTGTTACAATTCCTTCCAACTTCAAAACTCATGCTTAAACCAAAATTTTACAACAAACATCTTCCAATCCTAAGTTTAAAACCATACTTGAAACATCCATTTAGAAAAAGCTAATAATCAACACCAAACTTTTTTGTAAAAAGATCAAAACACTTGAATCACAAGCTTTGTCCTTAAATCAAAACATCTCCAAGAATTCCAAAAAATCTAATCTTACTTCTAACATATTCATAACATCATCCTCAGATAAACCATGCTTTAAATCATCAAACTAAAGTCACCAAAATCACAAAAATAACACTTGGAGTTTTTGATTTTACACTTAGTCCAAAAACAGAAACTTTTTCTTAACTAGCTTTGATAAATCTCTTGATCAATGGCTTAAGAAGGTGAGATCTTTGAAATAAAGTATCACATGGTTTAAAAACGTGTCCTAAAGAATATCCAACCATCAAAATTAAAATCACATGGCTAAAACCCAATAAAACATGGATCTAACCTAAAAACATCAAATCTTAGGCCTAACCGAAATTCTCTTGCATAGAAAAATCATATCTTTGAAACTAATACTAAATATCTCCAAAATAACATCCTAACATGAAAATAAGAGACTTAGGATCATCATATAAAAATATCAAAGCCTTTAGAGTAAGATCAAACCTCAAAATATTCAAACTTTATCCAAATAAAAACTGTTTTGTCACTTCCAGTTTTCATGTTTCTAGATCTAATAAAATCTATCATCAAAATCTTTATTCATGCAACAAAACCTCAATGAAAACTCTTAAACACATTCTAAGAACACTCCATAAAATTTTCGGACCAAGATATATCCATTAGCTTGGTCAAAAACTCCAAAACATAACACACTCTCCAGATTCACGCCCAGAATGACCTTTCCATGGTTAAAAATACTTTTGACCGACCAAATGACCATGGAATGATACGAAAAATACATCTACGGAAACTAGACTCAAAGAGGAACAACTTTTATGAAGGAGTCATCGTGTGAAAATACTTACAAAGGGTCGAAAAACTCCACGCAAAAAGACCCAGAAATCTGCCCGAGAGAGCTCTTTTGGGTTTCTCTCTAAGAACGGGGTGAAGAAATGATTAAAGTGAAGTAAGTGTGTCTTGCACGACTCAAGACTTCTGTAGGGAGAATATTTGGACCTTAATGATCATTGAGTGGAGGTGTAGACATGTGACATAATGTAGAGGATAGTGGGGGGCAAAAGACAACTTACAAAGGCTATGAGACATGGGACTTGATGGGGTGGGTTCCTCCATATTAATGAGTGCAACTTGATGCAATGAATGGTCTGCCAAGTGGGGGAGGAAATTTCTCCAAGAAGCTATGCCAAGGTGGCCAAAATTCGTGGGCTTTAGTGGGCCTTAGTGGGCCTCAACCAAGTGGGCTTCAATTTGGGGTTTAAAGGGGGTTTGGTTAGGGTTTGAGATGCTATCAAGCCCAAATCCAATTTTTCTTGGCCCAATCAAATTTCTAAGGTTTAAAATGTTGGATAAAGATGTCATAATAGGAATTTGAGAAATTAATAGCATGTGAAAGTGATTTAATCAAGTGATTAAACACAATACTAGAAATTGGATCAAAAAGGGTTTGAATGCCAACTTTAGGGTTTGGGGAAACCGTTTAGGGTTTCGGTTTCAACCAAGTTTTTGGGGTTTCAAAAGGATTCCAACCATTTAGGGTTTTACTAGGGTTGAAACCCTCTTCATCTAACTCAATTTGGTTGATCAGATGAAAAAAAACTGTTTTGCTTAGGTGGCATGATCTCACACATTGATTTCCTTCACAAATCCATCTAATGGTTTCTCTTTGTGCCAAGTATCTAATACTATTCATTATGTGTGGTTAAGATCTTGCCAAGTGTCCAAATAAAACTTCTCTAACCTAATTTGGACATTTCACACTGTGATTTTGAAACCACTGCACTTAGTACGCTTATCGAGGTTACTATTCACTCCGAAAAAGTGCATAATAAACTTAGTACTAAAAAATCCTAAATATTCAACTGAGTCTAGTGGCGTAAACTATAACGTAATCTGACACTTCTAACTACCTCAAACAAATAAAATCACATTTCTGGCACCATAGTGAGTGATAAAACTAATTATGTTGACATACTAGAACTTATGCGATTAGCCGATTTGTAAAAACTTATGGGGTTTTCACGAGATTTCTAATGTCTATAGAAATTCCACCATTGAATTTCTAGCGGGCTGTTACAGCCGGCCACCTCTCAGCAGCCTTTAGCACCAAATCTAGCCTCTGCGCAACCCCCTTTTCTTCCATATACGTGTCCATACTACTTTATGACCCTTATCAGAAGTGCTATCTCAGCCTCTGTGTTGCTAAACTTGCTCCTTGCTTAAACAATATTTTACACTATACCTTCCATCTTGTATTTCTCCCCAAATGAAATTTTCTTCTTGGGCCTCTGCACTCAGACATAACCTAGGAATAACGACAATAATCTGGGGAGTGAATAGTATATGGAGCTTTCCCAAGTTCCACCACCCTATTGCAGTATCGATAAGGCTTGATATCGTAGTGTCCAAGGGGAAAAGAATAGGACCATCATATTGGTAAGTTGATGGTCTGAAACCTGGTATCTAGTTGTCCTTCCATATATTGATCAAGTGACCATTCCCCACCCTCCACCTACAGCCCTCCTTAAGAATTTTTGTTGCCTCCCATATGCCTCACCATGCATACGATGGATTGCCATCTAAAGGAGCTTGGAAAAGATGACATCTCGGGAAGTATCTTGCCTTGTAGAGCTAATGTAACAGGGAAGAAGTCTCCTACAACATGCACCACACTTGTTTTGCAAGAAGAGATAGATTGAAAGCGCAAATCATTGAAGCCCATCCTGCCCTCTTCCTTTGATGTGCACATCTTTGCCCAACTGATCCAATGAACTTTTTTCTCTCCCTCCCTTTTCCCCCACCAAAAACCGGCCATGAGTTGTTGCAACTCCGCACATAGTGACATGGGAAGCCTGAAACAGCTCAAGGAGAAAGTCAGGATCGAGAGAGCCACTGCCTTAATGAGAACTTCTTTCCCACCTTGGGACAATAGTTTCTCTTTCCAATTATGAAGTTTCATCCATACTTTGAGTTTTATATCTGAGAATGCCCCACATTGAGCTCTCCCTATCATGGGTGGTAGCCCTAGATATTTATCGAAATTGCATGTCCTTTGTAGCCCCTAGGAATTGAGGATTTGCTACTGAACCATCAAGTTTACATTTTTGCTAAAGATCTTTGCCATTTTTTAGCGGTTCACTCTCTGGCATGATACACCCTTATATTCCTCCAAAAGCAACTGAATTGTTCTGCACTTTGTAATGTAGCCCTTCCAAACAACACATTGTCATCCGCGAACATTAAGTGGTTTAAACGGGGAGCTCCTCGACATATTTTAATCTTAGAAAGGCTGTGGTTGCCAACTGATCCTTGTAGCAAAGAAATCAAGCTCTCAGTACAGAGGAGAAAGAGGCAACGTCGCTTGCCTCAAGCCTCTTGATGGCGCGAAGTGTCCTGTGGGTACTCTGTTAATGAGGACTGAGAATGATATTGACTTGATTCACCACCTTATCATCTGCACCCACTTGTCATTGATGCCTAATTTTTGCATAGTCTACTCCAAGAAAGGCCACTCCACACAGTCATATGCCTTGATCATATTGAGTTTGAGAGACATGAAACCTGTCTTCTCGCCCCTCTTTCGTTTTAAGAAGTGTACAACCTCATGGTCAACCAAGATATTATCCGTAATGAGCCTCCCTAGTACCAAGGCACTTTGAGACTGAGATTAATTGAGGGAGCACTAACTTGAGCCTGTTAGCTAGGACTTTGGCCATCAATTTATAGACAACATTGTAGAGGCTTATGGGGCAGAAGTCTGCAACTCGAACAGGTTTAGCTTTTTTGGAATCAAAGTAATGTTAGTATGGTTAAGGGAGCTAGGGAACTTACAAGTATACCACCATATATAACTAATATGTAAACTATAGGATTAAAAATTCACCACAGATAAAAATAATTAGGCGGTATAACCGACAAGATGTATAATATAATAAAAATTAAGCATAAAAGTAAAAAGTTGTAATTGAAAATACTTGCTTAATTGTATCTTACCAGAGATTAGAGATCTAAAGAATACTACAGCTGGCTAGAGTCTCGTGCTGATAACATGTTGTAAAACTAAAGAGAAGTAGCAAATGATTGAAATATTGCAAAAGAGAAGTAGGAAGATTGAGAGATTGCAACCTACTTAACTCTTCAAGAGCTTAATATCATTCATTACTCATTCTTTTCTTGTGTATCACAAATGATCCTCAAGACATCCTTTTATAGGCAACTCCATGGTAATTTGTTGTGCCAACCAAGTCACGCGCACAACAACTAAGTTACATGTACAACAAACAATCACATGCACAACAAACTCAATAAGGTGTAGTCTACATAATCATCTACCAAATGCATATATTTATAACAGACTTGACGCCCAAACATGTATTATGGGAATTCATAGAGAATTATGAGTATCAGTTCAGTAAATAAGATAACAAATAATTAAGTATTAACTTAGATTTTATAGATGAGAATTTTAGCATAGGAGTTTGTTTCAATATGAATCACACCATGTTAGAGCAATGCATGCCCATGCATTACATGCAATGTCTGCAACTCATGGTGATAAAGCTCACGCTCACAATGCAAAAATTATTACAACAGATTCCACTAACCTGCACTCAAAAGGAGACTCTAGAATATTTGTACCCACCAAGCTGCCTAAAACAAATCACCCCTAGTAGCACTTACAGTGCATGCCTATTGTAACAGTCTGCTAGAAATTCAATGGTAGAATTTCTATAGACTTGAGGAACTTTGTGAAAACTCCGTAAGTTTTCACGAATCGGCTAATCACAAAGATTTTAGCCTGTCAACATAGTCTGTGTTATCACTCGCTATGGTGCAAGAAATGCGATTTTAATTGTTTGAGGTAGTTAGAAGTGTCAGATTACGTTATAGTTTACACCACTAGGCTCAATTGAATATTTAGGATTTTTCAGTACTAAGTTTATTACATTTTTTCTTGAGTGAATAGTAACCTCGATAAGCATACTAAGTGCATTGTTTTCAAAATCACAGTGTGGAATGTCCAAATTAGGTTAGAGAAGTTTTATTTGGAAACTTGGTAAGATCTTAGCCACACATAGTGAATAGTATTAGACACTTGACACAAAGAGGAACCATTAGATGGATTTGTGAAGGAAATCAAGGTGTGAGATCATGCCACCTAAGCAAAACCTTTTTCATCTGATCAACCAAATTGAGCCAGATCAAAGAGGGTTTCAACCCTAGTGAAACCCTAAATGGTTGGATTTGGACTTGATAGCATCTCAAACCCTAACCAAACCCCCTTTAAACCCCAAATTGAAGCCCACTTGATTGAGGCCCACTAAGGCCCACGAATTTGGCCACCTTGGCAAGACTTCTTGGAGAAGTTTCCTCCCCCACATGGCAGACCATTCACTGCCCTTGGCTGCACCCAATGCACCCAATAGTATAGAGAAACCCACCCCATTAAGGTCCATATCTTCCCCCTACAGAAGTATTGAGTCGTGCAAGACACACTTACCTCACTTTAATCACTTCTTCACCCCATTCTTAGAGAGAAACCCAAAACAGCTCTCTCGGGAAGATTTCTGGGTCTTTTTACGTGGAGCTTTTTGACCCTTTGTAAGTATTTTCACACGATGACTACTTCATAAAAGTTGTTCCCCTTTGATTATAGTTTCCGTAGATATATTATTCGTATCATTCCATGGTCATTTGGTTGGTCAAAAGTAATTTTAACCATGGAAAGGTCATTCTGGGCGTGAATCTGGAGAGTATGTTATGTTTTGGAGTTTTTGACCAAGCTAATGGACATATCTTGGTCCGAAGATTTTATGGAGTGTTCTTAGCATCTGTTTAAGATTTTTCATTGAGGTTTTGTTGCATGAATAAAGCTTTTGATGATATATTTTCTTAGATCTAGAAACATGAAAACTGGAAGTGGCAAAACAGTTTTTATTTGGAGAAAGTTTGAATATTTCGAGAGTTGATCTTACTCTAAAGGCTTTGATATTTTTATATGATGATCCTAAGTCTCTTATTTTCATGTTAGGATATTATTTTGAAGATATTTAGTATTAGTTTCAAAGATATGATTTTTCTATGCAAGAGGATTTCGGTTAGGCCTAAGATTTGATGTTTTTGGATTAGATCCATGTTTATTGATTTTTAGCCATGTGATTTTAAGTTTGATGGTTGGATCCTATTTAAGACACATTATTAAACCATGTGATGCTTTATTTCGAAGATCTCACCTTCTTAAGCCATTGATCAAGATATTTATCAAAGCTAGTTGAGGAAAAAGTTTCTGTTTTTGGACTAAGTGTAAAACCAAAAACTTCAAGTGTTATTTTGTGATTTTGGTGACTTTAGTTTGTTGATTTAAAGCATGGTTGATCTTAGGATGATGTTATGAATATGTTAGAAGTAAGATTTGATTTTTGGAATTCTTGGAGATGTTTTGATTTAGGGTCAAAGCTTGTGATTCAAGTGTTTGGATCGTTTTACAAAAAAAGTTTGGTGTTGATTATTAGCCTTTTCTAAATGGATGTTTTAAGTATGGTTTTAAACTTAGGATTGGAAGATGTTCGTTGCAAAATTTTGGTTTAAACATGAGTTTTGAAGTTGGAAGGAATTGCAACAAAAATCAAGAGAAATGGCCTATGGATGTTTCGGCTATAGTGTGTTTTTCATAGTTGTGTTTTGTTTTAAATCTTTCTGAGTTAATATTTGAGTTTAGGACAAAATTTGCATGAGGAATGTAAAGTTTGGAAATTTTTGGAGTTAGGATGTGAAATCCTTAAGTTAGGGGTAAAATGGTCATTTTCCCACATGTAGAGGGTAAAATGATAATTTTACTCTAAGTTAGCTTGTTTTCATGTTTCTAATTATTAGTAATTAAATTTTTAACTTTTAGAATAACCTCTTACAGTTCCTCGTGTTTCGCGCTTTATTCTCGTAGAACGCGACGATCGAGGTAAGTTAGCTTATAACTTACTATCAGTTTATTGTATATGTATGATGGGTAAGGGAACTACAATTTATGTATGTATGTTATCATATATGTCATGCCATGCCACGTCATTATATGTTAATCTATTATGCATGATTTATTTTGTCACGAATATTTATCTGTTACACAATCTATTCTATCACGTATTGCTATATGTTATAAGTATGCCATATGTTATATGTATGCCATGGAATATTTATGTTTAAATCATATTGTGCGATTTACAGGTATACGCCATGTTAGAAAAGTTCATGATATTAAATAATATCTCATGCATTAAGAAAGATGAGATATTTAAGAGTGACACGGACTTAAGCGTATTCACCACAAACTATGTTAAGACGGTACCACGGACCTAAGCGTGGTCTACCATATGTTAAGTGAAACACGGACCTAAGCGTGTTTTACTTCAAGTTACGTAAAGGATGACACGGATCTAAGCGTGTTCATCACAAGTTATGTTAAGGATGACACGGACCTAAGCGTGTTCATCACAAATTATGTTAAGGGTGACACGGATCTAAGCGTGTTCATCACAAGTTATGTTAAGGGTGACACGGATCTAAGCGTGTTCACCACAAGTTATGTTATGTGGTGCTACGGACTCAAGCGTGGTTCACCTTATGTAAAGTTCATATAGATCTCAAATCATGTTCAAGTTAAGTTATTCATGTTAATCACGACCCTAAATGCTAGGATGGGGTAATATCCTAGTGGAACTCCTTTGTTCACGCTGGAGTGTCTAAATAGGTGTGAAATTTCCTGGGTTGTCGAAATACAGTCAACAGGTTGTGAATGAGGTCTAATTAGCTGGTCATCGGAGCGCGCCAGGCACTAACGCCGATGGTGCCATATTTTATTTTACGTGTATTCATAGGGCCACAATAACTGGGGAGCATACACTACGTGAGACACAGCAATTGTGACACGTAGAATACGTGAGGCCACAACAACTATGGAGTACATATTAACACATTCACAGCTGGTGTAGATACCTGTGTTGTGATGCGGTAATCGGTAGGGACACACGGCTCTAAGGGACCCCTGTAGCACCCATATGGTCACGTTATTAATCAAGTCAATTGAATAAGATTCCAAATTTATGTCAAGAAGTTAAGAATAAGTAATCATGGTTAACCCCATGAGATAAGAATAAGTTTCAGATCAAGTCCACGTTAAGTCAAGTTTCAGATCAAGTTCATGTTATGTTATGTTATGCTCACGTACAAGTTATGTTCATGTTCACGTTAAGTTTCAAGTTCATGTTCATATCATGTTATGTTCATGTTTATGATATGGTCAAGCTTTTGTTCATGTTATGTTATGTTCATGTTTATGTTATGTTCACGTACAAGTTATTTTCAAGCTCACGTTCATGTTATGTTATGTTCATATTCATGTTATGTTTTAAGTTCATGTTTCTGTCATGTTATGTTCACGTACATGTTATTTTCAAGTTCACGTTCCTGTTATGTTATGTTCACGTTCACATTATGTCTCAAGTTCAAGTTTATGTCATGTTATGCTCAGGTTTATGTTAAGTTCAAGTTCATATTTATGTTATGCATGTTCACGTTCATGCTATGTTTCAAGTCCATGTTATATTTCAAGTTTCACGTTCATGTTATGTTGCTAGTTCATGTTATGTTTTAAGCTCAAGTTCATGTCATGTTAAGTCAAGTTCAGTTCACATTGAAGTTCAAGTTATGTCATGCTATATGTCAAGTTATGCTATGCTTATTTACGACTTCATTTATGCATTTATGCTTTTACTGCATGCATGCATCTTTAACTTGTGTGGGAGTTTCCTGTTAACTTACTAAGATTTGTAATCAAATCTCACCGCGGTAGTCCCAACTAAATTTCCCCTAAATGGTAGGCGATGTGTAACAGCCCGCTAGAAATTCAATGGTGGAATTTCTATAGACATTAGAAACCTCGTGAAAACCCCATAAGTTTTTACGAATCGGCTAATCGCATAAGTTCTAGTCTGTCAACATAGTTAGTATTATCACTCATTATGGTGCCAGAAATGCGATTTTATTTGTTTGAGGTAGTTAGAAGTGTTAGATTACATTATAGTTTACGCCACTAGACTCAGTTGAATATTTAGGATTTTTCAGTACTAAGTTTATTCTGCATTTTTTTCGGAGTGAATAGTAACCTCGATAAGCGTACTAAGTGCAGTGTTTTCAAAATCACAATGTGAAATGTCCAAATTAGGTTAGAGAAGTTTTATTTAAACACTTGGCAAGATCTTAACCACACATAATGAATAGTATTAGATACTTGGCACAAAGAGAAACCATTAGATGGATTTGTGAAGGAAATCAATGTGTGAGATCATGCCACCTAAGCAAAACAGTTTTTTTTCATCTGATCAACCAAATTGAGTTAGATGAAGAGGGTTTCAACCCTAGTAAAACCCTAAATGGTTGGAATCCTTTTGAAACCCCAAAAACTTGGTTGAAACCGAAACCCTAAACGGTTTCCCCAAACCCTAAAGTTGGCATTCAAACCCTTTTTGATCCAATTTCTAGTATTGTGTTTAATCACTTGATTAAATCACTTTCACATGCTATTATTTCTCAAATTCCTATTATGACATCTTTATCCAACATTTTAAACCTTAGAAATTTGATTGGGCCAAGAAAAATTGGATTTGGGCTTGATAGCATCTCAAACCCTAACCAAACCCCCTTTAAACCCCAAATTGAAGCCCACTTGGTTGAGGCCCACTAAAGCCCACGAATTTTGGCCACCTTTGTAACAGCCCGCTAAAATTATCAGTTTTGGATTATTTCCCGACAGCAATCACATCTCTCTTGTCTTTACCCTCATCTGGAATCACGCGTATAGTTTATCTTTTCCGTAAATCACGTATTTTGTTCTTCACCGACAGCTGTAAAATCATGAGTCTTCCAAGACCACGCCTAGCCTTTCTCAAGCCCAAACTACCACTTTATGTGGTGGACAGCCACCGTACGCCGCCACGTACGTTCCTCCGACGCATGTTCGTGACGAACAACGAGCGACGCACGGGTTATCCCGTCGATGGTATAACCTTCTATCTCTACTTATTTTACGTTTAAAATAGTTGGTTGGTTTGTGGATTGTGTAGTTGTATTTGTGGAATTCGTTGCGTAGTTGTGAAGCGAAGTGTGGTTGTGAAGTGTTGAGTTTGATTGTGTATTTTGTGGACTGTGCTGTGAAGTATAGGCGTGAGATGGATGCCGTAGATGTGATACGGCGGGTTGTGTGAAGAGAATACGCGTGTGGCGTATTCTGTGTAATGCAGCGACGCGCCGCGCGACGTGCACTGTAGTGATGTGGGTCGTAGAAGGAAGGGAGTACGCATGTAGTGTACTCCGTGTGGTATGGCGATGCATCGTGTGATGTGCATCGTGTTGATGAGTGTTGTAGCGAAGGAAGTACGCGTAGCGCGTACTCCGTGTCGCGTAGCGATGCACCGTGAGACGTGTATCGCAGTGATGGGTTTTGTAGTGTGAATGGAAGAGAGTTAACGTGAGTGTACTCTGTACTAAGTCGTGATACATCGGATGGCGTGTCACGAAGGGTTGAATGGCGTAGCAGAGAAGTGTGGAGCGTATGGTGTAATGTTGGGAAACTGTATGACAGTGTCCCGAAGCAGTGATGATATGGATTATAGTCCGGGATGACTGGTGTCATCTTGTGGTTGACTATGGCTAAGAGTATATGGATTGAGAAATGAGTTGTTTGTTTGGTTGTTATTGATAATTTTAATGAACTTGTTTTAGTGCAAAGGCTTTCTGAAGTCAATTTATCTCTTCCGAGTATAGTGAAACCTCAAGTTGGCCGTGGTGTTGCAAGTGCTTACAATATGGCAATTGAGTTCAGAAGTGAAAATCTTAAGGACTTGAGTGTTCCTCTTCCAGCTGTTGTGCAGTTCCTCGTGTCTCGCGCTCTATTCTCATAGAACGCGACGATCGAGGTAAGTTAGCCTCTAACTTACTATCAGTTTATTGTGTATGTGTGATGTGTAAGAGAACTACAATTTATGTATGTATGTTATCGTATATGCCATGTCATGCTATGTCATTACATGTTTATCTGCTACGAATGATTTAATCTCTCATGAATAATTATCTGTTACATAATCTTTTCTGTCATACAATGATGTATGTTATAAGTATGCCATGTTAAGTATGCCATGAAATGTTATGATTAAATCATATTGTGCCATTTACAAGTATACGCCATGTTAGAAAAGTATATGATATTAATTAATATCTCATGCATTAAGAAAGATAAGATATGTTATGATACGTATAATACGTGGGGCCACAACAACTGTGGAGTACGTATTATATTTTATGTTACTTATAATGCGTGGGGCCACAACAACTGTGGAGTACGTATTATATTTTATGTTACTTATAATGCGTGGGGCCACAACAACTGTGGAGTACGTATTATATTTATGTTATGTTATATAATGCGTGGGGCCACAACAACTGTGGAGTACGTATTATATTTATGTTACTTATAATGCGTGGGGCCACAACAACTGTGGAGTACGTATTATATTTATGTTATGTTACTTATAATGCGTGGGGCCACAACAACTGTGGAGTACGTATTATATTTATGTTATGTTATTTATAATGCGTGGGGCCACAACAACTGTGGAGTACGTATTATATCTTATGTTATGTTACTTATAATGCGTGGGGCCACAACAACTGTGGAGTACGTATTATATTTATGTTATGTTACTTATAATGCGTGGGGCCACAACAACTGTGGAGTACGTATTATATTTATGTTATGTTACTTATAATGCGTGGGGCCACAACAACTGTGGAGTACGTATTATATTTATGTTATGTTACTTATAATGCGTGGGGCCACAACAACTGTGGAGTACGTATTATATTTATGTTACTTATAATGCGTGGGGCCACAACAACTGTGGAGTACGTATTATATTTATGTTATGTTACTTATAATGCGTGGGGCCACAACAACTGTGGAGTACGTATTATATTTATGTTATGTTATTTATAATGCGTGGGGCCACAACAACTGTGGAGTACGTATTATATCTTATGTTATGTTACTTATAATGCGTGGGGCCACAACAACTGTGGAGTACGTATTATATTTATGTTACTTATAATGCGTGGGGCCACAACAACTGTGGAGTACGTATTATATTTATGTTATGTTACTTATAATGCGTGGGGCCACAACAACTGTGGAGTACGTATTATATTTATGTTACTTATAATGCGTGGGGCCACAACAACTGTGGAGTACGTATTATATTTTATGTTACATGAAGTATGGGGCCACAACAACTGTGGAGCATACACTACATGAGACACAGCAATTGTGACATGTAGAATACGTGGGGCCACAACAACTGTGGAGTACGTATTATATTTTATGTTATGTGAATTCATGGGGCCACAACAACTGTGGAGCATGAAGTATGGGGCCACAACAACTGTGGAGCATACACTACATGAGACACAGCAATTGTGACATGTAGAATACGTGGGGCCACAACAACTGTGGAGTACGTATTATGTTTTATGTTACTTGAATACGTGGGGCCACAACAACTGTGGAGTACGTATTAATGCACATTATTAATCAAGACAATTAAATAAGATTCCAAGTTTATGTTAAGTCAAGTTTCAGATCAAGTTCATGTTATATTATACTCACGTACATGTTATGTTCATGTTTATGTTATGTTCCAAGTTCATGTTCACATCATGTTATGTTCACTTTTATGATATGTTCAAGATCACGTTCATGTTATGTTATGTTCATGTCCATGTTATGTTTCACGTTCATGTTATGTTGTTTGTTCATGTTATGTTTTAAGCTTAAGTTTATGCCATGTTAAGTCAAGTTTCAGTTCATGTTTAAATTCTGGTTAAGTCATGCTATATGTCAAGTTATACTATGTTTATATATGACTATAATTATGCATTTATGCTTTTACTGCCATGCATGCATTTTTAACCTGTGTGTGAGTTTTATGTTAACTTACTGAGATTTGTAATCAAATCTCACTGTGGTAGTCCCAACTACCATTCCCCCGAATGGTAGATCTTGTTACAGGACCCAAAGGAGAATTGGAATCTGACCAACTGAATACGGTCGACTAGGCCACGGTGCGATGTTGATGATGGTATAGTATTTAACTTAGGTTAATACTTGTACTTTTGGAGTTGTATCTCAAGTATTCTTTTGATCACAACCATTTTAGACTAGTGTGGTGATCACGGCTTTTTAGTATGCCTTTATGTATGAATTATGTTTCAAGTATTTGGGATATATTTAGTTTGGTGCATAGTATTGCTAAAGAAAAAGATTATCCGCTGCGAATATTGCATAATGCTAGATGCATGTTAGAAACATTGCATCTTATATGTCATGAACGGGGGCAGGTAACCTTGTGTTGCATGTCCCGACGCTTCAAATGTCCGTTCAATCCCAAGCGGAATTTGGGGGCGTCACAGGTGGTATCAGAGCAATACGTCTCTGGGTTGTAAATCCACATGTCCTTAAGAAATGCACCAAATACTAGGCTTGAGATTTTAGTTTTCATTAGGCGTGAATTTCTTTGAGATCATGTGCGAAAAGCGATATAGTGTTAGAGTTCACAAACACACTTGATCAGTTAGCAGATATTTTCGCAAAACCTTTACCAGAAGATAGATTATATATGATTAGAAGAGAAATAGGTATGAAGCATGTTACGAATATCTCTTAAAGGATAAAACCAGAGTTCATAAATATAGAGAGATATTTTTTTTAATAAAATGCTTCTACATAAACTTGAGGNAAAGGGGGAGAAGTTTTAGACTAGAACATTAACATTGTTTAAATTGCTAAACTTGTTATATATGCTTGGAATTATATTTATATTTTTGCTTGAAAAACTAACGCACATTCTCAGGGGGAGCTTAAGTATTAATACAGGCTTCAGGTTCTATCAAGTATTTGTCATCATCAAAAAGGGGGAGATTGTTGAACCTAAGGTTTCAAGTTTTGTGTAATTATATATTTACACATGGATTTTGATGATAACAAATGAATTCAAAGAATGAAGGAGTCTCAAGCTCAAGTTGTCCACACAATGAGTCAAGTACATCAAGGAACCAAGCATGAGCAAGAAGGGAACAAGTTCACATTAAAGTCATAGAGTAATGTTGTAAATCTCTTCAAAATTCGAAATTAGGATTAAGGCTCAAAAATTAATATTTTATCATAAAGCATTAAAATACATTTTCCACATGTGCATGAATATTTTGAAAATTAAATTTGAAAATTTTGAAAGATAATTGATTGTCATCTTTCACATGTGCATGCCATGATTAAAGGTTTGAACTTTGAAAATATTAAAGATGATTGATTGTCATCTTTCACATGTGCATGTTTTATTTGAATATTTTCAAAAGTGATTGATGCTTTTCTTGACTTATGCAAAAAGAAGATGCCTTTGTTTGAATATTTTGAAAAGTAAAGTGTGCTTCTTTTGTCATATGCAAAAAGTAAAAAATTAGGTTTGAAATTTTTGAAAAGCAAAGTGTGCTCCTTTTGTCATATGCAAAAAGTAAAAAGATTAGGTTTGATTTTTGAAAAATGAATGATGATGTCTTTGACATGTGAATCTTTTTAAATTTGAATATGAAGTCTCATATGCCTATAAATAGATCATTTGAGAGCTTCACATTCACAACACCAAGAGCATACAACTCTCATTCAAAGCTTTCATTCTCTCTTCTCTAAGCATTGAGCCTTAATCCTTTTTCATTTTGAGAGATATAGGTTGTGCTGTATTGTTCTTATTTCACTCATTGAGGAGTGTTTTCTGATATTCTACCCACTATCAATTCTTGTATCAGTAAAAGGGTGTGTACAACCCTTGTGCGTGTAGAAAGTGTTCTACACAGGGAATCGTTGAATCACCACGTGTAAGGTGATTGCAAGTGTAGAGGGTGTTCTACACGGATCCTTTGTAGCGGTGTTGTTCAAAGGTGTAATAGGTTTTTATCTCCACCTGAAGGAGGTTGAATAGTGAATTCGGGGATCCTCAAGGGGTAGCTTGAGGCGAGGACGTAGGCAGTGGGGCCGAACCTCGTTAACATACTGAGTTTGATTCTCTCTTACCCTTACTCTTTATATTTATTGCTATTTCGTATTTTGTTTATATTTGATATTGTATATTTGATTTATAATTGTTATTTTTTTTAAATACAACTCAATTCACCCCCCCTCTTGTGTTAGTCATCTGGGCAACACATGTAAATGGGTTTTCCGCACCAAACAGCTCACAGATGGAAGTATTGAGCATAGCAAAGCTCGGTTAGTGGCTAAGGGTTTTCTTCAAAAGTCGGTTAGTGGCTACGACCAAACCTTCAACCCGATTGTTAACACTACAACCATAAGACTTGTTCTAGCTCTTGCAGTCACTAGAGGCTGGCCAGTTCATCAATACGATGTACAAAACGCCTTCCTTCATGGACCTTTGACAGAAACTGTCTATATGTCACAACCACCAGGTTTTGCTCACCCTCAATATCCACTGCATGTATGCAAACTCAGAAAGGCCATCTAAGGACTAAAACAATCACCAAGGGCTTGGTACTCAAGACTAAGTGACAAATTAATTGACCTTGGTTTTCAAACCTCAAATGCCGATAGCTCTCTGTTTGTTAGAATTTATGGCCCTAATATTATCTATATTTTGGTCTGTGTGGATGATCTTCTTGTCACAGGTTCAAACATGGTGTTAATAAACGAGCTCATTCATGCTCTAAGTCTTGAATTTCCAATCACTAACCTTGGACCGCTTCACTTCTTCTTGGGCATTGAGGCCACATACATGGACAAAGGACTCCTACTCACTCAAAAGAAGTACATCACTGATCTACTTCAACGTACAAATATGTCCTTTGTAAAACCTGTCAAAACTCCCATGGCCACGTCTGAGAAGCTAAACCTTCATTCAGGGAACCCTTTTGAAGACCCAACTCTCTATCGCAGTACCATTGGTTCGCTTCAATACTTAGCCTTCACACGACCTGACCTAGCCTTCACCGTGAGTAAAGTGTGCCACTATATGCACTCTCCCCGTATCCCACACTGGCAGGCAGTAAAGCAAATACTTCGCTACCTCAAGCACACAACTCACCTTGGGCTACTCCTCTCAAAGTCTTCATCAATGAACCTAACAGCTTACACTGACTCGGATTGGGCAGGCTGCCCAAACGACAGGAAATCTACAGGACCATACTACATCTTTTCAAGTTCTAACCTCATCTCATGGTCTTCCAAGAAACAATCAACAATAGACAGGTCTTCCACTGAAGCCGAATTCAAAGCAATAGCCAATGCCACTGTCGAAGTCATCTGGGTCCAGCATCTATGTCGAGGCCTTGGAATCAATCTCACTGAGGCACCAACTCTCTATTGCGACAACTTAGGAGCAACATATCTCTCCTCCAATCCTATCTTTCATGCACGGATGAAACATGTAGAAATTGACTTTCACTTCGTGTGTAACAGAGTCCTCAGCAAGTCCCTCTCAGTGGCCTTTATTTCAGGGAAAGATCAGTTGGCCAATGCTCTTACAAAGCCCATGTCTGCTACACGTTTCGGGCTCTTATGTTCAAGCCTTCGCTTGCGTGAACTACCGCTCGACTTGAGGAGGCCTGTTAAGGCACTACATGCGGGACATGCAACGTCCCATGCAGCAGAGGCACTCACACCCAGTGCAGATGCAAAGCAGGCACTACATGCAGGACATGCAACATCCCATGTAGCAGACTTGGCAACGTTCAATGCAGGTACTGAGCATACGACAAACCACCAGAACCACGCCAGGCAGGACCACCACCTTATGCAAAAGCACTCAAGGACCTCACCAGCAGTATTTGCACCAAGGCTCTCATCAAGCAACCATCTGTTATAGCAGGACCACTAACACACCATGCATAAAGCTACTTGTATTCTTGCTACAGAGGAATATTCCTCTCAACTGTAACGGCTATATATACTAAGGTCTTGCACCATTTCTAATGTGTGAAAAACAGAGGAAGTTTAATATATAAGAGAGGAGGTGTTTTTAGCAAATCAAGATGGTATTATAGTCAATAATAAAATTGACCTAGATAACTAAATATATAACGTACAATAAAACAGATGAGGGTACGTAATGATACACGCATAGCTTTTTTTATGATTATTTATACAATCACTATATATTAAAATGACAATATTTATGTAAAGGAGTGTTATTTTTATAAGTTACTTTACAAAATTTTCCCTCATTTAAAACAAAATTATATAAAAGACTGTAAAAAAAAAATCTATTATTATTTATTTCTATTTTGTAAAATGTGTTTGCTTGGGTCTGCTTAGCTAATTTGACTGATCAAACTCTATCATTCTAACTCTTTAATATCGTGGTGTCGTCGAATTAAGACAAATAAGAAAGAATGGAATCAAAGAAAATAAATATATGAAAAGATGTATCTATTAAGCACACATCTTTTTACAAACATAATTCTATTTAAAAATCTTTACACCATTCACCATTCACAAATATTAATTTTAATATTAATACAGAACTGCTACATACAACCGGTCACGCGAAACCACCATGTAACCGACTAATAGCATCTGACAAAAATTTTAAAATAATAAAATAATAAAATGAAAACCAAGAGAAGCGCATTGAACACCTCACACTCTACTCTCTCTCTACTCTCTCTCTCTCTCTCTCTCTCTCTCTCTCTCCCTCTCTCTCTCTCACCTTAAAGTAGACAGAAGCAGTCCTCACTAGATTGCTTTTCAGAGTGATTTGAGACCAGAACCAAAAAAGAAGACATAGATAATGCGTTGAGGGATTTGAGAACGAAATAGGATTTGGGGCTGCCCATTTTTTTAAGGTTCTTCTGAAGAATTCTGATGTTCTTGCCTCATATGTCTTCCTTCTTTGCTCTTTTACCTACTTTACCAATTTACTTTGTTAACTCAAAATAAAAAGAGGGGGAAATAGATTTTTAGGTTAATGTGGTATATGTTGATTCTTATCTTTTTTCTTCACTAATTTGATTCATTGGTTATATTCGCAGGCCTATTATCCTCTATAAGTGGGATTCTAGTTCAACAACAACTCTGGGAAAAAAAATTTTTAACAACTGCCCTATATATTTTCTGGGTAGATCCACTACAGAACCCAATCCATCTCTACATTTCCTTTCCCAAAAACCAAGAAAATGAAATAGAACAAATAAATAGGTAGTCTCTATATCAAATAGCAATTGGAGCATTCTTGGAAAACAAAATTGAAATGAGTATGCATTAACAGATGTCTTTGGATTAGGGAAGGAGGAGGGACGTCGATGGATAGGGTTAGGGAGAAGAGGACACACCGAAGAAAAAAGCTTAGGGAAAGAAAAAGGAAAAAGCTGAAAGAGAATGACGAAGGAAGAATTCTACGTATGGAAGGAGAAGTCCCAAATCAAAAAAGAGTTAAAATAGTGTGTTTTGACTTTAATATTAAAGGTGAAATTCCCATGTGTGTGATTTTTATCTGCCAACTCGCTAAAAACTTTAAATTAAATGGTGAATTTTATTTTAAATGATGTGGCAACTACCCCGCGGTTGCACAAGGCGGTTGTATAAAGAGTTATTCTAATACTTGTTTTTCTATTTTTTCTTGGACTCGGTACTTTATAACTGTAGTTGAAACCGGGAGATTTCACAATCTGTTTATGGGTCAATAATCAAAACACAGATGAAACTTCAGTCCAAAAGTAAAAGCCCTACATTATTTTCTCTGTGGATCCAATTAATAGCTGGCCAGCTCAGAGAGTAACTAATAATGTTCCTGGGCTGGACCGAGCCTATCCTGACCCATCTTAAGATATATATATATAGACGCCTACACCTAATGGACCCATTACCCAGCTGCCATACTTCTTGGGTTTCAAACTTTCAAATTAGGCTGCTTGCATTCTTATCTGTGGCGAGTACTGAACTTGTATCATCGAACTCCAAGGCATGCCAAATATTAAAAAGAAAATTGATTATTGAATAATTAAAAAACTACAATCATTCATATTAAAATATTATGAAAAGATTATAATTAAAAAATCATTATTTCTTCTGGTTAAAATCCTTCATTTTGAAATATATATTCTAAGGCACTTTTCATGACTTTTTATGGTAACTGAAAACATGACATGAATGAGATGAGCATAAAGTCTAAACCACTTTAACTTTAAGGTGGAGTGAAAGTCAAAATTTCAGATAATAAATTAAGCTCGACATTAAAGAATTACTTCTCTCCATCAGTCACGCGGCATGAATCACACAAACACGAACGAACACATCAAACTCCTGGGCCCTCTTTGCTTAGGCAACATAGAATAATCGTATTCCAGAGTCCAGACCCTTTTTTCTGTTATTACTTGTAATGTAATGATCAAAACTTAATTATATGCTAATTAACCGATCCGAGTTTTGCTATGTGTAAGTGAATTCGTGTATCAATCTGTATATTAATACTGATATCTTTATATTTAAAATTTAAATTGACACTATTATTATTAAAATCTGACTTTCTGATCAATCACGTTGGTGAGTGCGCATATTGATATATAAATTTGCTTACGACCATATTTTTTCTAACCACAATTAATTAATTATTCTTCCTTGATTCATGAACTTTGATGACCATAAAAATAATAATATTAACAATGATAGTTGTCTATCCATATATATAGCTAATCAAAATTTCTCTCTTAATCAACAGGCAGGAGCCATCAGCGATGGCCCCATTCAATGCTGCAATTAGCTAGCTTTTGAATTATAGACATACATGAGATCATGACGTTAATTATTGAATATCAGTAATAATCAGCAACGTCACGTACGCGCTTTGAATTCTGTTCCCCTTGACTCCATCGTGTATCGATCTAAGTGCATGCTGGTCATGATCATCATTTAAACATTAAATAATATTGAAGATCAACACTGGATTCCAAAGAAGTATTTATTCAAAGTTACCAAAAAAATTAATTATTATTTGCAGTAATAATTGGGATGTTTTATCTATGCAGGTAATATATATATATATATATATATATATATATATATGCACAAACATAAATACCACATATATAAAAATAAAAGAATGTTATGAAACTAATGAAAAGATAGAGAGCAAAAGAGAGAGATGTTTAGAGAACTTTGTTTTCTCTTATTTCTTGGGGTCTTACACAAATGAGGACTCCCTCTATTTATAGGGATTTCTTGGTACAAAGTATGGTTAGGATTGTTACACTTGTCATCAATCCAATGGTAAAGAGTACAAAGGAGGTTAGGTGTACCTAAAATCACTATTGGGGGGTAGGTGTACCTAAGATTACCATTGATGGCTAAATGTGGTCATACAATACAATTTGAACTTGGTTTCTAACACTCCCCCTTTGGATGACCACATATAAAGAATATGCCTCGTTAAAACCTTGTCAAGGAAAAACCCAGTGGGAAAAAACCAATGACGAAGGAAAAAGAGTACAATATTCTGTATATCGTCAAGTGCTTTAAGATTGCCTCATTAAAACCTTGCAAAGGAAAACCCAGTGGGATAAAACCTTAGCGAAGGGAAAAGAGTACAATCAGCACAAATCTTCAAGACATTTACTCCCCCTGAAAAGTGCATGATAATAGGTCTTCAAGTCTTCGCATTCCAATCTTCTGCACAAGTTTCTTAAATGTTGCAGTTGGTAATGCTTTAGTGAATAAATCTGCCAGATTATCACTTGACCGTATCTGCTTGACATTAATTTCACCTTTCTCCTGAAGTTCATGAGTATAAAAGAATTTAGGTGAAATGTGTTTGGTTCTATCACCTTTGATATATCCTCCTCTAATTTGAGTAATACAAGCAGCATTATCTTCGTATAAAATTGTTGGACTATCATTAATCACTGGAAGACCACACTTTTCTTGAATATGTTGAATCACTGATCTTAGCCAAACACATTCTCGACTTGCCTCATGAATTGCAATTATCTCTGAGTGATTTGAAGAGGTAGCAGATATTGTTTGCTTGACAGATCTCCATGATATAGCAGAATTTCCATAAGTAAATACATATCCAGTTTGAGATCTACCTCTGTGTGGATCTGAAAGATAACCTGCATCCGCATATCCAACTAATTGTGGACTTGATCCATGTTGATAAAATAATCCCATATCAACTGTACCTCGGAGATATCGAAGGACATGTTTAATGCCATTCCAATGTCTTCGAGTTGGTGCGGAACTATATCTTGCAAGTAAATTAACTGAAAATGCAATATCAGGCCGAGTGCAATTTGCAAGATACATCAGGGCTCCAATTGCACTGAGATAAGGTACTTCAGGACCAAGAATTTCTTCATCATCTTCACAAGGACGAAATGGATCTTTTTGCACATCAAGTGATCGAACAACCATTGGAGTACTCAGAGGATGAGCATTGTCCATGTAAAAGTGCTTCAAGACTTTCTCTGTATAAGTTGACTGATGAATGAGAATTCCATTTTGTAAATGCTCGAGCTGCAGGCCGAGACAAAATTTCGTTTTGCCAAGGTCTTTCATTTCAAATTCATTCTTTAAATATGTAGCGGTTCTTCTTATCTCTTCAGGAGTTCCAACAAGATTTAGATCATCAACATAAACCGCAATAATAACAAATCCAGAGTCTGATTTTTTAATGAAAACACATGGGCATATTGGATTATTCTCAAATCCTTCTTTCAATAAATATTCGCTAAGGCGTTTATACCACATGCGTCCGGATTGTTTTAATCCATATAAGGATCTTTGAAGTTTAATAGAGTACATACTTTTAGATGTACTCAAATTAGAAGCTTCAGGCATTCTATATCCTTCAGGGATTTTCATATATATGTCATGATCCAATGATCCATATAAGTATGCAGTAACCACATCCATTAACTGCATATCTAATCCTTTTGTAACTACCAAACCAATCAAAAATCTGAATGTGATTGCATCCATAACAGGAGAGTATGTTTCCTCATAATTAATCCCTGGTTTCTGCAGGAAACCTTGTGCAACAAGTCGTGCTTTATATCGCACAATTTCATTTTTCTCATTACGCTTACGCATAAATACCCATTTATATCCAACAGGCATTACACCCTTTGGTGTTTGTACAATTGGTCCAAAGACCTCTCGCTTTGCTAGCGAGTTTAATTCAGCTTCAATAGCTGATTTCCATTTTGGCCAGTCATTTCTACGTCGACATTCTTCGACAGTTCTTGGCTCAATTTCTTCATTACTTCTGGTAATGTCAAGGGCCATTTTATATGAAAATATGTTGTCCACAACGGTTTTATTTCTATCCAGAATTTCTCCAGTATTCATGAAATGTATCGAGATCTCGTTATTTTCAGGTACCTGTCCCTCTTCAAGGGAAGACATTTCATTAAATACCTCTTCAGGAGGTTCTTTTTCAGGAGATTTATTCTCTTCAGGAGTATCAATTACTCTTATGGCCTGTGTTGTGGGTATGGACTCTTCAGGAGTACCAAATTCATTTTGTATTTTTCTCTTCCGAGGAATTTTATCCTTTGCACCAATAGGCCGTCCACGCTTCAGGCGTATCTTGGACTCACCTGTTGCTGTTTTGGCAATTTGTCCTTCAGGGACTGCAATCCTTGCTGGAATATTAACAGCAGGAATATATGATTTTACCACACCTTTAGTGTCAGTAAATGCATCCGGTAATTGATTTGCAACACTTTGCAAATGAATAATCTTTTGAACCTCTAGTTGACATTCATTTGTACGAGGATCAAATTGGGAAAGAGCTTTATTTTTCCAAGTAATTTCCTGTCGTGCTTCAGGCACCGACTTCTCATTACCCAATGTTGGGAAAATGGATTCGTCAAAATGACAATCCTCAAAACGTGCCTTAAACATATCCCCTGTAAGAGGCTCAAGGTATCTAATAATAGATGGAGAATCAAACCCAATATATATTCCAAGTCTACGTTGAGGACCCATCTTTGTACGTTGTGGAGGTGCAATTGGAACATATACCGCACATCCAAAAATACGAAGATGAGTAATATTTGGTTGTTGACCAAATGCAAGCTGTAATGGAGAATATTTGTGATATGCTGATGGCCTAACACGAATCAATGATGCTGCATGAAGTATAGCATGTCCCCAGGCAGAAATAGGAAGTTTTGATTTCATAAGTAAAGGTCTAGCGATTAACTGAAGCCTTTTAATTAATGATTCAGCTAAACCATTTTGAGTGTGTGTGTGGGCAACTGGATGTTCAACATCTATGCCTATTGACATGCAATAGTTATCAAAAGCTTGAGATGTAAATTCACCTGCATTATCCAATCGAATAGTTTTAATTGGATAATCAGGAAATTGTGCTCTAAGTTTAATTATTTGGGCAAGAAGTTTAGCAAATGCAATATTTCTAGTGGAAAGAAGACAAACATGTGACCATCGACTTGATGCATCAATTAAAACCATAAAGTATCTGAACGGTCCACTTGATGGTTGAATAGGCCCACATATATCCCCATGAATTCTTTGTAAAAAAGACGGAGATTCAAAAACAATTTTTGAGATAGATGGTTTGATAATCAATTTACCCTGAGAACATGCAGAGCATGGATATTCATTGGGTAAGATAATCCTCTGATTCTTTAGGGGATGCCCATACGAATTATCAAGTATTCGTCTCATCATTATTGCTCCCGGATGTCCAAGGCGATCATGCCAAGTCATAAAGACTTTGGGGTCAATGCACTTCTGGTGCATTACCACATGTGATTCGATTGTTTTCATTTCTGTATAATACAATCCAGATGAGAGGGCAGGCAGTTTTTCTAATACGAGCTTCTGGCTCGAAATTATTTTAGTAATGAGAAGATGCTCTTTATTGTCTTCGTCGGTGGTTTCAATATGACAACCATTACGACGTATATCCTTAAAACTCAATAAATTTCTTCTTGATCGTGAAGAAAATAGAGCATCATCGATGCAAAATTTGGTGCCATTAGGCAACACAATATAAGCTCTTCCGGAGCCTTCAATTAGATTCGATGAACCAGATATGGTATGAACGTAGGCTCTACTCAATGTTATATTTTGAAAATATTTTTTGTCTTTAAGAATTGTGTGAGTTGTAGCACTGTCAGCCAGACATACATCTCTATTATTCATCTCAAGTTCATCAGTAATACTCATGATTCTACAAAATATATAAAACTTTCATTAAAACATTGCAAAATATAAATAAAGAAAATACATTAATCAAAAAGGAACACTTCCATCACCAATCAAGTGATCTATTCTATCACTAGAATTTTCAAAGAAATCAGAAACATCAAGATTTGTAATATCTTCTCTATCTAAAGCATCTGATGATTCAGCAAAATTTGTTTCAAACTTTTTTGTTTTTTCTTTTATAGAAGTTTGATATAAGTCAACCAAATGCTTAGCTGTACGACAGGTACGAGCCCAATGTCCAGTCATACCACATCTATGGCATCCATCTTCATCTTTCTTTAAAGATTTATTTTGAGGACCTTTGCCCTTCTCTGAGTTGAACCACTTCTGGTGGTACGGTGTATATCTTCTATTATCCCTTTTAGTGTGGTCTCTTCTAGGACCTCCACTTCTGTAATCTTTTCTACCACGTCCTCGTCCTCGGTTTCTTTGAAAATATGCACCATTTGCTTCTGGAAATGGTGTAAATCTAGTATCATTCACTTCAGGGAATGATATAGAACCAGTAGGACGTGACTGATGATTTCTTAATAAAAGCTCATTATTTTGCTCAGCTACAAGAAGACAAGATATAAGTTCAGAATATTTTTTGAACTTTCGCTCTCGATACTGCTGCTGCAGGAGCACATTCGAGGCATGAAAAGTGGTATATGTCTTCTCTAACAAGTCATCATCAGTGACTTTTTCACCACATAATTTTAATACTGAGCTAATTTTAAAGAGTGCAGAGTTATACTCACTAACACTCTTGAAATCTTGCAACCTCAGGTGCATCCAATCATGACGAGCTTTTGGGAGGATCACAGTTTTCTGGTGCTCATATCTCTCCCTTAAATCATTCCACAAAATAAGGGGATTTTTCACCGTGAGATACTCAGTTTTTAATTCTTCATGGAGATGGTGCCTAAGGAAAATCATTGCCTTAGCACGGTCCTGCCGGGACCCTTGATTTCCTTCTTTAATTGTATCTCCCAGGTTCATCGCATCTAGATGGATCTCAGCATCAAGGATCCAAGATAAATAATTTTTCCCAGAAATGTCAAGAGCAACGAATTCCAATTTCGTAAGATTTGACATTTTCTACATATATAAATCAGGAACATAAGTATGTTTATATTAAGAAATACATTTACAAAATTATGAGAATAAACATAGAGTTTCATCAAGTAATATAACATTTCATATTCATATTGAGAATTACAAATAATATATTGAAAAACTTACTTGAAGTAGAAGACTACTAGCTTCAAAACCGTCAGAGACTTCGTGCTGATAACGTGTTATGAAACTAATGAAAAGATAGAGAGCAAAAGAGAGAGATGTTTAGAGAACTTTGTTTTCTCTTATTTCTTGGGGTCTTACACAAATGAGGACTCCCTCTATTTATAGGGATTTCTTGGTACAAAGGATGGTTATGATTGTTACACTTGTCATCAATCCAATGGTAAAGAGTACAAAGGAGGTTAGGTGTACCTAAAATCACTATTAGGGGGTAGGTGTACCTAAGATTACCATTGATGGCTAAATGTGGTCATACAATACAATTTGAACTTGGTTTCTAACAAAGAAGTCATAATTCTCATGCAAAATAAAACTAGTGAAAATTGCATGTCAACTACGTCTTAATTAATTGCTTATTAATGTTTCTATATTATATATATATATATATAGAGAGAGAGAGAGAGAGAGAGAGAGAGAGAGAGAGAGCGAGAAATATTATTTTAATTTATAATAAGTTTTATCATCTTTATTTACATTAATTAATTTACGTTACCAAAAGTAATATTCTTGTTTGATTGACTTTGGGGGTGTGAGTCAGTACCTTTCATATAGAAATGATGATGGCCGGGAGGTTGAGATCAAGATTCCAATCATGTCATCCAGTTGATTGACTTCGTATATATCCATGCAACACGGTATGTAGCACGTGGAGTAGTACTTGTGCTAGCTAGCTCGCTCCTGCGCACAAATAAATAATTTAGATGCTGATGAGGGTTTTAGCTAGCTACCTAGGCCCATTATATATAGTCAAGATATATTTTCAGTTTAGTATTACTAAATATAGATTTATCTCATTTCTTTCATAAAAATTATGCAAAATTTACATACAATATCATTTTATTTTACATCGGCTAGATTCTATCTAAAAGAAATATGTTAGATGCGTGATCATGATTGTAGATATCTATTAATTGCAATACTCCATTCAATCGTACACGTAGAAGCTGTATTTAACTATTTCTAGCACAGTAGAACTTGCTCCAAAGTATGTAGGTTCGTTTCGGGACCATATAAGATTGAATTTACAAGTCATATATTGCAATATAAATTAAAAATGTCACAAATGGATCGGTTTCTTGGGGAAAGATATATATGCATGTTAATTACTTGGTTTTAAATTAGGTAAAACTCAAGGGTTCGACGTTTATCGCGTGGAAGAGAATGATTAATCGTGTATGGTGGCCCAGAAAAGCTAGAGAATTCAACCAAATTCAAAAGAATATGACTTATATCGTGGCGTAGGTTCGTGTTATTAATGTGCTTCACAAAGCTTCAATTATTGAATAGGTAGAAGGGTAGTAATCTCATGGGCCACAAAGTCGCAATGCTAGACTTTATGAGTACCATTTCTCATGGGATAGAATAAATTAAGCAGGAAAGGATCGAGAAGAAAATAAAAGTCTTGGATCAATATCAGAGTCATGATGCTGATCGGTCTATTAATATTGAAACTTGCACGATGATCAGTTTGTGTTGCCAGCTTTCCGGGAATTGTGGTGATATTACACACGTATCAGTATTGTGGCTATAACTTTAGTTATAAGTATCAAAAAGTTCTTTTCGGCGCACACATTATTGGTCACCATCGTGCCTGACAGTCTTCGTTTCAATCATGAAATTAGCTATTTTATCTTCCAAATCGTCAATTTAAGTTATTTTTTTCTTTTATTGTAATATTTTGCTACGAGGTTTAGAGATGATCCTGCTTTCGATTTGGGCCAAATTTCTTGTGAGAATCTTATTTTATTTTTTGGCAATAATTGAGCTTCAGAATCTCGATTTTTTTTTAAACTATTTGAACCCAACTTGTAGGTTCCATAATCAATTTTTTGAGTTTTAGAATAAACCATATTCTTAGAGTTTTCTCTGTATTTCATCTTTTCTTAATCTCAATCCATAGTTTATGTTGATTAACTAGCCGCCAGAATAATTCTTACTGTACCAACCCACATCAGTGAACCAAAAACCTTAAAATCATATTAAAAGATATATAGATAAAAGTGAATCCCACATATTAATTCACAAAGATCAGGGCTTTATACGTACAGTACTACTACATGTGAGAACTATATATATTGAAGGGTAAAACCAAAAAGACAAGAAAAATCCGTCTTGGCGCAAAAGCCCTTACACGACTTAATAATTATCTATTTGCAATTTGGTTAATTATTAATTTGTGATAAATTAAAAAAGATCATTTTGATACTCTTTCATAACATGCAGTAGCTAGTAATAGCAATATAAATATATATATATATATATATTATGTAAAAATTATTAGTACTAGATCATGTCTTCTATATGATGATGGGAGATATATTTTAGTTACACACACTGCATGCATGCTCATGTAATTAAATTAATTCTCACAATCTGTAAACGACAATATCCTATCCTTACATATTTGTTCCCTAGCTTCATCATCATTCAAATTTTAAGTGTGTATATCTTATAAACGACACAAGCTTGGCGCCCATGCAGTACGTACGTAGCTGCATACTTTTCTACTCATGACTACCGAACGAGAAAACAATTAAACAAACATTCTTTGGTTCAAAAGTTGAAACCGATCGAATAATTAAGGATTCTTCAACCCGACTTTTTATTTTAACAAGCTATATATATTATATATCTTTTGGATTACCTGCAATTGAGCATTATAGCTATATATAACCATAAAGTTAAGGATCCCAAAACTATATATATATGCCTTTAATTTTGGCAATAAAAAGGCATACTAGGTTTCTTCACCATCAATGCCCAAAGTGATTTTAAATTTAGCTCAGGCATGAAATTAAATACAAAAGTTTCTGGGGCTTTTGGCTTAATTTGCTGGTGTTTTGACAGTACTACTGGTTGAAAACTTATGATCAACGATGCCCATAGGCAATTTTGCTTTAGCTAGGCAGAAGATCGATTCGGAGATCGATCTTAAAGCTTCGATCCCTAGCTAGCTGGGTGGATAAATTGAACTTTCAGGCACTAAACGCAGATGGAAGAAGAGGAAAAAATACGATTATGGGCTTATTAATCTTGCCCACTGCTTTCACTCCAGTCCTTGATAGCTTCCAGCACTGCTTGCTGCACCACTTGAGCATCCAAGCCATGAAGGTGTTCTGGATTATTCTGCAAAATCAAAGAATATCTTGTTCATCAATTTAATGTTACAGACGATGAAGGGGTACCTCATAAGATTATCATATATGTGTGTGTGTGTGTGTGTGTGGAGTTTGCTAGCAGTCATCTAATTACAAAAATGAGCGAAAAGGAAAATAAGAAAATGAAAAAACCTATGCCAACCACTCATTGTTGCGTTAGTAGTACATATAAAATGCAGAAAACCTGAAATGTGTGGCTCAAACCATTTTTGTACAATCCACACGTGATGTTCCCTGTCCTTTTTTTTAACCTTTCCAGACTCAAATAAATTGAATACAAACTACAAAACCGCAGCAGTTATCAGACACATATAACTGATATGTGTGTGTCCCTAGCGCTAGGTTGATATATAGAAAATAAAAAAAGTACCAAGTCATGAATTCATTCTGTTTATATATTATCCCACAGAGATCGATCACTTGGAAAAATAAATTCTTAATTCCTTACTTCTCCTCCAACTGCTTCAAGCTGGAAAACATCTGAACAAGAAACCCTAGCATCGTGCACATCAAGACCCAGCTTCTCGAAGGCTTCCAGTATCGATACCAGCAAACCAGGACAATTTTTTCCCGAGAACACATTAATAAGGAAACCCCTTTCTAGGGTTTCCACTGTAACTTGCTGAAAGTACAATAAAGTAGTTAGCAGAGGTTATTTTTATTAATTTGGTAGAGCAGTACTAGAATTCAGGAAAGATGGATTGAATTGAATTGAATATGCACCGCAGGCAATGGAGTTTGCGCACTCGAACTTTGTGAAGTTTCAGCATCTTTATTCAGTCTTTCGACTTTTCTCTTCAACTCCTTTATATATTTGGATGCATCTACTATAATTGAAGCTTTGTTCCTCTGCCAAAGACTAAAATTTCAGTCGAGAACACAAACACATACACAAACAAAATGGGGAATAATCATAGATCATAAGGTGGGTTATCGGATCCGATCGAGGAGGTGACAACCATATGGCGAGAGGTTTTTTGACTTTGAAAAGAGTAGATATTAAAAACCAAGGGAAAACTTCTAGTAAATAGCAATTGGTAAATGCTAATTACAGCACTAGAGTTGGTGGCAGCACGAAGCTGTTGCAACTTCTCATTCAACGCTGCTCTTTTACGCTCCCTAGAACCCATGCTTTCTTCTGCTGGCCTCTTATAATATTGACCTCTAATATGTTCTGTTTTCTCTTCCTTATTCTTCTCTTTGCTAGCCTCTTATGTTTGCCGTGTGCTTTGGGTGCCTTTTAAAGAGGGGATGAGCTCTCAAACCTATACGATTCCTTGTTTGTTTCCTGCATGAGTACCTGATCCATTTCCCCACCAAAAAAAGAAAAATTATACTTTATCGAAGTGATATACGAAATTGACCTCTGTTTCTTCAAAATTTTCTTACGCGGATATGCCACTTCTTTTTTATAAAAAAAAGAATCACATAATATATTTTGGCTGATAATTATAGTTGACAAAGGTGAAACTCATTATTTTATACATGATTAATGAGGAAAAATCTAAGGAAAATGAGGAAACAAAAACCAAATTAATTAAGATCTAGTGGAATAATATAAGGTGAAACTCATTTTAAACAACTCTCCTCTCTCTCTCTCTCTCTCTCTAAAAAAGTAAAACTTCGAATCTGAAGAATGTTGGGATGATCCCAGATCTCCATCTTAATTTAAAAGATCTAGCGATCGACAACCACTACTAGTCTAGCTAGTTTATACCTAATGATTGGTCATACAACTTTTTTCCTCTTTCTTGTACAAGAGAAAACACGAAATTGTTCTTCCGTTCACAATTTGGTCAGTCATGATAAAGTTGACCTTGATGATCTGTACTAATGGTGACCGTATGAAATATTATATATATATATATATATATATGAAGAGCCTATATATATATATATATACATATTCGAATCTAACTTTAATATTATTGATAATGCATGGGTATGTACGTTGAGAATCGAGATATTACTTCTATGACCTATTCTAAAAATGAAAATGCTTGTATGGCCTACATAGGGGCCAATATTATAATATAGGAGCTCATTGAGAAATTTCAGCATTTGATTGAGCTTAGGTATACGTTAATTAATCAAAGTACCTCTCCGATAGGGATTGATCTTACATTCTCCTGGAAAGCCAACATTAACTATTACATTCATGATCAATATAATCAACCCACGCATAATCATTTTTAAAATCTCAAGCTAGCTAGCTAGCTTCGTCCGGCACGAAATTAAGCGCTTGATCATTATCATCATGGTCGATCATCCCCATATATATTTGCATAATCATCTTATATATATAACTACGTAATATAAATATATGCATGCTTTGAGGGCATTTCAGCGAAAAGGTAGGCATGTTAGGTGAGATATATAATATATATTGAATTTGCAATATTAGAGAGAGGGACAAAACGGTGACGGCGAGAGAGAGAGAGAGTGCGTGTGCAAGATCAGCCCCGTGAGAAGTGTTTTGGAGGGATTGACAGCTAAACTACCTTTGACGCTTCCTTCGCTGCTTTCGATGCCTCTCTTCTCTGAACCCCAGAACTCCCATGTCTCCTCACGTGCAGATTCCTTCCCTTGAAAACGCGTTTATTTAAGCCTGCAGCAACAAATATTAATCTCCCCCCCAAACCCTCTCTCTGAACGTCGACCCTCGACACGCATATCAAAGGAAGGCAGCAATATTGCAACAACCCTAGCGGCAGTGCTTCCAACTGTGCAGTAACATTTTGGCAGTTGTTTTATAGATAGGAATGACACTCGGTTCCAATGAAGCTTTGTTTTGTTTTGTTTTTTGAAAGCAAGGCGACAAAGTTGACTGTACTTGGATGTGATATCGATAGATAGTAATATAGCTAGTGAGCTGTACGTACGTGTGGCTTAAAACTATTCAATAGAATATAAAAATGCAACATGCATCATTTTTCAAAACAAATATGTGCGAAAAGTGGCAAAATTGAAGATGTTGATCTGTGGCTCTGTGCAAGTTCTATATATGTATATATATAGGAGAAAGAAAGATATCTGAATGTACTACCATGCAACCCGAATATATGTTGGTGATAATCATTAGGAGAAGAAATTAAATATGCATGCATGGGGATTATGTCCATCATTCCAAAAATAATTTAACCCAGATGGATTCATGATAAAGAGCTAGCTAGCATTTAATATGTCAATTGCATCTCTCAAACATCATCTCCATTGTATAAAAACAAACCACAGTGTACCCACCTATTCACATGTGTGCCCATTAATCATCACAACAAAACAATCCACCGGAAACATAACCAGCTCTGAGCTGCTTGTCTCCTGCATGCCCTAGTTTCAATTTTATTCTTCCTAGCTAGGTTATATATATTAGAGTTCCTGGTGCTCTGTTGCCTTTATTCCCTTTATAATTATGCATAAGACAAGAAAATATTAGAAACTCCGTTGTTTGAATATATGTTTCCTACAGAAAGATATTGAGGAGGAACACCATTATTAAACTCAACATTTATACCACGCACTGAACTATAATTTTATCCTCATTCATAACAGGAGTTGTACTACCTCTGCATCTTAATTAGCTAGCTAGATTTGGCGAAAGTGCCGCTAGGCTCACTAATTAAGCCACCATACCGGCCTTCTCTCCTAGCCTGATATCACTAGGCTTGAAATCAACAAGATCAGTACTAGTACTATATTTTTCTAAATTAATATATTATATATCCCCTGCCAATCGGCCACTTCCAATCAAAACCATGATCTATATATACACAATGTCATCGACCAGCTTCGTGTGTATGCCAAAATCCATGCAGGCCTCGCACTTCATCTTTGCTAATTAACTTTCTAGACTAATAACACTACAAGAAAAATATTTTGGTTGTTAATAATCTTTTCGTTGCTATAAAGTGGTCGCAAAAGCTCGTTTTTCTTGTAGTGTAAAAGGTTTATCTTCCTTCGGTCACCCATATATAATATAGTAAATCTTTAGGCCAGTCCGTCCATTATCCTCTAAATAACATCCCCTCCAATAGGTGAGTGCCAAGTAGGCTTCCCATCTTAACTTCTATGTGACCGCACATCAGGAGATCTGAAATTCATTCCCTCCCCACCCATTCCCCCCGCGCATGGAAACAAGAAAACTCATCCCCTCGACCCCTCTCGCATGACCCTCTGCTCCCTTTGCAATCTTAAGCCTAGTAGACCATGACAGGCTCATTGCAGGCTTACCATTTCTCCCTAGAACAACACAATTTTTAATATGCAAGCAAGCAAGCAAACAAACAAAGGTACCAGAACTTTTATTGTCCGTTGAGATCACTCTTCGAGAGATCGAGTTGGACCAGGTATTGCATTTCCATCCAAATTCCTGTTGGAATCTCTCAGGAGAACTTATTCCTCACGAGAATCAGCAGCTATAACCGCTTGCAACTCTTTAGGTCATTGGGGATTGGTCCGAAGAGG
This sequence comes from Carya cathayensis, assembly GCA_011037825.1. NCBI lineage: Eukaryota > Viridiplantae > Streptophyta > Magnoliopsida > Fagales > Juglandaceae > Carya > Carya cathayensis. Next base: position 1,573,848 of record QGSO01000244.1, on the reverse strand, counting down.
GAATTGTTTGAAAGATTGAGGTTTTGGGACCCAGGGAGGTTGCAGAGAGACGGTGGAAGGGAACCGAAGAGATTTTTACTGTAAAGGAAGATATTGTGTAGCTAGGTGGCTTTGAAGAGCTAGGAAAGTAAGGAGCTGTAGAAGTTGTTATTGTGGAGGTTAAGTCGCCAGAGATAGGCCAGGGTATCGAGCTCAAATGAAATAGATCCCCTTAGATTTCTCCCTACGATGGAAATCCAGACAACGCGTGGATCACTAAACCCCAAGACATTTGTGCAAGAAATGTCGGTCCAACGGCACGGTGTGTTGTCGTTCTCATTCTAGTCAGAAAAAGCTTCACAGCTGGTCCATGGCAAATTTCAGAGAGAGCAACAACAAGCCATCTAGGGAGAGACAAGAGAGAGCTTTATCATGACTCCAAAATGAAGAACGACAAAGAAGAAAGGAAGACTATTCATGCCATTCATTATAGTGGATATTGGGAACTCCAGAAATGGTTGGGTAAGAATCCAGCTAGCAGTTGGTTGGGAAGATGAATGATTGAGATGAGGAAGAAGACGAGATCGTATTCGTGGGGATTGGTTGAGTTGGTGGATGATTGAAATAGTGTTTGAAATTAGTGGTGGGCGAAGGAACTGGTGGCAACGGAACTGGTGGGTGACGAAAATTGTGTCATGCGGCGGTGGGCGACGGATCTTGTGTCGTGTGGCAGTCTAAATTTTGTGAGGGGCTCAAACTTTCAATTAAGGCGATTTGTGTTTTTGCATAAATTTTGATTATCTAGTGTGATGATCCTTATGTGATTTGTGTCATCACTGGTGTGGCGGACTATGATTGGAGGTTGTTAAAACCTTAGCAACAAATGGACCGGTGCAAAGCGGAACTCTATACAATATGCTTGATTAATTTCATCGTGAATCTAGATCATAATATGTTTAAGGAGTTTCTTCCAAATCCAAGTAATTATTAGAATCACCCAGATGTTACTTGATCTATGCAAACGTCTCATGTTCTTTACTAGATATGCCAAATGGATTGGCCCTAGTGGTCGGTACAAATTATATGCCATCCATGATGCTAATTGCTGAGTATTTTGCTATCTCGCTCCAGCACTCCACGACTCCACCTTCATTAAATGGCCACCCTCCTTCCATCCTCCTAATTAAGCCACTTTTGCACCATCATATATATGCTTAAGACCACTAGTACCCTTCCATAATAAAGACCTTATAAGGTCTGTTCAACCACCTTTTTTTGATCTTAAGAAGGATAATCATGGAGGACCAAAACGATTGGACGCCGGCATAAAAAAGATAAGTTACAAGTCCAAGCTGTACGTAGTACTCTTGGAACGAGAGATAATCATTTCCATCAAATCTGTAAAATCTGATTTTTCTTTTATTCTTTTTTAATCCCTGAGGAATATCCCTTGGTTGTGTGTACGCGTTTTACACATCAATTAACGCACTGAATTACCCAAGAAATGTTTAATTTTCCACCTAACTTTTGCAACAACCCATTATATAATATATATATATATATATATATTTACTCGCACGCACGCATGGATACACTGCATGTACGTCGACATAATCTTAACTTATATACAAGTTACAATGCATGTACTTATATATAGATATTACAGCTAATTAATCATTCGTGTGTTGAAAATGAATGGACATGCAAAACTCTATACCGAACCCAGAACTACTTTCTTCCCACTTTTACAAACGAGCGAGTGAGATGCATGGCCCCATGTCTGATGCATTATGCGTTTGGATCATGCAGAAGGAGCTATTATTTGAAGAATAATCAGCAACACGTGCTTTACTTTTCCCCTTGACTAGATGTAATGATTAAGTGCCTGGCATGTTTGTAGCAACCTTGATTTAGTTTGTAGCTTTGCAAAAAAGAAATTCCTATACATATCTTACTATCCTCGATGTAGAACTCTATAATTGGACAACAACATTAATGGTCTAGCTAGGAACCTCGAGTACAGTCAGAACTGAGGGTGACAGCATGGTGCTTAATTATCAGTGAGATCGTGTACAGCAGTAAATGTATTAGGTAATTAAACACCCAAAGAAACTTACTGGTCTGCAACAAGAAAACCTAAGAACATCTTTTAATATATTAATGATTTATTAATTCACTCGGCATCTTAAGCGGAAATGTTTTTTTGTTTGGTTCTTTTGAAAAAGAAACAGTACTGTCTGCGAGAAAGTACTGGAGAATATATTAATGGTACTGCAAAAGTATGGCCATGCATAAGCTGTAAGTTAATCAAACTATTTCACTGAAAATACAACTTATTAAGAAAGACAGTGTAAGTATAGTTCAAAGGATCGATGAAGTAATTCATGTGATAACATTCACCTACTTCCTTAATATTTATTAATAATCCTCACCCATTCCTCGATATATAGAGATTGAGGTTTTCAGCCCCATTTCAAATTAATTAGTTCATCTTGCTTTAAACAATTTCGGAAATTTTCCTATTATTCTTTCTACGATTTGATTGTTGATCTCCAGATGACTCCTAGAATGTCCTGAAAAAATAAATTTAATTTTTCAGGTGTAGCTGATCATGACAAGAAACTGATCGATCAGAAAGCCCCATTTATCTGTTATGTATGGCCACTAATATTAAATATTTATTCGGGAAAATGAAGAATGTCTGCCGCCAGCTAGGTTTAGGGGGAAATATAATATTGTAGAGAGCATGATTAAATTTCCAATCAGACAATACGTACGGATATTAATACAAATAGTGCCAGATTTGGAAATGTGTCTCGTGACAATCCCTTATATTTAAAATATAAATAAATTCTTTTCTATGCTTTTCCTGCATATATGAGATCCAATGCTTCAAATTTAGATAGAGGGGCAGTACTAATTCCAAACTAACCTAGCTATCTGCCACCAACGTCGACAGATAGCTAGGTTAGTTTTGAATTCAAAACCTTCACCAGTTATCGTCTATAAAAAAACGATGATGGTTTGAAGTCTAATATAATATATTTAGATATAAGCTCAAGAAAAAGTACTTGATCTACTTTCTTCTTACAAGTCATACATGTGAGTGATGGCAGATCATTTTCACTGTTATATATATATAGATATATACACACACACACTACTTTCTTCTTACAAGTCATACATGTGAGTGATGGCAGATCATTTTCACTTTTATATATACATATATATATATATATACACACACACTTTTGCCGTAGAGATCAAGATATATACTTTATAGGTCGGGACTAAATATATATAAACACTGAAAGAACAGTAGTAGTACCGACCAAATGGGATACGTTCACATAGTGTTTTCTCGGTACTGTTGCAGATCAGAATGCTAGAAAGACTGTTGCAGAGATGACGTTGGGGGGAAAGATCAGAGTACCAAGGGATAGACGACAATACTGTAGATAAAAGGGTCACAAATTATTTTAAGTACGTGCCCTAAAGTTCACATCAACTTGCCAAGCTTTTCGAAACAATCACTGGAGGTATATATGCAGACAAGATCAGACCGCAAGGTGGCAGACCATGCTCAGCCTTACAATCTCTCTGACAGCTAGAATTTTTTTCCGCTAAAACCTTTATATATTCAGTACTCCACTTATTCATAAATTGACGTTCTACACGTACAAATAGATTATATAGAAATAATTTTATAAAATAACGTAATTTTATATAATTGTTAAATCTATTTTACAATAAAAAAAATTTAAGAAATAAGCCGGCACTGCTAGGACCGTACGTAATATTCTAATCCTACCTAATTTAAGTGGGAATCACCCACAATGAAACTTTAGTTAAATCCCAGCATATATATATATATATATATATATATATATATGTATGTGTGTGTATACCCTATTTTGAAACGGAAGCACTATATATATATGTGTATAGCTCGTACCATCAAGAAATAGAGCATCTCAGAGTTCATTTTTTTATCGTTTATGAGTCAGCCCTACCCCACGAACAAAGTGAATACAACTTTTTGGTATAATTAGGGGCCAAATTCCTGAGTAATAATAATTATTAAGGTAGGCAGTCTTCTGTGTTATTTGATTAGGACAATATTATTGGAATCGTGGGGTCTCTAGCTAGTCTGTGACAACTGATGTTTAAGTCCCTGGGGGTCCAGGCAGACATGCCACTCCTCTGTCGGGACGTGAGACTAGTGACATTTAAGGTTCACGGGCTAAGGTTCAAATTACGAAACACAACAATTGCATCTAAAATTGTGTAAAGAGAAAAGGAGAAAAATTATATATGATAGGAAAAACTCATTGGAGCAGATTGTACGATGTGCATGGCGCTCTTTGTCCTTTTTCCTCACATGTTGGATAGCCAGCAACATGCAGATCAGACGAGAACAACCTGCAAAGTACTGCATGCAGATAGCACAAGGATATCGAAGTAATCCGGTCCTTTCATCAAAGAGCATTTTGCACAAGACGTTTTCGACATGGGGCCGTCGGACAGCTAAGATTTTAACTTTGGACTTGCTAGATGTTTAATTGCCCCACAAAATAGGAGCTAGCCTTGAGCTAGAGATCCTCTCTCTGTGTTGAAAGGAATTAAGAAAGTGACATCAGTTCTTCTGGCCATGCATGATGACCCAATATGTTACCTAGCTATGGAAGTTGTCCATCATTCTATCAAACAGTAGTTTACAAAACGATAGGCCAAAACTCCTAGAAAATTGGCAGCAATATTTGGCCGGGTCCTTTGCTCGATCGAGGCCTTTCTAATTTTCTTTTATATTATTATTTTTCAGTTTAATTAACAATAGTTGTCAAAAGTTTAATTAACAATAGTTGTCAAATAAACGAATTATGATCATGAAGACCTTGACTAGAACTGTATAATTGGATCGATGCATTTTTCATGAGAAGTGAATTAGCTCCTCACTCGATCTAGAAAGAATCTGATTTCTAGTGGGATCCACTCTGAATAAGTTGAGCCCCTATTCTATTACATTAGTATGTCCTCATCGAGTATATCCTCTTTCGCATTGAGACATAAAGAGAGCTCGTAATTTAAGAAATAAATTTTCTATTTGTAAGCCAATGTGTAAAATCTATCCTCCATGCCATTAACATGGTAAAACTTGATTAGCAATAGAATTTTATAATTCAAATCTTTTACAAACTAAATCTTGTCATGTCAACGGTGTAAAGAGTATTGAAAAATTAGCATACTTATGTAGCAATTAGTTAGTTACTTTGTAAAGATAGTTTACAATTTTTACTACACGTGTAAGCAACATTTATTTCCATGTATACATATAAACTCTATATATACATGAAGTTTTGGTTCTCAATACTCAGAATACCGCAATCTTGATTTCCAGAATATTCTTGCGAGCTCTCTCATTCTTGTTTCTTGAATATTGTTGTGTTTTGGGTGATTGAATCATCCTGCTGTGTTTTCCTACATGGCATCAGACAAAATTTGGTCATTGTTGATGGCTTCCTCTTCTGCATCACTTGCTATCAATCTCACAGAAGATTCTTCAAGTCCATATTTTCTCCACAATGGAGACAATCCTGGGATTGTTTCTCAGTTATTGGATGGAGATAACTATCATTCTTGGAGTCATATATGAGGATGGCTCTAAGAGCAAGGAATAAAGTGGTTTCTATTGACCGTAATCTCGGTTTGCCTTCGTATCCTTCTTATCCTGCGCAATGCTTGGTTTTGATGGCATTCTCATGGATTCTCAATTAATCCATCTCGAAGAAAATAGCATCAAGTTGCATTTACATATATACAACTGCTGCATTTTAGGCTTATCACAAAGAACGATTTTCACAATAGAATAGGCCACGGATTTTTCAACTACAAAACGATATTTCATTCTTACTTCGAGAAGATATGTCTTTAAGTGATTACTATACTCAATTAAAGACTATGTGGGATGAATTGATGAACTTTAAAACTTTTCTAAATTGTGGATGTTGACCAAATTGCAATTGTGGTGTGTTGAAAGGAATTATCGAAACTCAAGTACGGAAACACAGAAATCGATGCGTCGAGATGATGACAACATGGGTTACGCATCCCACCGCTAAGTGTCAAGTGTGTGTATATGCAACACATGTGTAACAAAACAACGCAGCGAATAATAAAAGTAAGTCAACTAAGTACCAGAATTTGTTTAAAAGACAAACTCGCTTAAACACAAGCGTATCAAAATATTACAAATTTCCAGTAACATAAATCAAAATACACAATTTAAAGGCAAGGAAAATATTTCCAAATAATATAAGCAAAACTCCAATCAGTCATCCGGCGGAGCCGCCTCCTCGGGCTCAGCCTCCTCGTCATCTACATCAAAATCTACGGTATCAAAAAAGGTATCGCAAGTAAGTAATAATCCAAACAATCCACAAAATAAAAATATATTAAAACCACAACAATATGCATGAACATGATGTCATATGCATGAGATCCGAAAATAAACATTTTTCATAAATAATTCTTTTCCAACACACGCCATTCATTTTTGGCCCACAATATTTCATTTAAAACATTTCCTCACCATTATCCTAGATAATGGCGCAAAAATTCAATATCGCCATTTTTTCAGAAAATGACCCAATAACCAACTATCAAAGCATTGTAGGCGGGACTCTACCATCGTTTCTACTTACCACCATCCCTACAACTCCGTCTGTAAGGGGGAATCGCAGGCAAGACTCTACCATCATCCCCATGCGTGCTCCGTAGGCAGGAATCACAGGCGGAACTCTACCACCATCCTTACAGTGACTCTCTATCAAACCGTTCAATCAGTTCATTTCAAATACATCTAAAATCATTTCTCGTATAAAAATTCAATTTCTAAATATACACATAAATATGCATGCAATTACATGAAAACCCAGTTTGCCTTTTTCAACAGATGTACATGCATGCACCATGCAATGCAAATGATAAGAAAAATTGTCCAATAAACCCAACATCATCCAAACATAAATAACTTCATCCTCAAATCCATCCGACCCCCAACTCCTCAGACTCAGTCCGGCACAACCAACCAAATCATAATGTATTATTAAAGCAAAATATATTTAAATCTTAAAAGAAGTTTGAAAAATACTTACAGTGCTATAAAAGGTAAATTTATGGAAGATCAAACACCAACTTTAACTCCCAAAAACTAGCTTGAAAATAAACTACCAAAAATACAACTTTTGGGACTAAAATGCGTTTCGAAAACAAGATGATTTGAAGTGGGATTTTCGGGTTTAAATGGTTGATTTTTCTGAAACAAAACTTGATGATGATGGCTCGAAAAAGGTGGCTTACGGTAGAGGAAAAATTGACCAAGAAACTCCATGGTAAAGCTCACGGCTGAGCCCCAAAACACACACACGGGTTGGCTGAAAACAGGCAACGGGTGGAGAGGGAAAAATACCCAAAAATCACAAGGATTTCCCACAATCAAAAGCATGAAAAAATACCAAAGAAAACAGAGGAAAAACCAAGCATAGAAGCTCACAGATTTACCTGCACAAGATGAAAAATCAGATGAAAGAAAATGCAAGGAAAGGAAAGAAATACACGGTCAAAAAATAGAGAGACCGAAATCACAAGCTTTAGCACAAATTTTTCAAAGCAAAAGAAGAAATGAGGAAAGAGGATTCGGATAGCAAAAAATGAAAATAGAAACCAAAACAACAAAGTTAGAGTGCAAGACACTTACCCAACGAAAATGAAGAAAAACTCTGCAGCACACTCCAGTTTGAAGAAAGAAATGAGGAAAAACTAAAATGGAAAGAAGGGGAAGAAGGAGCCATCAGCAGCAGGGGAAGAAAACAAAATGAAGGAGAGAAAGTGTGACACCCCATTTTTACGTGTATTTTCACTGAAGGAATATTTTAATTTAATTAATATAATAGTTCTTTTATTTTAAATAATCGGATTTTAATTAGATTTTATTCGCTGTTGAGTTTAAATTGCTGTTTAATTTATTTTAGCTTGTTTTTTTATTTAAAATTTAATAGTTAGTTTTCACTAGTTATTTAATATATTTTAGTTTTACGATGTGTTTAAAATATTTTCTTGGTTTTATTGCTTTTAAAGTTATTTTCGTTGGATCAGTCGTTGGACTGCAGAAGTGAGGATTGGACCTCATTTCTTTTCCTTCATCTTTTCTTTTCTCTTTTTCCTTTTTCCTTCTTCTCTTTTTCTTTCTTTTTTTCTTTCTTTTCCTTTTCTCCAGTGCGTTTTCCTTCCTCCCCGTTCGGACCCGATTCCTCTCTCTCTCTCTCTCTCTCTCTCTCTCTCTCTCTCTCTCTCTCTCTCCTCACCCACGCGTTCAGCTCTCCACCGCCGTCCGGCCGATGTGGCCGACACAGCCACCACCAAAAGAACCCCCTCCGACCAGTGAACACCTCCACCGAAAATCTCCTCCATCCGGCCAGCCGTTAACCCCCAGCAGCCCATCTAAGCCGCAAGGCTTTTTGCCGTTTCCGGCGCCGTCGCTCCACCTCCGGCCACCACCTCTTCACCACTTCTTCCCCTACCTCTTGCCGACCTAACCCACCCATTTCCGGCCTAGATCCGTCGCCGGAGCAGCTCCCACAAGCTAAACTCTGATTTACCCGTTTTTGCCTTCTACCGGCGTTTTCACCGCCACCCACGGCCAAAGCTCGCTTCCACTAACTTCATCAACATCCTTAGACCATTCCCTATCAATTTGGTGTCTTGGTTTGTCCCTGTTCAAAAGTGGGTATTTTGCGACCCACGGCCACAGTGCATTTGCACTGTTACGTTACTTTCCGTTCACCGTTTGCTATGCACCGATCCTTCAAAAAATAATATATGGCGCTGTAAGTATTTTTCAAACTTCGTTTTAGATTTAAATGTATTATTGCCTTTTTAATAATTTATTTGTGATCTGGTTGGTTATTCCGGACTGAGTCCAAGGAGTCGGGGGTCGGTTGGAATTGAGGAATGAGTTGTTTGTTGGTTGTTATTGATGTTCGGGTTATGTTGGTTAATTCGTGTGATTTTAATTGCATGGCATTGTGCATACATGTTCGTGTGCATTTTATTGAAAATGGGATTTTCATGAGTTACATGGTTTTTGGGTGCGTGTGTATCACGACCCCAAGCCGAGATGTGTATCACTCGGGAGCGTAATATACTGAGTGACGTCCCCTGAGTTGTCGCTGGGCGACGACGAGAGAGGGACTAGGGGATGCTTGGCTACGTACGCGCCGGGCGCGGAACCGGGCATCGCTCTACTCACCGACTCTGTGGCCCCTCTGCTGGCAGGGGCTAGAGGATGCTTGGCTACGTACGCGCAGGGCGCGGAACTGGACATCACTTGTTATGGAGTCACACACGTAGTCGTTATCTGCGGTGTGGCAAGAGCCAGGGCTTGCGGATGACCCCTAGGGAAGGTCATGGTGCATTCGATTAAGGAAAAATGGAAAATGGTTTTGAGACGGGTTTTTGGGCCATTATCTAGGATAATGGCGAGGAATGATTTAAAGGAAAGGTTTTGGGCCAAATGGGACTTTTGGCGTGCGTGGAAAAAAATATGATTTTTGGGACATGTGCATTGGGCATACTTCATGCATATTGTTTTGGTTGTAATATATTTTTATCTTGCGTTGTTTGAATTTTACTTACTTGCGGCACCATTTTTGGTACCGTAGATTTTGATACAGGGATCGAGGAGGAGGAGGAGGAGGATGAGCCTGAGGATGCGGCTCCGCCGGAGTTCTGAGTTGGAGTTTATGCTTTGTACTTGGCTTTGAATCTATATTTGTATCTGTAATATTTTATTATGTATGTTTTGAACCGCTTTGTATTAAACTAAGAAAAAAAATTCTGGTACTTAGTTATATGTCTTTGCTATCCACTGCGTGTTTCTTCGTGCACATTTGTCGCTTGCACACACTTGGCACTCAACGATAAGGTGATGACCCGTGTTGTCACCATCCGAACGTCTCAATTTCCCCGTGTCCGTACGTGGAGATTTGGGGGCGTCATAGGTGGTATCAGAGCGGTTTAGCTCTGGGTAAAACCACATGTCCCATAGGAGCGGTACCAGAAAGTTTTTTAAAGTTGTGTTTTAAAGAGTTTGTTTTATTTCGAGCTTGGTTTTCTATTTTTAATTGAGTTAACTTGTTTTTAATTATTTTATGTATTTGCTTGTTTTATCGTATGCTTTTTATGTTATCGTTATTTGGTTTTGTTTTAAGTTATATGTTTTGTTTTGTCCGGAGTTAAAAAGTGGGGTTAAGGATTATGCTATGGCAGGAGGAAGGTACTATTGAGAATGTCGTTGGTAGGAATAAATACTTAGTGTAGTAGGGTTGAATTTTATAGAGGTGGGTTACTTTTATAATATTGTGGCTAGTAGGAAACGACATGGGTTAGGCGATCTCTTGGGAGTAGGAATGTAAGTTGCAACTAAGGAGGGGAGTTAGCTTTAAGTCGCTTAAGATGATTGAGGTCTTAGGTTTTGTAGAATTTTTTGTAAGGCGGCTATAGAATAGGATAGTGTAGGTCCAACGAACCTTGAGGATTGGTTTAAGAGAATTTTATCTAAGGTTTGAGGCCTTATAGATTTTAGGGAATAAGATTTTGGTAATTAAGGTGTTAGGTTCGACAAGCTTTGGCGGAAATAATTAAATTTCAAGTTTTAAATTTCGCTAATTCAGATGAGCAATTTGGTGGCAATTGGGGTTTTAAAATTTACAAGTTTTTAAGGTGAATGTTTTGAATTAAAGCCATCGATCTTAGGGATTTCAAAAAGCGATTTATTATCCGTTAATGTTTTAGATTTTAAAAGCTTTGGGAGTTGATTGTTCTATTATGGGGTGTAAGTTCATTGATCTTAGAAATTCTAGAAATGATTCTTATTTGATTTAAGGTTCTAGAATTGCAGAGTTGAAGGACCACTTTATAATAAGAATTGAGTTCTTAGTTTTACAGACTTGGTGTGCTAGCTTGATCTACTCTGGAGAGATTAGTTTGCAACCATTAAAATGGGGTTGATCAGAGTTGAGTTATTGATATGAAAAAAATTTTTGAGGGTACATTTCTTTGAGAATGGAAGGTAATGAACTAACTCATATATTTCTTTGAGGATTGTAGATATTGACTTTGTTAAGAAAATAATTATTGTTAACTCAAGGTTGTAATAATAGATTTTTGGAAATGATTTTTATCGTTTCGGAAGAAATAGATCCATCAAGGTTTTGGAAACAATGGTTTAATTGTTGGTATTGAATTCGATTGAAGTTGAGACCTCATGTTCTGGGGACTTTTGGGAACGGATTATTAGCAGGTTTAAGGTCATTTTCAGTACAAAACTTTAAACGATAACTATTTGCTGATGTTAAGGGTATAAGTTAAACAGATATAGGAATGACTCATATTGATTTGCGGATATAAGTCCAGATGATGGAAATAGTAGTAATGGATTACTTGTATGTTGGAATGACTATTGGTTTCGGCTAAGGACGTATGAGATCGACAAATTTCAAGGATAGATTTTATGGAATTTCAACAAAGTTTTAAGGTTTCGCAGATTTTTGGAAACAATTGGGTATTATTTAAAATTTCAGATTTTGAGAGTTCGGGAGTCAATTGTTTTGTTGTTGGATATAAATTCATCGACCTAACGGATTTTGAAAAATAAATGTTATAGCTCGAGGTTTTAGTAGTAGATTCTAGGATTGATCTATACCAAGTTTAAAGATAATGGATGATGCGGGTTTTGGGAAATGAACTTTGTTTATTTTGAGGATAAGGTACAGATGTTGGAAATGGGAGCGACGGATCACTTATACGCTGGAATGATTTTTGGGTATTAACTAAGGGTACATGAGATTCAGTTTCAGTGGTGGTGACGCTGTATGGATTTCAGAGAGTATAAATCCTAGTCTCCTTTTGACTTGAGAGAAGTGGCTTTGGTGAGTACTGAAGTGGATTAGATGTGATAGTATTAAATTCAAGAGATCTTAACTTCGAGTTCTTGGTGAGTTGATCAGAGTGTACAGTTAAAGTGGGTTACCAATTGGAGTGATGGTTGGCATTAATAGTTGAGACTATCTTCAAGAATTAGTTGTGACTTGAGATCACATAGGAATTTAAATTTTGAGACTATACTTTTCTTTGAAGTTTGAGTGTCCAGTTGGGAGAATTATAGACATTTTTATTTAACTTGAAGAGGGATTGTTGGGTCATCATGTGTAGTGGATAATAAAATCTTGAAAGTGGAAGCTTGGGAATCAATGATGATTAGCCTAAACAGGTACGGGAGGTAATAAGCAGTAGAACTTAGGAGTTTAGTGCTATAGTTTTGATGGATTGGAGATGTGAAAAGCATGGCCTATTTTGAGATTTAATTTTGTAAGCAATTGAAGGAAATAGTCGTGCTACTACTAGGGTTATGGGAATGGAAGTAGGTAAGTGAGTTTTCAAGAAGGGTTCATTAAGGTTATGGTGAATTTAATCGTGGTTCGTAGTGAATTTAGTCATCTCTAAATTAGACGATATTCAGAATTTAGGTGATGATCTTGAAAGTGTGGATTGTCAGGTAGGAGTTATAGGCGCTCTTGTTGGTTGGCCAAGAAGGACTTGAGGCTTTTTGGATATGTTCCTTATCTTTATAAGCGATGTGTATTTTGGAATGATCTTATGTGTTTTCAGTTTGGGGCATTGAGATTGATCGGCATTGATTTTTGTCATCAATCAAGGAATGTATTTTAGTGGAATGTTGATTTTGATTAAAGCAACAAAAGCCAAATGATGAGTGGGTGATAATTAGTGGTATTGGAGGTATTTTGTTTTCTATCGAAGTGGAGTAAATGATTTCCTTATTTCAGGCATTGAGTTAGTTGTACCCAATGGTGTTGATTTATGAGGACAGTCTTTTTGTATCTTGGCGAGTTACCAGAGTGCGCACGGAAGCGTGATTTTGAAGAATTAGTAGTAATTCGAACTTTTGATGGAAGATTAATAATTTGGTTGTGTAATTTATACTTATTGATGGTTTACTTCGGAAGTAACTAAATGGTTACCAACTTGTGGAATGCAATAAAGGTACTTGTAATTGGAGAGTAATATTTTTGGTTGAGCAAATTATGTTGATTGAGGATTTATTTTGAGAAGTGGCTATTAGGTTACCAAGGTATAGTATACAATAAAAGTTTGGAGATTATAGCAAAGGAGTTGATTGAGGTTAACACAATTTATTGTGGGAAGATACTAATTGTTGGAATTTACTTGAGTGCGGTTTTGAAGTTCTTGTGGATATGGTGATTTCGGTTTACGTGGCCGCTTTAAGAGTTCTAGACGTGATGTGTCTCTGGGAGATTAGAATGAATATGATGGAGTTGCTTATAGGAGTATTTTTGGGAAGTGCATTCTTCATACTTGTGTGGAAATGGTTGATGGTATGATTTCCTCAAGTCTAATCTGAGTTGTGTATTGTATCCTGCTTGGCGTTAATATTTGATCTCACAAATTTCGAGGATGAAATTTATTTTAAGGGGGGGAGGACGTGACACCCCATTTTTATGTGTATTTTCACTGAAGGAATATTTTAATTTAATTAATATAATAGTTCTTTTATTTTAAATAATCGGATTTTAATTGGATTTTATTCGCTGTTGAGTTTAAATTGTTGTTTAATTTATTTTAGCTTGTTTTTGGATTTAAAATTTAATAGTTAGTTTTCACTAGTTATTTAATATATTTTAGTTTTACGATGTGTTTAAAATATTTTCTTGGTTTTATTGCTTTTAAAGTTATTTTCGTTGGATCAGTCGTTGGACTGCAGAAGTGAGGATTGGACCTCATTTCTTTTCTTTCATCTTTTCTTTTCTCTTTTTCCTTTCTCCTTCTTCTCTTTTTCTTTCTTTTTCTTTCTTTTTTTCTTTCTTTTCCTTTTCTCCCGTGCGTTTTCCTTCTTTCCGTTCGGACCCGATTTCTCTCTATCTCTCTCTCTCCTCACCCACGCGTTCAGCTCTCCACCGCCCAGACCACCGCCGTCCGGCCGATGTGGCCGACACAGCCACCACCAAAAGAACCCCCTTCGGCCTGTGAACACCTCCACCGAAAATCTCCTCCATCCGACCAACCGTTAACCCCCAGCAGTCCATCTAAGCCGCACGGCTTTTTGCCCTTTCCGGCGCCATCGCTCCACCTCCGGCCACCACCTCTTCACCACTTCTTCCCTACCTCTTGCCGACCTAACCCACCCATTTCCGGCCTAGATCCGTCGCCAGAGCAGTTCCCACGAGCTAAACTCTGATTTACCCGTTTTTGCCTTCTACCGGCGTTTTCGCCGTCATCCACGGCCAAAGCTCGCTTCTACTAGCTTCATAAGCATCCCTAGACCATTCCCTATCAATTTGGTGTCTTGGTTTGTCCCCGTTCAAAAGTGAGTATTTTGCGACCCACGGCCACAGTGTATTTGCACTGTTACGTTGCTTTCCGTTCACAGTTTGCTACGCGCCGATCCTTCGAGAAATAATATATGGCGCTGTAAGTATTTTCCAAACTTCGTTTTAGATTTAAATGTATTATTGCATTTTCAATAATTTATTTGTGATCTGGTTGGTTATCCGGACTGAGTCCGAGGAGTCGGGGTCAGTTGGAATTGAGGAATGAGTTGTTTGTTGGTTGTTATTGATGTTCGAGTTATGTTGGTTAATTCGTGTGATTTTAATTGCATGGCATTGTGCATACATGTTCATGTGCATTTTATTGAAAATGGGATTTTCATGAGTTACATGGTTTTTGGGTGCGTGTGTATCACGACCCCATGCCGAGATGGGGTATTATCTCGGTGGAGCTCCTCTGGTCACTCGGGAGCGTAATATACTGAGTGACGTCCCCTAAGTTGTCGCTGGGCGACGACGGAAGCGGGACTAGGGGATGCTTGGCTACGTACGCGCCGGGCGCGGAACCGGGCATCGCTCTACTCACCGACTCCGTGGCCCCTCTGCTGGCAGGGGTTAGAGGATGCTTGCCTACGTACGCGCAGGGCGCGGAACTGGGCATCGCTTGTTATGGAGTCACACACGTAGTCGTTATCTGCGGTGTGGCAAGAGCTAGGGCTTGCGGATGACCCCTAGGGGAGGTCATGGTGCATTCGATTAAGGAAAAATGGAAAATGGTTTTGAGACGGGTTTTTGGGCCATTATCCGAGATAATGGCGAGGAATGATTTAAAGGAAAGGTTTTGGACCAAATGGGACTTTTGGCGTGCGTGGAAAAAAATATGGTTTTTGGGACATGTGCATTGGGCATACTTCATGCATATTGTTTTGGTTGTAATATGTTTTTATCTTGCGTTGTTTGGATTTTACTTACCTGCGGCACCATTTTTGGTATTGTAGATTTTGATGCAGGGATCGAGGAGGAGGAGGAGGCTGTGCCTGAGGATGCGGCTCTGCCGGAGTTCTGAGTTGGAGTTTATGCTTTGTACTTGGCTTTGAATCTATATTTGTATCTGTAATATTTTATTATGTATGTTTTGAACCGCTTTGTATTAAACTAAGAAAAAAGTTATGGTACTTAGTTATATGTCTTTGCTATCCGCTGCGTGTTTCTTCGTGCACATTTGTCGCTTGCACACACTTGGCACTTGACGATAGGGTGGTGACCCGTGTTGTCACCATCCGGACGTCTCAATTTCCTCGTGTCCGTACGTGGAGATTTGGGGCGTCACAGAAAGGTGCACGATGCTGGGAAGAAAAAGAATAAAGAAGAAGAAGAAGCCTAGAGTAAATTATGTTAATGGTAATTCATCTAATATAATTTCATAAGATATACAAGTTAGTGAGATATCTCAACTACCTTTTACTCAAGACCAATGCTAGCAATTACTTTCTTTGCTTGAGATACATAATTCTACTGAAAAACCTTCCTTGGCTCATTTAGTAGGTCCACATCTCAACCAAATCCCCAATCATTTTTCAATGAATCACGTATATTTCTCTTTACTATGAATCTTAATCCTTCTTTGTTCTCAACCAAATAATACCAATCAAATCTTAGTGTTCTATGGATTATCGAAATGGAGCTACTGACCATATGGTTAGCTCGGATGGTTAGCTCAGCATCATTTTTCTAATCTTACACTATTGCTAATTAAGCCTTTGTCACATTTCTTAATGGACATAAAGTTTCCATTACACACACATGAGTTGTTAAAATTTCCGATTCCTTAATTTTTCATAATATCATGTGTGTTCCTTATATCTTTTTTAATATTTTGTTAGCCAGTCAACTTACTCATTCTTCTAAATGCTACCTAATTTTCTTTCACAAACTTTGCTTCATTTAGGATCTGAATGCATAAAAGACAGTCTGGGTGAAGAAAGAAGTGATCTTTACTATTTGATGCACAATAAAGCATCAATTTTTGATATATCTGGTCCCAATATATCTTCTCTTTCTAGTTCTTCCTTTGTACCTTGTGCTTGTACCTCTGTCAATTAAGATCTATTGCATTGTCACCTACGTCAACCTTCTTCTCTCAAACAAAGTTTCTCAAACAAAGTTTATTACATAACAATTTCCTGTTGTAACCCAACCTTCAAAACATACAAATTGTGATGTATGTCATTACGCAAAATAGTTTCAGTTAGCTTTTCCCAAAAGTGAATCTCTCACTTCTTGTCCTTTTGAAATAATTCATTACGATATATTAGGTCCATTTTTCATTCCTACTCTAGATGGTTTTAATTATTTTTTAACTGTCGTTAATTACTTCACAAGAGCAACTTGGGTATATCTAGTGAAAACAAAATCTGAAACTCGAACAAGGCTCAAGTCCTACATTGCTCTTGTAGAAACAAGGTTCAGTTGTAAAGTCAAAACTCCAAGGAGTGATAATGGATTAAAGTTTGATATGCTTACCTATTTTTGTAAGAAAGTGATCATTCACCAAAAGAGATGTGTAGCCACTCCTCAACAAAATGAAAGTAGAAAGAAAGCATAGGCATTTACTAGAGGTTGCACGAGCCTTGAGATTTCAAGCACATTTACCTCTTTGTTTATGGGGGGATTGTGTTTTAATAGTAGGTTGTCTACTCCTACTCTCTCTAATAAATCTCCTTATGAGCTTTTATTCTCTCGAAAACCCACCTACTCTCATTTAGAAGTGTTTGGTAGTTCATGTTATGCCAACACTCTTACACTTCACTAGTCGAAATTCAACTCTAGAGCTAGGAAATGTCTTTTTCTTGGTTATCCTTTTGGGGTAAAAGGGTACAAAATTGTATGATCTGCACTCTAAATCTGTTTTTTTTGTCTTGAGATGTAGTATTCTATGAACATTTTTTTACTCACATTTCTTCATATCCTCGATCTATCACTTTATATTCTTTTGTTTTGCTCATTTATGCATCACACATACCAATTGTTACCTTACCTCCTCTCAATAATACTTCTTCAAAGTTTCCAATCACTCTATTAGTCTTGATTAGTCTCAACCAATTTCAAATAATAATCCACCTATTAGAAGGTCTACTAGAATCAAGCATCCACCACAACATTTGCAACAGTATCATTGTGATTTGTTCACTTCTTCTTTGTCTAATATTGATTCTTCCATTGCTATAGCTTCTTTCAAGGTGAGTACTCCTTATTCCTTAGCTACCTATCTCTCTTATAAGAAACTTTGTTCCACTCACCGTATTTTTACTATTACACTTTCATCTCACTTTGAGCCTAAATACTACCACTAAGCCATTAAGTTTGCCGGCCACTAGCAAGAGGCTATGGCAACTAAGTTAATTGCTCTTAAGAAAAATAATAGTTGGGTTTTCACTGACTTGCCACTTGATAAATACCCCATTGGATGCAAATGGGTGTACAAAATTAAATACGAATCAGATGGCACATCAAAATATATAAAGCTAGCTAGGCTTGTAGCTAAAAGATACACTCAACAAGAGAGCTTGGATTTTATTGATATATTTTCTCCTATAGCTAAACTTACAAGTGTTAGATGTTTATTGGCCATTACTTCCTCACAGAACTGATATTTACATCAGTTAGATGTAAATAACACATTTCTACATGAAAATTTGGATGAGGAAGTGTATATGACACTACCTCAAGGTTATGGCAAAGTGGGGCAGACTCAGGTGTGCAAGCTATAACAAACTTTGTTCCACTCACTGTGCTTTTACTATTGCACTTTCATCTCACTTTGAGCCTAAATACTACGGCCACCAAGCCATTAAGTTTGCCTAGTAGCAAAAGGCTATGGCAGCTAAGTTAATTGCTCTTGAGAAAAATAATACTTGGGTTTTCACTTACTTGCATTATGATAAACACCCAATTGGTTGTAAACGGGTGTACAAAATTATATACAAATTAGATGGCACCATTGAAAGATGTAAAACTAGGCTTGTAGCCAAAAGATACACTCAACAAGAGGGCTTGGATTTTATTGATACATTTTTTTCCGTAGCTTAACTTACAAGTATTAGATGTTTACTTGTCATTGCTTCCTCACAGAACTGATATTTACATCAATTATATGTCAACAACGCATTTCTATATAGAGATTTGGATAAGGAATTGTATATAACACTATCTCAAGGTTGTGGCAGAGAGGGGGAGACTCAGGTGTGCAAGTTAACAAAATCACTCTATAGCCTAAATCAAGCTTCTCGGTAGTGGTGCATGTTATAAACTCACTAGTTGCCTCTTACAACATGGTTTTACACCATCCAAGTGTGGCTATTTTTTATTTACTCGAATTTCTTGCTCTTTTTATACATGTTGATGATGTGATCATGGCCAATAATGACCTTAAGGTTGTCCAAGATATAAAATATGTTTATCACAATGCTTTCCAAATTAAAGAACTTTGAGAGCTTAAATAGTTTCTTGGATTGGAAGTTGTCAGATTTTCTAAAGGGATTTCACTCTATCAAAGACATTATACCTTGGAAATACTTGCTGATATTGGTTTCCTTGGTTGTAAACCAACTAAAGTACCTATGATTCCTAATCTACACTTGGTTAAGACTAATTCAAATCTATTGGATGATCCCACAGTATACAGAAGAGTGGTGAAATGTTACTTTATTTAACCATAACAAGACTTGATTTGGCTTATTTTGTTCAAGTTTTAAGCCAATTCATGGACAAGCCTACCCAAATACACTTAAATGTTGTACACCATGTGTTATGTTACCTCAAAGGTACACCTGGCCAGGGGATATTTCTTTCGTCTTTTTCTTTCTTGCACTTGAAAGGCTTTACAAATTCAGACCGGGCCACTTATCCATACACTATAAAATTAGTCACTAGATTTTGTGCATTCTTGGGTGATTCTCTTGTTTCTTGGAAATCCAAGAAACAAAGTATAGTATCTCAATCATCAGTTGAAACTGAATATAGAGCTTTGGCTCCACTGCTTTTGAATTAACATGGTTGATTGCTTTACTTCAAGACTTTGGTATTTCGCATCCATCTCCAGTATTTTTATTTTGTGACGCCAAATTAAGCTGCTCTCCACATAGCAACAAATCTTGTTTTTAACGAAAGAGCTAAACATATAGAATTATATTGTCATTTGGTACAAGAGATAATACAATCCGATGTACTTCAAACTTTACATGTGACCTCTCAACTTCAATTAGTTGATGCCTTCACAAAAGCTTTGCCTCATACTAGTTTGTTTATCTTCTTTACAAGATGGGTGTGCTTAGCATTCATACTCCATCTTGAAGGGAAGTATTGACACATTAGCATAATTATGTAGCAATTAGTTTGTTTCTTTGTAAAGATAGTTTGCAAGTTTTACTACATGTGTACACAACATTTCTTTCCTTGTATATATAGAAACTCTGTACAACTTTTGGTTCTTATTACATAGAATACAACATTTCCGTAATATTCTTACGAGCTCTCTCATTTTTGTTTCTTGAATATTGTTATGTTTCGGGTGATTGGATCATCCTGTTGTGTTTTCTTACAAAGAGCGTGTTCTCGACACTAGGTTAATTATAAGTAGAAGTACTCTTCATGAAGAATTCCAATAAATATTAGCACTCGATTCAGACTAAGGCATGCTCGATTAACTAGCTAGTCTCATGCTACAACCACAGATCAAAGATATATATATATTATATACATATATATGTTTTATGTATAGGTATAATTCATATATGCGAACAAAGAGAATAACATATATATATATATATATTTATAGCTAATCATAACATAAATGGTTTGAGTTTTAAATGGGCGAATTCATATATATGACATAATATATTGAATCTCTTAATAAAAGGAAATGATGTATTTTATTTTTAAAGGAAGAGGGTTAATACACTGAATTTATTTATATACTCTTACTTATGGACCTATGGAGGAAGAAACTTTTATAGAAAAAGACCATGGAGGATGCACAAAAAATCAAATTGTAAGGTAATTTAGTAATTAATCTAAACTAGTTACTCATACTACGTAGTAAATTAGTATGAGTTGTGAAAAACGAGGGCTAAAAACTATCTAAAATTTGAAATGCCAAGACGTTAAAAGTTTGGTGGGCAGGTGAACGTGAAGATGAGGAAAACATGGTGTTGTGTCCAACTTGCACTCTCTCCATTATGCCATTTCATAGTTCAATATACTTCCATGGATCGAGGTAAGAGGATTAATTGTAGTTCAAGGCATACAGCTTATAAAGTATGCACGAATTATTTGTAATCCTTTTATTGTGCTTAACAATAATATCACTCATGCATGTTTTTATAGCAACCGTACGTAGTCATCTTAATGAGTACTCTTGAAATAATTCTATGTATTTATCACCAGTCATCTATTAGGTTTATGAAGCCTAGTCTATTATTGTGGCAGCCCGATTTGTCGATTACTCGACTCAACAAGGATTTGTTACAGTATTTTGGTAAATTTTTAATGAGGCTTGTGCCATTGAGCACCCTCGGGCACTACAAGAAAATGGGTCAAAAACGGCGAATTTAAAAGTGTTGCAAAAGAAATCGCTGTAAAAACTGATAATTGAAGGCGATTTAATTTTTGCCGCTTCTTTTTAACACTAACTTCATGTGTGGGTCTCAGTTAAGTTTTTGCGCCGATTATTAAACATATTGCAACGAATTACGTCACTGCAATTAGAAAAAGAATATCGCGACAGGGATCCCTACGTCGCAACAAACTCGGGCGCGAAAATTACCCCAAGTTTTATTTTCCCCCCACTTCTATTTTCCTACTTCACCATCCCGACTCCCACACCCATGCCGATTTTCCTTCAACTCCATTTTCGCCTACCTGCAAATCCACCCACCCGAAGTTGTTAAGGCACTCGATCTTGGTGACTTCTTTCGTTTCTCCTTCCGCCGATCATGTGACCCATCTTTCCTGAGAGCATAGAAAACCCATTTTCAGCACCTCCATCTTAGGTCATCATGTGACTGGGCACGGGCATTCCATCATTGGTTGCTAATAATCGTCCATAGGCCAGCTTGGGACTCTGTTTTATGCACCACAGGTATTTCTCTGCCTTCAACCCCACTCATTGCTTTCCCAAAATTGTGCAATCTTGGCTTCTAGAATAATATTTGAAAAACTGATTGTGAAAGCTTGTCCTTTGTGGACGTATACAATGAAATAACTGATTTCCATCATGAATGTCTTACTGCTGTGAATGTTTGACACCAGATTACATTTTCCCCCTCTGAGAGTAGTTTATATATATATATATAGATATATGGATGTACACGTCGAGTAACTTGCCCTTGTTGACCTTAGTTGCTTCGGTTGTCTTCCTCAGCTACATTCAAAGAATGAAAATAGTATCATCTTTTAATAGCACAAAATGTATTAATTGTCAACCACCTTTGGAAGCTACTCGAGGGATAGATTATGATAGATAGTGGTACTTTTTTTTTTTTTAGCCAAACATGTTGATGGATGATTGAAGCAATGCCTTTGTTGAACAAAGCAGAATTAGTTTTGTTATGGGAAAAGTGAATAAATATAACTTTTTTCAATCAAAATTGAGACATATGATATAGGTTTGATGGCTCCTATTGAGAGCATATATATTCAGGCAAAACAACAGAAATAAAATTTGTACAGCACAAACATTGGTTGAATAAATCTTAGCATAATTCTTGACCCACTGGCAAGACCAAGCTGTTTCATTGTCTTAATTCATTAACAAAACATGATCTGCTAGAAATCTGTTTTTAGTCTATACTAAGGCTGGAAACTACTTTCAACCCCTTCTGTTCTTCTTTGACATTGGTCAAGTCCAGCTTCAACATCTCAATTAGCTGCAACAAAAATAAAATATTTTCTCTGCTTTGGATGAAAGACAACAAACATGACTACGATGAAGCTAGAACTGTAATATTCTCTTAAAAGGCTACTTTTACGAACTATTCAAAAAACTTCATACTTTTGGAAATAAATTTCTAATATCTGCAACTGAATAATCCAAAGGTCTTTAGATACAAGAACAATGACAAGCTACAAGGAAGGAAATGGTGACTTCAAAACAATGAACTCTGGAAGCAGAAAAACTGTTTATAAATTAAGAGAAACTCACTTCTTTAAAAATCATGAAATGTGTGTAGATGTTGTTTATGCTTATAGAAGGGAAACCTCCCTCACCTTCATTTTCCTAGGTCCAGAGTTCTCACACAGGCTAGAGGGAAAGGGAAATCAAAATAGCTTTGTAACTACGACAGCTTAGATTAACAAATCACATATAAGTATAGTAGTACTTCTAATTAGAAATTTACTCATTTATAAGTATAGTTGAAATTTTACTCTAGTATGCTGAGCACTATCTGTTTGGTAAAAGTTGGAAGTGTTATCTTTGGTCTCACTTTCCTCTAAACTAGTAGCTAGATCGAAATCAGGGGCTTTTGCCTTTTGGAGCTTTTTTGTAAAAAACTGAATGAAAAGAAAGCCTAACATTTAAGTGAATCCAGTCCAATGACTATACAATGCCATTGAAGCAAGGGAATTACTTCATTGCTTCAGTAACTTGTTGGGTTGGTCATGGCTTCCAATCCAAGAGTTCCATTGGCTTTGGAAGCTATGAGTACCCTTGAAATTTCTGAATTAATTGGGCAAACCAGTTGTGAAGCACTATAGAAACTCTATGATAACAATTGGGAACTAATTGAAGAAGACAATTATTAGACACTTGTAGATGCTGTCATGGAGCTAGGACAATATTAAACTGTTGCATGATGGGATTGCAATCGCTACAATAACATTTTCTGATGTAAAACTTTGAAATGATGAAAAGAAGGCTCTCAAGGTTTCTTGACATGTTTTGTGGTGGAGCAATCTGAACCATGTTTAAGTTAGGGCAGAATTGTAGGTACGTAGTTTCCAAATGGCCTGGCACTCATTTGGTGGACAAAGGGAATGACCCTATTTCATCTCATGTGGTCGATAGAAATGTCACTCTGCTCTTGGGCAACCTAATTTATAATGCAGCATGAATAATGCAGACCATTATATGCATGCATGTCCCATTTCGAGTGGATTACATACGAATGTGTAGTATTTTCTAGAATTCTTAGTTATTAGTGTTCTTTGGTTTGCTTTGAATTGATGCAATGAGCTACTTATGCCCTTGAGTCAGGGGAGCAATCCTGTATGTTGTATGTAAGACCCGCTTATACTGACACATCATGTCAACCCCTCCTTCTTTAGCCATTCCATCTCACCATCTTGTATTATAGTTTAATCATCTATATTGACCACCTAGCCATCATCAACTTCACCAATATCATTCTAGTTACCTAGAATGACTATCTAGCTATCATAGTCATGTTCAACACCACTACATCTTCCAATTCAACCTTTTTTATTCTCATGCAACTGGGATCAAAATTAAGTTAAATATGAAAATTTAACTAGAAACCAGTTTTCCTTGAGACTGCTAGAGATCAACATTGATCATCTTGTCTTGATAAGTAACAAAAGTTTTACATAAAGTATATGGAAAAAACTTCAACCAGCAAGGACCCCCCCAAAACAGATTCTAGATTCAGTAAAAATGGGAAGATTATTGACCTGCTCTGTGTCCAAGTGAAGAGGAGAGGTCTATTAACTTTTTATGTATCTTTTTTGCCAATTGACATTAAATTAAAACTTACAAATATCTATTGTAAAGTTAAAATCTTTTCTGCCTTTTCTCTCTGCTTCTATATTTGTTTTATGCCAATTGACAAAGGAAAACTCAGAAGTTATCACCCTTCCTTGAAACATTTACAAGTGTGATAATGAGCTAACTACTGACCACAAGATTATATGGCACTTTTTACACCATTGGAGACTTCCCATTAATCCATCCGAGTTTACCACCAAGACTTAAGAATTCCAAGGAACTGTCATCCACTTGATACTTTCACATCTCAAATGATCAATGGTTGCACAGAAATTAATTAAGTAACTCATTTTTAGTGAACTCAGCACCCTATCTTTTTATTGAGCTTTAGCTACTTTGGATTAGTCTTTCCATTAAAATGCTTCCTGAGAGTTGTGTCACCAACCACCAGGGAGCAAATTTCTACATCACGACTATTATATAAATTTGTTTTCATTGTTTTGGAATAATCTGATTCTTGATAGTGATTGTATGAAGCTGTACAATGATCCTCTGTACTTTGGCAGATATCGTCATTCAAGTTTCAGTTTCTCTAGTCATTAAGCTTATTTTCTGTTTGGTTCAAGGTGCTGTTGATTGCCTGTTTCTCCCAGTTCTCTCTATTTTTATACCAACTTTCCGGGCAGGATCATGTTAATTTAGTTAACATGACTTACAGTTGACCTGCTTTGAAAAGTGCTCCAACCATTTTATATCATTTAAGACTTTTGTTACCTGCCATAGCTCTTTTGTGTTGACACGAGGAAAATTATGAAAAAAATGAATGTCGCAGACAGATTCATGGAAGAAGGGATCTTCTTTACATTAGTCATTTTGAACGTGATCCTAAAATGACCCATTCTGTTTTGTTCATGAACTTTGCAAACTTGAGTGTCAAACAGTTGTTCAAGATGAGACTGTTGTGAACTGTCAATTTATCATTTATCCATTCATATTAGGAAAATGAATGTGTTCGAATATTGTTTTATGGTACTCAACATAAAACCCTGTATGTTTATTTTAAGAATGGACAGAGAGAACAGTATTATGGTCACATTGCATTAACTGTGTTCTTGCTGCAATCACTGTAGGATAAACATAAGTTTACTACCCTCTTAGCACTCATTTACTACTCTATAGTGGATTTCATTATATACATAAGAAATGTATATTTAATATTTCTCCATAAAGTGTGTGATGATTCCTATATAGAGTGTAGATAAATCTGAAACCTATATAAAATATTATTTATATACACATGACAACTAATTAAACTGCCCAATATCATAAGTTTGTACATCTTCAATCTTGAATAAGCCAACTCCCTGGCATGCATGCTGTATAATGCTCAGTGGCCATTGGCAATAAAACCATTCTCACATTGGGTGCCAGTGGCACTGTCTTTACTCTTCTAGGCATAAAACCTCCGATACATGGAGTCAACGGAAATCAGACCCTATCAATGTGTCTGGCAATAAAAGGCTAGTGTCCTTGCTTGTCACAAAGTCCTGGCCTCCATACCTGTGCTCCATGAGCTTCATGGTTGCAACAAACTTCTCTGGGAGGAACTGCATGAATATTCCTGACCGTTAAAATGAATGAAAACTATATATACCCTGACTAAGGTAGATAGTTGGGAATAGAAGGCTTCTAAGTTTGGGTTCACCATCTATCAATTGTGAATTTGCACCTAACTAATCTTCTTCATCGTTTAGAGACCATAAATGTTAGCATCATGCTATGTAACCTCTTGTGCACAGGACCCCCCCGTCATGAGATAAATAAAAGGCTATATTTTTAGACAACTTTTGTTTGGGAGAAACTAAGGATATCCTCATGCTACCAAGGCTTATAGGTAGGTAGATTTAAAAAAATGCCCCCAAGACTTTTTATTATTTATTGTATCTAGATTAACGAGAGAAATACCTCATGTATTGACTCCAACTTCTTGTTTACATCGATCACAGTGGTAATTTTTTATAAGCTAAAGAGATGTTGACCCTCCTGGAATTTTAGTGAAAACATGGTGGCAGTTAAGCCACTCCTATATATATACATTATCACCTGCTGATCTGCTTGCAAATTATTAAACAACAATCAAAACCACAATGTTTTATGAACATTGGAATGGAGGATGAAAATTAATTGAACTAGAAAGTAAATAGAAAATTACCAATGTGTTGTGTTTAATGTGGATACAGGATGCAAATGCTGCATAAAGAGAAGTAGTGTACATGTTGCCAACTTGATTCGGCGCCAAAGTGGTTGGCTGCACCTTTGCATCAAGGGTGGGACTTTGCAAGTTGCTGGGTTACCTATATGTATGATAATACTTATTTTCATCAGGAACAAGTTCATTCTTGAGAATGAACTTGTGGACGAATATGTATGTTGATATAGTACCTTTTCAATGTCCCGGCTCTGGTAGCTTTCATCACCAGATAATGTCCAAAATGGCTCCAGCTTTTCTTATGAATCCTCTTCAACATAGCTGTAAATAGATGCACTGAATTATTCATCAAGTACACTCGAGTGGCCTTGATATACATTTATGAAAATCAGAGGTTATAATTCCTAGAGAGAACATAATATATAACCTAGCTGGCTGAACTCAAAAAGTCATTGTACAACAAATGGTTCAAACCTTTTCTGTACAGTTCTAATCTTTTTATTTTCAGATTTGTTTGCTTTCTTTCTTTCTGTTAGATTAAAATAAAAGGAACATCAGTTAGTTTGGGTGAGTTCTGCCGAGAGAGGAGCTAGTGCCGCTCAACTCTCTTCTGTTCTTTCTTGGGGGACTTGATCTGTATTAGGGGCCTTGAGCCCTTCAGAGGGCTTAGAAGAAGATGGGGTTGAATCGCCGGAGATTAACTTGTGAGAACTGGTGAAACCGACAAAAGTGTTTGTAGAAATACTGATTCTGGCGTCTGGGTCTCTTCTTTTAAAAATTGAAGCCGTCAATTAGTTCTCTCCTCGAGCTGCATATCTTTCGGGTGCTTCTTGTACGAATTTGTAGTTCTCTTCCTTTGACACACAGTGAAACACCCTCAACGTTGTCAATCCTCCATCGACGCTGCACAAGCATCGTCACCGTGAGCCCTGCTTTTTCCTCGTAGCGCTGTGTCTTTATCTCTTCCCAGATCCCAATGCTTCGCAGGCTTCCATTTTTTTTGGTAGTAGTAATTACTCTCACATGCCTCTCTCTTAACCAATTCTATAATAGTGGCCTTTGTATTTCTGTGGGATTTTTTGTCTCTGGCAATTTTTTTTTGGGCAGATGTTGATGATTTTGGGTCCCAGTTTGGAAACTTTTTTGGCTGTTAATTTTATATTTTTTTTGGTTTAGTTTAAAGGATTTGAGGTGGGTATTTGCGTGTTTTTCCCGTCTGGGTTTTCTGGGATTTTGAACCAGAGTTGGGATTTGAAAGGTCTGGGGATGGTTATTTTATGAACATTTTCTGAGTGAAGTGCGTGGAATTGGGGAATCTGACCACCGAAACTTTGAGGTTCTGATGGTCATGGGAATTTTGGGGACTCTGATCTTGAGCTTGCTTGGATGTTGAGTTGACGTGTCGGTGGTGTTTGGAAGTTTGAGAATTTGTGGTCAAATTGTGCACTTGGCATTAGAAATTGTAGAAAACTGTGGAATCTTATCAAATGGCAGCACGGCAAATGGAAGAAATACAGAGAAAATTGGGGATGCTGAATTACCCGAGAGCCAATGCTCCTGCTCAGTCTCTTCTCTTTGCAGGCATGGAGCGGTACGCCCTTCTTGAGTGGCTCTTCTTCCGGTTATTGGGTGATAAGTCACCATTCTCACAACAAAGTCCCCAAGCGGATGCGATGGATCGTGAGGAAGAGACTTCTCGCATCCAATATTTGGCAGAGATTGCAAAGTTTCTGGGCATTACAACTACCATAGATACAGAAGCTATCCAAGGACGAGGAAGCTATGAAGATCGAAGTGAAATGCTTCGTCTTTTTGTCGATCTTGTGGAGGCGAGCATCTATGCTGATAATCCAGAATGGAGCATAGATGAGCAGGTGTCAAGGGATATACAACTTATAGATTCTATTGCTGAAAAACAAGCTCAAATATTCTCAGAAGAATGCAAGTTGTTCCCTGCGGATGTTCAAATTCAATCAATCTATCCACTAGTATAGTGAAACCTCAAGTTGTCGTGGTGTTGCAAGTCCTCATAATATGACAATTAAGTTCAGAAGTGAAAATCTTAAGGACTTGAGTGTTTCTCTTCCAGCTATGTACAGTTCCTCGTGTTTCGCACTCTATTCTCATAGAACGCGACGATCGAGGTAAGTTAGCCTCTAACTTACTATCAGTTTATTGTGTATGTGTGATGGGTAAGAGAACTACAATTTATGTATGTATGTTATCGTATATGCCATGTCATGCTATGTCATTACATGTTTATCTGTTACGTATGATTTAATCTCTCATGAATAATTATCTGTTACATAATCTTTTCTGTCATACAATGATGTATGTTATAAGTATGCCATGTTAAGTATGCCATGAAATGTTATGATTAAATCATATGGTGCCATTTACAAGTATACGTCATGTTAGAAAAATATATGATATTAATTAACATCTCATGCATTAAGAAAGATAAGTTATATTATGTTACGTATAATACGTGGGGCTACAACAACTATGGAGTACGTATTATATTTATGTTATTTATAATGCGTGGGGCCACAACAACTGTGGAGTACGTATTATATTTTATGTTACGTATAATGCGTGGGGCCACAACAACTGTGGAGTACGTATTATATTTATGTTACTTATAATGCGTGGGGCCACAACAACTGTGGAGTACGTATTATATTTATGTTACTTATAATGCGTGGGGCCACAACAACTGTGGAGTACGTATTATATTTATGTTACTTATAATGCGTGGGGCCACAACAACTGTGGAGTACGTATTATATTTATGTTACTTATAATGCGTGGGGCCACAACAACTGTGGAGTACGTATTATATTTATGTTACTTATAATGCGTGGGGCCACAACAACTGTGGAGTACGTATTATATTTATGTTACTTATAATGCGTGGGGCCACAACAACTGTGGAGTACGTATTATATTTATGTTACTTATAATGCGTGGGGCCACAACAACTGTGGAGTACGTATTATATTTATGTTACTTATAATGCGTGGGGCCACAACAACTGTGGAGTACGTATTATATTTATGTTACTTATAATGCGTGGGGCCACAACAACTGTGGAGTACGTATTATATTTTATGTTACATGAAGTATGGGGCCACAACAACTGTGGAGCATACACTACATGAGACACAGCAATTGTGACATGTAGAATACGTGGGGCCACAACAACTGTGGAGTACGTATTATATTTTATGTTATGTGTATTCATGGGGCCACAACAACTGTGGAGCATGAAGTATGGGGCCACAACAACTGTGGAGCATACACTACATGAGACACAGCAATTGTGACATGTAGAATACGTGGGGCCACAACAACTGTGGAGTACGTATTATGTTTTATGTTACTTGAATACGTGGGGCCACAACAACTGTGGAGTACGTATTAACGCACGTTATTAATCAAGACAATTGAATAAGATTCCAAGTTTATGTTAAGTCAAGTTTCAGATCAAGTTCATGTTATATTATGCTCACGTACATGTTATGTTCATGTTCATGTTATGTTCCAAGTTCACGTTCTTATTATGTTATGTTCACGTTTATGATATGTTCAAGCTCACGTTCATGTTATGTTATATTCATGTCCATGTTATGTTTCACGTACATGTTATGTTGTTTGTTGATGTTATATTTTAAGCTTAAGTTTATGCCATGTTAAGTCAAGTTCAGTTTAAGTTTAAGTTCTGGTTAAATCATGCTATATGTCAAGTTATATTATGTTTATGTATGACTATAATTATGCATTTATGCTTTTACTGCCATGCATGCATTTTTAACCTGTGTGTGAGTTTTATGTTAACTTATTGAGATTTGTAATCAAATCTCACTGTGGTAGTCTCAACTACCATTCCTCCCGAATGGTAGATCTTGTTACAGGACCCGAAGGAGAATTGGAATCTGACCAACTGAATACAGTCGACTAGGCCACGGTGCGATGTTGATAATGGTATAGTATTTAACTTAGGTTAATACTTATACTTTTGGAGTTGTATCTCAAGTATTCTTTTGATCACAACCATTTTAGACTAGTGTGGTGATCACGGTTTTTTAGTATGCCTTTATGTATGAATTATGTTTCAAGTATTTGGGATATTTTTAGTTTGGTGCATAGTATTGCTAAAAAAAATAAAAAAAATTATCCGCTGCGAATATTGCATAATGCTAGATGCATGTTAGGAACATTGCATCTTATATGTCATGAACGGGGGCAGGTAACCTTGTGTTGCATGTCTCGACGCTTCAAATGTCCGTTCAATCCCAAGCGGAATTTGGGGGCGTCACAAACAGTCCCCATCATTGACGATGATGACGATCCCGGAGGTTAAAGTGGAGACGTGTATATTGATGACATGGACCGTATGTTCGATGACATACGGGCAGCCACATTAGGTGATGCTCCTGAAGACAACACAACGTCACCAACTCACTCAGCAATACCACAATCCTCCACAAACACAACTTTTGACCAACTATTAGAGGATGCCCGACGTCCTCTTTTTAACGGCTGCACAAAATTCTCAAAGCTCTCTTTCGTTGTGAAGTTGTTACACATTAAAACACTTTGTGGGTGGTCAATCAAGTCTTTTGATATGCATCTAAGCCTTTTGCGGTCAGCCTTTCCTAATGCTAAATTGCCACAATCATATGAGGAGGCAAGGACATTGGAGTGAGGTTTGGGTTTCACGTACCACAAAATCCATGCATGCCCTAATGATTGTATTTTATTTTGGAAGGAAAATGCAAATCTTAATGAGTGCCCTATCTGTAAGGCCTCGCGATGGATGCCAAATACACACGAGTCACGATTGATCCCACAAAAAGTGTTTCGGCATTTTCCTTTGAATCCAAGATTGCAGCGTCTCTTTGTGTCAAGCAAGATAGCAGATGACATGAGATGACATAAGGAGCAACGGGTCACTGATGAGACTAGTATGAGACAGCCTGCTAACTTTGAAGCCTGGAAGACATTTGATCAAGCTCACCCTAGATTTGCTAGGGATGCTCGCAATGTTAGGCTCGGTTTGGCAAGCGACGGGTTCAATCCCTTCAACAATCTGGCTAAACCTTATAGCATTTGGCCAGTGATTCTTGTCCCGTATAACTTACCGTCGTGGTTATCCATGAAAGACATGTTCTTTATGACATCCCTCATTATCCCTGGCCCAAAATCACCAGGGAATGACATTGATGTTTATTTGAAACCCTTAATTGATGAGTTACATGAACTTTGGGAACATGGGGTACCTACATATGATGCATCTACTAAGGAAATGTTCATGTTACATGCTGCCTTATTGTGGACAATCAATGACTTTCCCGCATATGGAAATCTATCTGGATGGTCAACAAAAGGAAAATTGGCATGTCCTACTTGCAATGCAAGTACAGATTCCAACTGGTTGAAGTATGGCAGAAAACATTGTTATATGGGACATCGACGTCTCTTACCGAGAGATCACATTTGGCGAACGAGAAAAGGGTTGTTCAACGGTAAAGAAGATCTTCGCATGCCACCAACATTGGTTGAAGGAGCAGATCTTTTAACCCAATTACAAATGCTTGGAGATATTCAATTTGCAAAATCTTCTAGGAAGAGAAAACGCACTGCAGAAGAGTTAAACTGGACAAAGAAAAGCATCTTATTCAAACTACCTTATTGGTCAACTTTGCGGCTTAGACATAATCTAGATATTATGCATATTGAGAAGAATATTTCTGAAAACATATTGAGCACTTTTATGAACATTCCCGGCAAGACAAAAGATAACACTAATTCACGGCTTGACCTAGAGATCTTGGGCTTCAGAAAGGAATTACATTTGAAACGTGAAGGTGAACGTGTTACAATGCCACATGCATCATACACATTACATGGAGATGAAAGGAATAAATTATGTGAGTGGCTTGGTGAGGTTAAATTTCCAGATGGGTTCGCTGCCAATATCACGCATTGTGTATTTGTACGTGATTCCAAAATCTCTGGGCTCAAAAGCCATGACCATCATGTTTTCTTGCAAACACTACTTCCTATTGCTGTGGGGGGGTTCTTAAAGAGGGATATCGCATTGGCTTTGACTGAACTTAGTAGTTTCTTCAAAGAGTTGTGCGCTCGAACATTAGATGTGAATCGCCTATCAAAGCTTCAACTTGATATCGTCACCATTCTATACAAACTGGAGATGATATTCCCTCCATCTTTTTTCGATATTATGATCCACCTAGCTGTACACTTACCCCGTGAGGCCATTCTCGGAGGTCCAATTCAATATCGATGGATGTACCCGTTTGAGATGTTTCTTGGCAAATTCAAGCGGTATGTTAAGAATAAAGCACGTCCAGAAGGTTCAATAGCGGAAGCCTGGGTTCACATCGAGTGTTTGACATTTTGCTCCATGTATCTCCAAGATGTTGAGACGAAGTTTAATCGAGCAGATCGCAACATTGATGGTGTAGAAGAGGAGACTATAGATGGGTTCACAATTTTCAACCAGAAACTTCATCCCTTGGGTATAGCTAATAATGTGCAATTAGAACTTGAACTCCATACCGCAGCCATTTGGTACGTGCTAAACAACTGTATTGAGATTGGACCATATTTAGAGTAAGTAATCATTACTTCCTTCGTGCTTTCTCGAAACAACCTACTACCATCCAAAGACATTTAATTACGTCACATTCTAAAATTTATTTCCCCCATTGTGTTCAACAAATGCAAGGAACACTATGACAAATGCAAGGTGTCAAACCCAAATTCTATAGATCGCATGCACCAAACTGAGTTTCCTATTTGGTTCAAGCAACGTGTAAGTTAGCTTGCTAGTTATCTACTTTGTGCTTTTATACCCGACCCTGATATGACACATGTCACTGACACTATAAGTTCACGATTTATCCTGATATTCATGTAGGTCCTGGACCAGCGTAACAACAATCCACTTGATGTGTCCCCATATTTGTATGCATTAGCTTGCGGTCTTGACCGTTGAGTTGCATCATATGCTGCCTGCATTATAAATGGTAAACCGTTCCATACGAAGTGTCGTGAACTTCGTAGACGTTCACAAAATTCTGGGGTGTTGGTAACTGGTGACCAAGCCACTGATAATGTAGACTTTTATGGTGTTATCAATGATGTTGTGTAGTTACACTACATAGGAGGTCAGAGAGTGTACTTGTTCAATTGTGATTGGTTTGATGTTGGTGATAAAAAACGGGGGGTAATAGTAGACGATCATTTAACTAGTGTCAATATGAATAGGACTTGGTATAAGGATGAACCATATGTGTTGGCATGCCAGGCTACCCAGTGTTTTTACATTAGGGATATAAGGGCGAAAGGTAACTGGTATGTTGTGCAGAAGTACAATAATAGGAATGTGTATGACATTCCACCAGTGCAGAGGGTTTTAGATAGTATTGATGGCGAATCAAGTGACGATGATGCCTATCAAGAGAATGAGTCCCCATATGACTATCCACTTTTGCATTGTGATGCATGTCCAGTGTCAACTCCACTTAGTAGGATTGATATAGAACCTACCTATATTGATGCACGAGATCACATGGAGTCGGGTGGTCCACGCAGAAATTCAGCAGATTTTATTGATGATGGTATGGTTCCATCTAGTTCTGGAGATGCTTATGGTGATTGGGAATATTCAGATGATGAGGACCCATCCACCGAGGAAGATGCTGACTCAAAATAACCAATTGCCAACATATTGATATTAGGTGAACATTCAATGTTTTACCATTTGAATATTCGTATGTTTTACCAAATGCCAACAAATCGGCCGCCAATTTGTTACATAAGTTTAAACTTGCATTTGACTTGATTTAGTTAAACCCAACCAACTAGAATAAGGAAAATATTAGGGTACTGAGTTGTTGGTACTCGACAAGTCTTATTAGTTTAATGCCTAATATTATTGGAGTGTGTGATTATATTTGTAAACTACACTTGAGGTTAGAGATGAGAGACTTTATTAATCAATCTCAGGTCGGGCGAAGAAGGATTCACAACTGGGCATAGTGTTCTTAAAAAAACCATCGCAATCCCATCTCAACATTAGGCGTTCACGAGCAGCATGAACGACCCAGGTACATATTCTGACATGATTTTCCAATTTCGATTTGTGTAAGATATGATCCTATCACATATGAGATGTTGTTTAAATGCAGGCGCGGGTGTGGGAGCTAGTGCTCGGGGTCGGGCTAGAGGCCGAGCATTCCGTGGTAGGAGACTGGTGCCTTATTCATGCCGAGCCCGCTGGCCACGCGGTGCTCGGATTAGTTCATACCATAGTCCAGGAGACGTGGATGAGGCCAGCTCAGATGACTCTACCCAACCCCCAAGCCATCCATGGGAGCCACCATGTGCGACGACAACATGGGTGGCGCCAGCCTAATAGCGTCACCTCACCCAGTATAAGGCCGGTGCCTGATAGAGTTCAAATCGGTAGAGCTCACATCTTCATTATTTTTAGTATATTCAAAATATACATATTATGGTGTTGTTCTATATTTGTAAATTCCATCAAACCCTCAGTAGACATTATTGTTATTATGTGATACAGGTGTGGATGCCCCCACAGAGCATAACAGAGTGATCTCACCCATTATAGAGACAGAGCCTGCTAGAGTTCACCTCGGTATAGTCCGAACATGCGGGCTTTTTTTTATTTACAAAATATACATATCATGGTGTTACAATATATTTGTAAATTTTATAAGTGACTAGACATTATTGTTATTATGTCATATAGGCGTGGACATCCCCACAGAGCCTAACTTAGTGACCTCACCCAATATAGAGGCAGAGCCTGCAGGAGTTCAAATCGGTATAGTTCATGCATCATATTTTTTAATACAAAATGATTAAACGTTACATGGTGTTACAAATTCCATCAGACTCCTAACCAATATCAATTTTGAATTTATAATGTCAATACAGGTGAGGACATCCCCACGGAGCCTGTAGTAAACCAGGCACAAAGGAGATGTGAACGTGGGCCAGCCAAGTGCACTGAATTTGAAAAATTGTGGAAGCATGGAAAGGTGCTGTTGAAGATAAATAATGGAGAAACAGCACCATGCTGTTCAAACGCCAACATGTTTACAACACGCTTAACATGGATAGTCAAACATCATTGTGACATGAGTTATCCAAGATGGAGCGATGTACCCCAAGCACATAAGGATGAGTTAATCAAGCGTGTTCGGGTAAGACTTTTCCATGTTTCATGTTGGTAAGTTGAAAGTGATCACAGTATAATTAATTACATCTATACATTTGATTATATATGTAGGGTGATTTTGAACTTGATTGGGAGTTGGAGAACCATCGATTGACAGTAACGAAATAGCTTCGGAAGCGCTTTAATGCATTCCATCATGAATTGCATAGGATATATTTATCATATGCCAGCCACGACGAAGCATTAGCTAATGGCACATTTCTGGTCAGCCCCCTTGTTTGGGTCAAGCTATGTGGTAGATGGGGTACCGAGGCCTTCAAGGTATGCATCTTGGGAAATCACTACAAAGTTTTATTTAGTTGGTTAATGTATCACGACTTGATTCAATATAATCTATCTTAATATAATCTATCTTATATTGTATTGGAAACATTTAATGGGTTTTTCATGGCAGACGATTTCTACTAAAAATCGTGAGAATAGGAAGAGATTGGTTATTAACCACACAGCAGGTCGCAAATCATTTGTGCGGATTCTTGAAGAGAAGGTATAAGGTTTAGGCTGTATAGAAAATTTCCCACTTTCTTTTTCATATAGCGTTAAAGCATTTTGTCCCTATATTGTATAGCATATATTCATTACTCTAATAAATACCGGGATTAAGCTACCAATCCCGGTGTGGGAATATGTTGTGCTAGATTTCCTGACTGTGTTATATATACATATTTCACACACATGTAGAGGGCTGAATCGGGGAATTTGGTAGACTTCTTCAAGGAAACCCACTGGTCCAGGAAGAATTCAAAATTTTTAACACCTGCCACTGAAGACAAATATGTGAGTAAATTCTTAGAACAAAAAAATTTGCTAACTGCAGTGGTAGTTCTATTTATTTGATTGATTAAATAAAATGCTAACTTCAGCACATCATTGTACTAAATCAATTTCTAATGTCGAATTTCAGAAGGATATGGTTGGAAAGCTGGATAATCTAGAACCAGAGCAACGAACTGAGGAAGCGGCAGTGGGTGTCTTCAGAGAAGTACTTGGTCATAGACCAGGTTATGCAAGAGGGTTGGGAGAGATAGTAATCCCAGAGTCTACGAGACAACGCTCATTGGCACGAGAGAAAGAATACATAGCTTTGATTGAGAAACATAAGAAAGAGGCTGAATCTTCCAAGAGTGAGATGGAGGCAATGAAGGCAAACATGCAAATCCTATTGGAGAGACAAGTAGAAACAGACTGCTTATTGAGGGCTTTCTTCGTTGCTAACCCGTCCCTCAGTGAGTCTGCTCGAGAGACTCAATGAGAGGGTTTTTGTGACAAAAAATGGAAAGGTTTTTTGTGGCATTTTGGATGCATTTTTTGTTGTTCTGATGGTGGATTGACAATATATATATATCCAATGGAAGGCTATATGTATATGTTTTGTGGGAGCAAGTTGGGTTGGGTAAAGTTATTTTTTGGCCCTATGATATATCCTTAAATATATATGATAGTTTGGGCAACCTACATGAGACTATGGTTATGCTATGTGGTAATAGCATAGAGGTAAATATCTAAGCCATTCCTATCTTTATACTTATAACATATTATAGTGGCATGCTTACGGACCTTACTACTTATTGTACTCTACCTTGTTAATGGTAAACTTTCAACTTGATAACTTCTTGTTCAGGATAATTCATATCATGTATGTATGTGGTATGAATGGGACGGGTCACTTTCTACAACTGCAAGCAAACTTTCCTTGGCATGCTTGGATATATAGATTGAGAGTTGGGACTGTGTGATGATTTACAAGCTAGTATATGTGTCATCATGCTGAAATTCACAGGAGGCTGAACGAACAGGTGAGGTCTGTTCGTGAACTTGAGGAAATTACATTTTATTAGGAAGACCTTAGCATTTAGGGTGATAGTTTTCTATAACATGATATACATCACTACATTAAACAGCTCCTATTTCAGTAAAAAGGTATATTCTGGGTTAGTATTGTGATTACTGATATGAAGTTGTACATCTTAGACCATGTCTCTTTCTCACAATATTTAGGTATGCCAACTTAAAAAAAAAATTGTGGTTAAACTTAATGCGGGTTTCAGATTTTTGTTCAAAACATTGGGTGAAATTGAGGTAATGTTTTTTTAACTTTTGCTTATAGGACATTGGAGCAACGGTTCAGATGTTAAAGAAGTGGGTTATTGGGTTTAGGGCACTGCGGTCACTATTACCTCGAGTGATTACGCTGGTAAATACCATTCCACCTCCTGTTATTTTTAATTTGTTAGTTTGTCTTAAGCTATGTATCTCCCATACCTGTAAAAATCACGAGGGAAACACACACGCACTGCTTGAAAGTATTGAGATTGGCTGGAAGTAGTTTTTAATTAGCAAGTACCTTTTCAATTATTGACCTGAAGAGCTTCCCATTAGTTTCTCGTTATATAACTTATAACGAGAGTGGAGAAGATGAACATAAATAAAAATATAAAACTCTAGTGTTGTCTTTGATCCATAGATTGGATAGAATATGACTATAAATACCAATATAGTGAGCATGGCATTATTGTAGATTACGAACTGATTTCTAGGACAATATTTCAACAAAAAGGGCCTGTAGAGATGTTTGAGCCAAAAAGTATTTCTAATACTTTTGATTGGCTACAAATACCAATGACTACTTATCCATTACATTGGCATGCCGGAAATCCATTGTTGTAGATATGAAACATGTTCACCTCCTTTCTCATGACACAATCCTCTTCCTATTGACCCTTTACTTAGCAGTCCACAAAGCTGGGACTGCTAAGTAATATGATAGTAAAAAACTCGAGTGCAAGAGAAGTTCTTATGATATCATATTGATATTGTAAATAAAAATAACAAATACTTTTAATCATCTTTTGATTCCATATCAAGAGATGATTAAAAGATGATAAATCACAGTGTTGGGCTTGAACTTTAACAATAAACCATGCCTTTGAATTATTTGTTGTGCTAACATACGTATAAAATCAATGGCTAGAAACTTTCTTGCTAGCATCACTCATTTACATAAGTTTATCCTGACACATGTAATTGCATAAAAGCTGAACATACCTATATGTGTGACAATGTGCACCATCAACCTGCCATCTCATTTATACCAAGTTCAATTCTTCCCCAGAATAAAAAAAGATCAAAAATAACAATAAGGGGCTGAAGAATATATGAGTGCCCTGTAAAAGGATTTCTATTTGTCAAGAAGACATGATACAGTTTGACAAAAGGAATTCTAGTTATATAGATCATAATGGTGGAATTTAGAGTGGA
This sequence comes from Carya cathayensis, assembly GCA_011037825.1. NCBI lineage: Eukaryota > Viridiplantae > Streptophyta > Magnoliopsida > Fagales > Juglandaceae > Carya > Carya cathayensis. The sequence continues at coordinate 1,534,963 of QGSO01000244.1, read as the reverse complement.
GTACATAGATCTACACCCTTACAGGACAGCAACCTTTTACCTTTTGGTGTGACACCCAGATGGGGTCATTTTAAGTTTTATTTATCAATAGTAATATCACCTTTTTTATCCATTCAAAGCTAAGCAAATAATAGGAAAATTAAAATCTAGCCAAAATGGTAACTCGTATACATACACATCTCTCCTTTTGACGCCATAATTTAATGGTTTCAATGTTAGTAGAATGAGTGCAAATGACTAAGAAACTGCCCAAATTGGACCACAAGATTAGTCCAAACTTGCGACAATTATGGTATTTAGATTTATGGTAACTAGAAAGGATTTGCTTATGAGAGAATGATAGAATGAAAGGGGAGTTAGTATTTTGGACAGCCGTTCTACTCAATGCCAATTGTTTACTAAGAGAATGTTGTTTTCAGGTGGAGTCAGTATTTTGGAACATTGTTCACGTTAAGGGAACTTTCCTCTCAGAACATTGTTCCCATGACCAAATAACCTATAGGAAATAAAAAATATTGAGGATCATACCCTTAGTTTGCAAACCACACTGTCTGGGTGTCTAAATTGCATCTTTTGATGTATTATATCCTCATACTATCAAAAAGTTGCAAAGAAAAGCAACCATTTTAAGGTGCAAGGTGTTTTTTCCATGGTAGTTTCAGATGATACCATGTTTACCTTTAATACCTTTCTATACAATAATCAATGGCTCTTGAGAAACTTGTTTCCAAGTTCCATGCCACGCAATAATATCAAGGTGCAAGGGAGCTACCATTTCAATTTTCTCTTTTGATGATAATCATTAATTACTTGTGGAAATTAATGGTAAATAGTCTATAATGTGCTTTTTCGATATTACAATGTTTCATGTACTGAAAATTCAATTTTAATAAAACAAACAGATCTGTCTTTGTTTGCATGATGCAGTTCGAAGGGGTATACCTATGGTTTGTATAGATTGATGGTGCAGCGAAGTTGTGGATGTTCCAGCCACCAATGTGTCATCCAGCCCGATCTCTACTTCCACTGCATCTGGACCTGCTGACCATTGTTTGTTTATTGAGAGTGTGACTCAAAAAATTTCCATATGTATGCTTGACAGATCATATTAACTGCTCCAATGTATATAGTTCACTACCTTCCACTAATGCACCATCGTGAACAATTGATTACTAAAAGAATTAGTACAATGTTGTATTTGGTGATTAACTTTATATTATTCAAAAGTGGTATGGTTGTTAAATGCCAAGAAATTTGGATGAATATATGTTTTTGGTTATGAAAAATATGGTTGTATTGGTATTAGAGAGTATTGTGAGTGAGTGGAGCAGCATCTCAATTAGGTATCCAACATTTTGATTTAAATTCACGTACTGACCATGGGCAGATGTTTGAGAGTATTTGCAGCGCCACCCCAATCGCTATTAAAAATAAACTGAACCTGGAATTCTATTTCCAGCGCACAATATACCGCTGGGAATACTCTTAATGAAACTCACATTCCGGGCAGATGTGTTTGAGATTACTTGCAGCGCCACCCTAATCGCTGTGAAAAATAAATTGAACCTGGAATTTAATTTCCAGCGCACAATATACCGTTGCGAATACGCTTCATCCATCTTATCGTGTGGCCTTTCCAGCGCTGTACAACGCTAGGAATAATATTATTTGCAACATAACTCTAAACGCTGCAAATAATTTTAACAATAACCGGCGTCATATTAATTCGCTGTAAGTAATGTTATTTATTTCCAACGAATTTTTATATATTTACGGCAATTATATGACGCTGCAATTTTTTTAAAGCAGCGATTTACAACTGGGATGGAAGCTTACTTCTGGCGAATTTTTTAATATTTTGCAGCGGGTAAAATCACTGTAAAAGATCGAATATTTACAGCGAAAATTTGACATCGCTGAAGTAATTTATAAGTGAGTATACAATTGCGACTAACGTCCGGCGCAGTATAAATCGCTGCGAATAATTATTCGCAACGATTTTCCTAGTTATTTGTGACTAATTTGAGCACTGTAAAAGACCCATTTTCTTGTAGTGGGGAAATTTTTCTAGCACTATTTGTGACTCAAGAATCACCGACGAGAAAGTTCGATCGTCAGGTTGTTTGAGCGAATATTAGACAGAGAGTTCACTTAAGCTAATAACCCAAAAATCATGAAATTAGGATTTTCATCGTACAACCCTATATATATATATGTTTATTATAAACAATATGGCCATCTTGAGCATTATAATTTCGCCCCCACAATGTACTTTGACATTCTTTAATATAATAAAATCCTCTATAACTCTATGGATGTAAGCACGTTGTCAAACCATATAAATTTTGTATCGTGTGATTGATTGTTTATTATTTTGTTTACTTTTACTTTTCTATCACCGTTTTCACAACACCATTAGTACACATACGTTTTAGCCTCTGTTTGGATGCTTGGAATATCTCAGTATATCTATGAATTATAGTAAAATAGTTTCAGTTAAGATATTTTATTGGATTTTAAAAAATGAGAGAGAAAAATTCAAATAAAAATATTAAAAAGCTAAAAAAATTGTTCGAATATAATCTGTAATCTTATTTTTGTTTTAAAATTTGAAAAAAATTATATTATTTTTTGTGTTTTATTTTTTAGTTTGAAAAAATTGTAATAATTAGCTAGGTGGTGATTAGATGAAAAAGTTAAAAATTTTCAATTAAGAAGTGTTTTATATTTGAGTGATATTTGAAAAGAAAATATTTGAGAATACTTGATAAAAGTAATATTGCCAAACAAATGGGTGATTGTTTTTTTGTTATCATGTGATCAAGATCTACATACGATAGGGAAAAAAGTGATATTTGTCTTTCTCTTTTCTTTTCTATTTTAGTAAGGAACAAATGTTTTTTTTTTAAATAGTTTCTTTTTGTAAGAATTTTTTTAATAATGTATATTTTGTGTTTGAAAGTATTTGACCACATAATAGTATCCGTTGCATTTGCTTGTTTGTATACCCTAATTACCTTTTATGGGTTACTACAGGCAGCAAAGCACATGGATTAGTAATTTAAGCTCACTAAAGATTTATATATATATATCTAATTATATTATATAAGAGTCTATTCTAAATGAACAGTATTTTTCTTGTTTTCTCACGTTTTCTTATTTTCTCACATGCAATCCAAACTTTCTTATTTTCCCGTGTGCCATCTGTGTCTTGTATGTTTATTTTCTTGTTTTGCCGTGTGCCATCCGTTTACACAAGGATATAAATATCTTTTAATTTATTTTTTTCGATTTGTGTCAATGGGAAGTAAGTCAGGGTCAGTGTATTATAATTATGGGAAAGGGGATGGGTTGTGTTAGTTTTCAAGTATTGTGACAGTGCAAACTTTTATTTATTTATTTCTTTTTCTCTGGTAAATGTGGTAAGTGTCAGTGCATCATTTTAATTATGGGGAAGGGAATTGCTTGTATCAGTGATCTTGTATCCATCAAGTGCTTGTGTGGGAAAGGGGATGGATTATGTGGATGGGTTATGTCAATGATGTTATGTATGCGAGTGCTTGTGTTAGTGTAAAAAAATTTTTATTTATATTTTGTTCTCCGATAGGTGTCAGTGCATCGTTTTAATTATGGGGAAGGGATTTGCTTGTGTTGGTGATCTTTGTATCCGTCAAGTGTTTATGTCAATACAATTTATTTTTTTATTTACTTCTTTTTCTCTTCTTTTCAATTTATGTTTTCTCCATCGAGTGCAGTTGAGACTCTAACACCATACACAAATCCTGCTCTCACATTCATGATTTCCTCTCTCCTCTAAGTTCTTTCTCAACCTAACGTGTTCTCTTCTCTCTCTCTCTCTCTCTCTCTCTCTCTCTCTCGCACAACAATCCCTTGCCACCGTCAATAGCCATGGTGCACGGCTGCCCCTAGCGACGCCGTGCGTCACCTCCATAGCTCTCTCACTCCTCGATTTCTCTCCTTCTCGCCGCCAATGACATCGTGTGTCACCTCCAACCACCAACTTAGCCACCCACAGCAATAGCGCCACTAGACGCAACCCCCCAAAACAATTGAAGCGATGAGACCCAGCCGTAACGTCTCTCTCCCTCTATTTCTCTCATCTCGATCACAACCTAGGCAATTTCCAGCGCCACCACCAGGCAACTGCCTCATGCCGATAAGCTCCTTTCTATAGATCTCTCTCCAACAGCCTCTCCCTCTCCATATCTCACTCTCTGTTTCTCTCCCTAAATTTTTGTGGCTACGAAAAGTTTTTCGGAAAAGGAACTGTGACGAGTTGCTCGCGTTGGTTATGCTTGCAAACCCAAACACCATGACAAAGCCCAGCTCCGACAAGGCTGCCTCTAGTTCCTTAACTGTGGACCAGAAGGCCTTTCTCCAAAAGGTCGTGGCTCATTTCTTGGACCGCAATGGGTTCTCCAAGACGCTCAAGAAGTTTCAATCCGAAGCTAAAGTCGAGGTATGCGGATATAAGGTTCTGCTTGTTTGCTAGTAAAGCAGAGGGGAGAATAGATGATGCCATATGAAAAAAAAAAAATGCTTTTAAATTATTTTTCTTGTGGGACTAAAATAAGTTGCTATGTTATTTATATATATATATATATATTTGGTTGTATTTGTATATTTTGAGAAATTGCTATGTTATTTTTCTTTTATATATTTTGTTGGAATTGTATATTCTTTTAAAGATGCTTCCATCTAAAAGTTTGTTTTCTAGCTTCAAATCTCTATGACATAATTGGTGCACTTTTAGCTCTTTACTTTTACAGGCAGATATCGAATCTTTGATGGCTGTCATTTCCTCTATTGTTGATGTTATACAAGCAATGGGATCCTTTATAGGCTCTTTGCTCTTGAGGGTGAGATTTGCTTGATACAACCATTTCTGTCTCTTATATTGTATTACAGGTTCTATGTGTGAGTAAATCTCTCTTTACCCCACTTCTTTTTGTTACTGGACAAGTCTCATTTTTCACTCAAGTGGTTTATATGATATGTGTGTGGGACTCAGAGTTACATGCCATAATTCAGAACTTTCATGTGTTTTTGTAAATTGATTGTTTCGATGTTTGTAGTTGGATAGTTAAGAGAATGAATCTAACTCTGTAAGATTATAACTTGTTTTGGAATATCTTATTGCTCTTTTGTGTTTTGACAAGTTTAAAAGAAAGGTTGATGATAAAGGTATTAGGTGCAATATTTGCCTGTGATTTCCTGCAATATGTTTTTATATTCAACAAAAATGTGATTTAGGGGGGTTTTATATTTCCTGCATTCTCTTTAGATAAGTATTTTCTTATTTTTTCTATCTATGCTTTAATGCAGCTTAAGTGATCTTAATTTAGTATATGCCTATAAAAATGACAAAACGTTAATTTAGTATATGTTTTAATGCAAGTCCTACAAAGACAATCACTCCTTTGCTCCTACTTAGCTGCTTCGCAATCTTCCTCTTCACGCAGGGTCTCTTCCTTTCTTCTTCAAGTATTTTTCTCGAGACTTATGAAAAAAAAGGTCTTTTCCTCAAGAAAAATTTTTTATTATTATCATGTTTGTGTTGTAATATTTTGTATTATTATTTCGACTTCTCATTTATATGCCAGTAAGTTTGCCTTTCTCCTTTCTTTGATTCCTTTACTATATAGCGAAGTCTTTTTTTGCCTTTTATATGTAATAGGATCCTATCAATTAGCTAAGCTAATTGCAAATAGCTTAGGAATTGATGAAAATTTTATATTATCTCATTTGTCTATGTTACTCTACTCCAACTTGTATTAAACTATAATATATTTTGAACTAATCTTTTTATTTTCTTATGTATCCAAACATGTAATTATTATACTTCATTTATAATTTTTTTGTTAAAAAGTTTTATTATCTATTAATAATGATCTATTTCATCCAACTAGGCAAACGAGCTTTATATGTTGCTTTCACCCTAGTATGTATATATATATGTTTACTTGTTTGGACACTTGCAATTAGGCCTGTGCAAAATACCCGCTGGGCCGCACAACCCAGCTGGGTCGAACCCATTAAAATCGGATTGGGTGCATGTCAGTTTCAACAACCCTTCAATCCGACTAATATCGGATGAAATTTGAACCCGACTCAAAATCTGAAATAGCGAATCCCCTCCGTCATTTCTCGCTTCTGTTACTCTTTGTTGGGTCTATCTGGACTTTTTTTTGTTCGATTGATCTGGAGATCTAGAGGCCAGGAGCAAGTTTTTGATCTTGATACCATTCCTGCGAAGAACACGACGACCGATTGGTACAATTTTCAGCTTCTCTCCCTGTCTGTTTGTCTCACTCCCTCGCTCCATGGACCTTTCTCTTCCGCGACGCCAAGGTTCCTATTCTCCACCTTCCCCCAAATCCCTTTGGTTAGGGCCAGGGTTTCAATTTCCCTCCTCAAATCTCGGCTCTTCCTCTGAATCTCTCCTCTTCCTTTGAATCTCTCACTCACTCTATCTTAACTTCTCTCCGTATGTAGAATGGCAGAACCAGATCAAGGTGCGAATACAGCTCCCTCTTCTTCTTCTTCTGCCTCTTCTTCTTCGGCGAGGCGTAGGGAGTCTTCAGGCAATGCGGCGTCGTCTTCGAGCTCGTCTCAAGTTCGCCAGTCAGAAGACTGCCTCAACCAATACCAACACCAATTTCCACATCCAGAGCTAGAGCCGCAGTTCCTATCACAACCAGGCCATAATACAAACTGGGTAACTTCGATTTTGGTCGAAGAAGAGGAGGCGGCTATGAGAAAGGACGCAAGTCGTAAGATTAGAGATAGGGTTTTGGAACTCTGCAAATGAAGGTTTGAAAGCAGAGTAAAGAACGGGTTCGACCCGACCCGTAAATTTTGGGTCGGGTCGCTCCACATTTGTGAGTCTTTCCCTACGGGTCGAGTTGGGTCAACCCAAAATCTAGACGGGTTGGATTTATGTGCAGGCCTACTTGCAATATATTAGTTATATAAATAATACTTTTTTTTTATGGATATATAAATAATACTTGTAATGCGTATTTCACTACAAATTGGCTTCATCGGCTCATCTTTTTGCTCCAAAGTAAGCACCATTGTCTAATGCCAAGAGTCCTATGGGCCGAATTAAGGGCACCTTCGGTCCCTCTCGAGAGAGAGTCCAGGTTTTGAGTTCCCGGAGAGACATACATGACGTGGGTTGGATTAGGGAACCCAGTCTATGGCCTCTATTGGAGGGATGTGATGTACCCAAAGCTACGATTTATTATTTACAGATTCATTTGTTTTACTTTACCAGGCCCATAGTCACTGGGCCCAATACGATTTTAAACTCTAATTATGGAGAAAATATTTGTTGGGAGTAGCCAGAGGCCACCGCCAGAGTTACTACCTTGGGCGATGGTCTTCAAGTCGAGTGCCACCTCTGAATGTCCAAAATCAGGCCACCCAATAGTAATTTTGTCAACAGATCAAGATCAAGCTACTTGATGGTAGCTTGATTTAGCCACCGTGGAGGCAGTGTAGTGGAGGCGCCATGAAGGGCCACTACAAAGGCAACCTTGCCAAGGGCCCCTCGTGGTTCATGCTTCAATGAGTCTGAGGGTGGCTCAGCCAACACCATGTTGACAATGAATGTTCTAAATTTTTTATATTATTTTGTAATGAGATGGCTTATGTGATATGGAGATGCCACGTGGCGTTTCACCTTTTAAAAATTAACGGAAGATTGATAAAGGAATTAAAATTAGGATTTCTCCAAAACTCGTGGATGAAATGTGAAAATAATATAAATTTTCAAAAATTTCCAATAGAAGTGCATTACTTCACCAAATGAACCCGAGTCTGTTAATAACAAGCAAAATTGTTTTCTTTCCTCTACAAACTGAATACAAAAGAATTGTAATGGTGCATTGAATTCCAATAAAAACCTGGAATCAAATGAAATCAAGTGTGGTTATCAGCAGCCTGCAAGTTTTTCCTTCTCTTTTGTATGTAGTAGTATCCAAGCCCTCCCAGAACAAGCAGAATAATCAATCCATCAAACACTCCTACCATGGCCAAGACCCATTTCTTGACATTAGTCTTACCATGATTACCACTAGTTCCCTTTGGAACCTTAACCATAAAACTCACTCCAGTTCCCCTTTGAACCTGTTTAACTCCCACAACCAGCCCATAAAGATAGCATTCTCGTTGGTTTGTCTCCCCTTTGACAGAGGAATATAATGCAGCTGCACATTTGCAGTCTTCCAAGCACAAGTTTGAGCATGCTTCTTTGCTAATATTAACCCTTTTAGGACCATTTTTCAGAACATTGCTAACACCCTCTAATTCAAGAATCTCAGCCTGATTACTGCCGCAAAACTCTCCGGAAATTCCCTCACTGCAGTTAGAGCTCATTGTGGTTTCCTTTGTTAAATGCCGGATGCATGAACAAGCATTGGAGAATGTACAAATGCCATAAGGTTTACAAGCCAGAGGAAGATCACAAGTGGTATTAAGTGCCTGAAAAGCAGTCTCAAATCTTCCTTTGCTAGGGTGATAAAAGAAGAGCCCCAGATTTCCTGTTTCATTTCCCAGCGCTAAAAACCTTAGAGGTTGAGGTTGTTGCGATGGAATCTGCGCGATTTTTTTATATTTATCACTGAACAACCGCAAGCCATTCGAAGCCAATCGGATAAATGTGATATTCCTGTTATTGGAAGGCTTAAATTCCCAGTAGGAATAGTTCCACTTACCAGAATGAAGGTACAAAGAAATCATGTTGCGCTGAATTTCCAAGGAGTAGAATGAAACTGAGTTTCTTGGGAAAGAAGTCAACCGAGTGGCCACATTGAGTCTCTGGCCCCAAAGCATGACGTCTGTGGGAAAATTGAAACTTTGCCATTTTATCTGGTCCAAGGTGTCAACCAGAACCAGATTGCCCGAATTCCGTATTTGTAATCTCTGCATCAAGACGAATGAAAAAGACGCAAAAAAATCCCATCAGAAAATATGTTGGCCTAAACGATACCAAAATTGAGTTGGGCATATTTGAAGCTTTACCTCCACAGCTTGTCCAGAAGTCCCAGTTCGCCATCCCACTTGCTCTTTTGGACCTTTCAACCTTAAATCTCCATCCCCAGTTAGCTCTAGCACACATATATCCCATGTATAAAACCTTACGTAGTGGCCAGAATTCCAGACCTTCACATCTCCAAGGAAAACTTCCAAGGAGCATGAGTACCTCCCATCAACAGCTTCAACGCTCAATGCAGTTTTAAAGTTGGGTACCGTTTGGTTGGTCTCCAAAAGAAGAGCTCTCCCAATGAATCCCACGCTATATTCCACAGGGACAGCAAGCGTGAGTCGAAAAGGAATGCGAATATCCGATCTGCAATACCCATAAGTGAACAAAAGAATGAGAAAACTGAAGGAATATAGCTTCATGGTTGAATCTGGCAATCTTGTTTTCTCACTTTTAGCACTGATCTTTGAGGTCTCTAGCAGTTGGGTTGGACATTGATGATTAAGATCATCCCTCAGTTTTGCAGTATTCTTTTTGGGAGTTGGGTGGGTATGAGTACTATTGCAGCAACTTTACAAACACCCACCCAACTCCCAAAAAGGCTATGAACTTTCATTTTTCTCTGTGATATACAATAAGAAAGCAAAACTAATGAAGTGGGGGCATTATGCCGGGAAGGGAGTGTTAAATTTTGGAAACTAGTACTACATGCTGCTAAAGTAGCAGATTGTAAAGGACCCAAAAAGATGGTGGTGGCGGTGGTGGTGGTGTACAAGTTGTCCATGTTAAGCCTTAAATTTTGAGCTGCTTAGGGTGGGAGTAATATTAATTATTAGTACAATGAATTTTTGGATGTGGGGGCCAATCCATCTAATTTAGTTGGATCAATTGAGTGCCATTTTTACTAGTGGGGGGAAGCCCGAAGGCATGCTTTTGAGTGGGATTATTATGATTACAACTTTCTGTTGTTGTTGCATGCCACGTGTACATGTCTGATTATGCCACTTGTGACGATTACATTTTGCTGACCCTGATCTCACGCTTGGATGACGTCTTTCATTCCACACGGCTATGTGATCAAAACAGATTAATTACATACATACATATATATATATATATATATATATATTTAACAACTATATTTTAAATTGAGGGTGTTTTGTAAAATTATTATATTTTTATAAATTAATTTATAAAAATATATCTTATTTAAAATAGGATTTTGTAAAGAGTAACAAAACCGGATTTAGATTTGTAAATGTTACTTATTACGCTATTTCAATGTCAAAGCATATACACTCTAAAACGGTGATTAAAAAAAATGGTAAGGGTATTTTTGTCCCCTTTGGTTCGTATAGAAAACCCATAAGGGACCTCAGGGGAAGGAGGAGAGAGCTCAACCAGGCCCAATAACCCTCATCTAAAAGGGGTCACTGAACCTCAACAGAGTACTCGACCAATGAGCAAAACCAACCTATGAAGCAACCCTCACGTGGGAAAGATGGGCAGTAGGGACAGATGGGACTCGTCGCCTTGGCACTCCCTAATGACACCTAGCCATCGGGAACCTATACAGGCAGGTGGACGAGAGATACCGAGAACCTTCAATCTCCTGATAGCAAGTATGGAGAGGCTTATCAATGATCATCCATGGGCTAAAGTGTAGTCAAGGAGCCACGCCACATTAATGGCGCTACTCTCCAGACTCTACGCCGTATTAAGAAGCTCAGTGACAAAAAGAGCACTTGGGCAAAGGAACTTCTCAAAGTTTTATGGGCATAAAAGATCACGATGAGGACCCCGACAAGAGAAACCCCCTTCACTCTCACTTACAGTCATGAGGCGATGCCATCGGTCGAGGTCAGGATTCCTACATACAGGGTGCAAAACTTTGAGCAAAACTCCAACAACAAACAACTAGTAGAACAACTTGACTTGTTGGAAGACATTAAGCTTGAAGTATAAGTGAGGACTGCCATCAATAAAAGGAGAGTGGAACAATGTTTCAACAAATGGGTACACTTGAGGGCATTTAAGATAGGGGACCTCATGCTAAAACAGATGGAGACGACTACCCAAGATGAAGAAAAACTGGGCCCTCGGTGGGAAGACCCCTATGTGGTCACCGCCAACAACCGCTCGGGTTCCTACTGGCTCCAAGACTCCCAAGGGAACAAGCTGCCACACCCCTAGAATGTCGAACATCTGCGAAATTTTTATTGTTAAAAAGTTTATAACTTGTAATTTACATTACCATGCTAATAGTGTAAACTCTATTAATGAAAGTATGGTTTTCAGGAATAAATTACGTCTCGCCTAGCCACATCTCAATTCCTCATCTCAGCAACGCGATCTCCATCGCCCACAACTTACCTCCTCGTGAAGCCCCAAAGGGATGGATTACACCTAAAGGTTGCTTTATCCCTCTTGCGTCAGAGAGTGGGCCCAGCCTTCAGCTACCCGATATTTACCTTTCTTGTGAGCATCAACAGAAGGGAGCTGGCCTAATCCCAAACTACTCGATAACTTACCTTCCTGTGGGGCCCTAAAGGATGAGATGTGCCTCAAGACCATCTTATCCCTCCCACGACAGAGAGCAAGTCCAACCTCTCAACTGCTCGGAAACTTACCCTAGCCTCCACCACGACGAAGAGTGGGACCTGCGTCAGTCTGGCCCAACACTTACCTTCTCCATGATGTCAACGGGCGGGAGCAAGTCCAATTCCAAACTGCTCAATAACTTACCTCCTCGTAAGATTTAATAGGCGGACAGGCGGCTCGACCTCCCTCACGTAGGAGAGCAAGTCCAGCCTCTCGGCTATCCGACAACTTATTCATAACGGTAAAGAGCAGACCTAGCTTCACAACTGTCCAACACTTACCTCCACTCAGGCCCAGCCTTTGGTTGCCTGACATTACCTTCCTCGTCAGCATCAACAGGCAGGAGCAGGTCCAATCCCAAACTATCCAATAACCTACCTCCCCGTAGGGCCCTAAAGGATGGGATGCGCCTTAGGCCCATCTTATCCCTCCGACAACGGAGAGCGGGTCTAGCCTCTCAGCTATTTGGAAACTTACCCAAAGTTCCCCACGACGAAAAGTGGGATCAACACCAGCCTAGCCTGACACTTACCTTCCCTATGATATCAAAGGGTGGGAGTGGATCTAGTCCCAAACTGCCCGATACCTACCTCCCCGCGAGAGCCAACAGGCAAGTTTAGCCCCCCGGTGGCCTGACCTCTTTCATGAAGGAGAACGGGTATAGTCTGTCAGTTACAAGGCAACTTACCCCAACCCCCATCACGATGAAGAGTAGACCAACTTCTCAACTGTCCGGCAACTTACCTTCCCAGGGGGGACCAAAGAGGCGGCCTTAGCCTGAGGCATCCCGACCTCTCCTCTAATGGAAAGCTGGTTTAGTCCTTCAACTGCCTAACATTACTCCTGGGATGCCATATCCTACAACGGAAAATTGAATGAGCGAGTAATGCCTCAGACCCTCACAATGCTCCACCTCCATTAAATGAGACACCAAATGAATAACGCCTCATATCTCCAGAAAGACAGTTCAGGTTTGCAAATTCTGCACTTGTAGTTGGAGATCAGTTACATTAACTTGTTTAATCATCTCCCACTTGCCTGACGGTAAAGAGCGGGACAACTTCTCAACTAACTGACAACTTACCCCAGGTGGAATACAAGTCCGGTCCCTCGACTACTTAGTGTTAACTCCCGAGAAGCCCCACCCCCCAAACTGACAGTAATAAATAGCATTGCCCCTACACCCATCGCCTGTTATACTCCCAAAGCACACCAATGAAAAGGTAAAAGCAGCAAAAAGAAGAACGCAAGAAGAGAAAAAAAATTGTGTACAGGGAAATCCATTAATATCATTATGAAATACAAACACGGACAAAGAAAAATGAAAACACGTAGATACAAAAGGGAAGTATTTGGCTTGCAAAGTTGTCGCTGGCAAGGTTGTCTAAGAGTATGCTCAGGATCAGCTTCTTCCCTATCGAGGCACCGCAGTTCAACACCGTCTGGTTCGGAGGGAGGTCATGCACTTTCAGTGCCCTTAAATTGCTCTGGGGTTCAGGAGCACATGGTTCCTTATTCTCTCCAAGCCCTCCAAGTAGAGGTAAGACCAGGCGTCATTACAAACTAAACGGACATGTGACAACTCCTAACGTAGTTGGGGGACGGTGGCTTCAGCATTATCCAGGCGAAACCGCAGGTCCTGGATAGTAGCCTCGTGGGTGGCTATCACATGATCGGCTCAATAAGCCGAGTCTCCAACCCTGCAACCAGCTCTTCTCACTAAACTCCCAGGCACAGGCCAAAGCATTCTTAACCTTCAAGCCCTTCACTCTCTGGAACTTGGCCTTGAGAGAATCCTTCTTTTCCTTCAGAGACTGGGAAAGCTTATCATACTCCCCTCAAGCCACTTGTACGCCTGAGCATCAGAGTCGTGCTGCTTCCCTAGTCGCAAATTCTTGACTCAAAGCTTTTCTAGCTCCTCCAGCTGGCGATCAAGGGATTCATAAAGGTTGTCCCTCACTCCCTTAGTGAACAATACTTCAAGACGACATGAACTGGCCTCCTCCCGTGACCTCACCAAGTCAGACTTCAGTTGGGCCTTTTGGTGACGAAGCTAGAGTATCCTCTTCTACTTTCGTCATTGGCTAAGGCCTTGTTTGGTTCCTTGAGTAAGTTGAGCTCAGCCCTACTGTAGTTCAAATTTGAACTTCATCTGCCATTCAAACACACTTTGAACTAGTTTCATCCGTGAACTCATTTCATACTGTAGATAGACGTGACACAGCACTCACTTTGCAGGGATTCCTGACCTCGTCAGCCCACTTTAATTTTTCTTTTCCATTCCGTTATAACTCCTCCCTCTCTCTTTCCCGTCCTTCTTCTTCCCCAACCTTTATGTAAATCCCAAAATTCCCGATCCATTCAAAACCTCTCGGATGCCTCCATAAAAAACTCAACTCGAGCAGCATTGTGAATATTTCCCAATCAAAATCGGCAGCTTGAAAACTAGAGGCAATCGAATCCCACAATCATCCCCCATAGTGGACGGGTTGGATGTTAGATGTGTGCAGCTCCTATTTCAACGAAAAAGCTTCCCACCGTCAACTCCTCCAACATCTACAGCCCTCGTGCTCCAAAAGTTACGGGAATTTTTGCTGCTTGTCCTTCTCATCTGAACCGCTGCAGCCCTCTGGCTTATATCCTTTCAGCGTGCTAAATAAACAGAACGCATCCTCTGGCTTACAAACTGATCTCTGCTTTTGCACTCAACTTTCTTTCCAATCAACCCATAAGTGCTACTGTAAACTCGTGTAAGCATCTCCTATGTGCCCCTATTCCTATATAATTCCCATGCCAAACCCAACTCAAACCACCACCATCTTACTACGAAAGCAAAGCTGCTCCTCGGTCAAGCTTCGCAACCGAAGGCTTACCATCAAGAGATCAGTAATCACGGCTCCGAGTGTAACAGCCCGCTAAAATTATCAGTTTTGGATTATTTCCCGACAGCAATCACATCTCTCTCGTCTTTACCCTCATCTGGAATCACGCGTATAGATTATCTTTTCCGCAAATCATGTAATTTGTTCTTCACCGACAGCTGTAAAATCATAAACAGTTTTATCCTAAGCGTTGTACCTCGATGGCGTTTTCCCGGATCTTATCCATCGAATTTCAAAGTATTAGATAAGCTTGTTTTTAAAGTAGCACAATTATAATAATTTAGTGAGCTCTGAAAATATTATAATTGTGGATAATTATTTAGTTTAAATATTTTAATTGTTTTAAGATATTAAGAGATTTAATTTTACGTTGAAAATTCTTATTTAAATTTTAAGTGTTTTATGCACTTTGATTAATTAATGATACTTTATCATTTTATATAATAATGAAGAAAATATTATTTTATAAACCTTAGTTTATAAAATAATATTCTATCTTAATTCCTCTCAGTGTAGTTATTAAGTGTTTTATTAATTTAAATGTTTTTATCATCTTTGATTAATTAACGGTACTTTATCATTTTTATATAATGATGAGGAAATATTATTTTATAAATTTTAGTTTATAAAATGATATTCTACCTTAATTCATCGTAGTGTTTTATTTAAAGTGTTTTTTTTTAAATAAAACATTTACGCGTTTTAATCAGTGTTTTAAATCACTGTTGGTTTATTTGAGAATCCCGAAATGTAGGATTGAAGCGTTATACTCTGGCCCTACCTTTTTCTCTTCACTTTTTCTTTTTTTCTTTTTTCTTTTTCTTTCTTTTTCTCTCCCTCTCTCTCTCGTGGCCGACGGATTGAAGCTCCTCCATAGCCGTTCGTGTTGAAGCTCCAGCCGGCGCCACCTCCGGCCGCCGGACCCCACCTCCCACTCCGGCCTCTTCCTCTCCCTCCGGCGAGTCCAACCACGCCGGTGGTGTACTAAACCGACTTCTCACTCTCTCTCTTTCTCCCTTCAAAGATATGGGTCTCTAAGGGTTTTTCTCATTTTTGGACCACCATACACGGCCAAATCAACCACAAGCACCACCATTGGACTCACCTCATCAAGGGCTTCCTCCCCATGTCTTTCTTTTTCCCAAACTCTCACTTTTCACATATGGGTTTCTTAAAAACACCCGTTCGGTTTCACCACCGTGCGCCGCCGTACACGGCCACCCGTGGTGTTTCACCACCACCATCTTGTTCCTCTCATCCTCATGAATCTCCCCAAGAAATTTCATGACCAACGGAGCTTCGTAGAGCCCTCACTCTCCGACACTCTCCAAGGCCAAAAATGGTTTCAAACGGCCGATCCGCCGCCGTTAGCCACCGTCCGACCACCACCTCGCTACCACAGCTCCACCACATGTTCATCTACCTATCCCTAGCTTGCCATGAAGTTCTATGAATTTTCGCTACCTCGCGTTTCCGCTCACCGTTCGGATTTACTGTTCACGGCGTGATGCCGCCGTGCTCCGTCACCTTTGACCACCACGAGGCGACCGTGAGTCTTCCAAGACCACGCCTAGCCTTTCTCAAACCCAAACTACCACTTTGTGTGGTGGACAGCCACCGTACGCGATGTTACCGCCACGTACGTTCTTCTGACGCATGTTCGTGACGAGTAGCGAGCGACGCACGTGTTATCCCGTCGATGGTATAACCCTCTATCTCTAGTTATTTTACGTTTAAAATAGTTAGTTGGTTGGTTTGTGAATTGTGTAGTTGTATTTGTGGAGTTCGTTGCGTAGTTGTGAAGCGAAGTGTGGTTGTGAAGTGTTGAGTTTGATTGTGTATTTTGTGGACTGTGCTGTGAAGTATAGGCGTGAGATGGATGCCGTAGATGTGATACGGCGGGTTGTGTGAAGAGAATACGCGTGTAGCGTATTCTGTGTAATGCAGCGACGCGCCGCGCGACGTGCGCTGTAGTGATGTGTGTCGTAGAAGGAAGGGAGTACGCATGTAGTGTACTCCGTGTTGTATGGCGATGCATCGTGTGATGTGCATCGTGTTGATGAGTGTTGTAGCGAAGGAAGTACGCGTAGCGCGTACTCCGTGTCGCGTAGCGATGCACCGTGAGACGTGTATCGCAGTGATGGGTTTTGTAGTGTGGATGGAAGAGAGTTCACGTGAGTGTACTCTGTATTAAGTCGTGATACACCGGATGGCGTGTCACGAAGGGTTGGATGGCGTAGCAGAGAAGTGTGGAGCGTATGGTGTAGTGTTGGGAAACTGTATGACAGTGTCCCGAAGCAGTGATGATATGGATTATAGTCCGGGGTGACTGGTGTCATCTTGTGGTTGACTATGGCTAAGAGTATATGGATTGAGAAATGAGTTGTTTGTTTGGTTGTTATTGATAATTTTAATGAACTTGTTTTAGTGCAAAGGCTTTCTGAAGTCAATTTATCTCTTCCGAGTATAGTGAAACCTCAAGTTGGCCGTGGTGTTGCAAGTGCTTACAATATGGCAATTGAGTTCAGAAGTGAAAATCTTAAGGACTTGAGTGTTCCTCTTCCAGCTGTTGTGCAGTTCCTCGTGTCTCGCGCTCTATTCTCATAGAACGCGACGATCGAGGTAAGTTAGCCTCTAACTTACTATCAGTTTATTGTGTATGTGTGATGGGTAAGAGAACTACAATTTATGTATGTATGTTATCGTATATGCCATGTCATGCTATGTCATTACATGTTTATCTGTTACGTATGATTTAATCTCTCATGAATAATTATCTGTTACATAATCTTTTCTGTCATACAATGATGTATGTTATAAGTATGCCATGTTAAGTATGCCATGAAATGTTATGATTAAATCATATTGTGCCATTTACAAGTATACGCCATGTTAGAAAAGTATATGATATTAATTAATATCTCATGCATTAAGAAAGATAAGACATGTTATGTTACGTATAATACGTGGGGCCACAACAACTGTGGAGTACGTATTATATTTTATGTTACGTGAATACGTGGGGCCACAACAACTGTGGAGTACGTATTATATTTAATGTTACGTATATACGTGGGGCCACAACAACTGTGGAGTACGTATTATATTTTTTTGTTACGTGTATACGTGGGGCCACAACAACTGTGGAGTACGTATTATTTTTTATGTTACGTGTATACGTGGGGCCACAACAACTGTGGAGTACGTATTATATTTTATGTTACGTGTATTCATGGGGCCACAACAACTGTGGAGCATGAAGTATGGGGCCACAACAACTGTGGAGCATACACTACGTGAGACACAGCAATTGTGACACGTAGAATACGTGGGGCCACAACAACTGTGGAGTACGTATTAAGTCAAGTTTCAGATCAAGTGCATGATAAGTCAAGTTTCAGATCAAGTTCATGTTTTGTTATGTACACGTACATGTTATGTTCATGATCAAGTTATGTTCCAAGTTCATGTTCACATCATGTTAAGTTCACGTTTACAGTATGTCTCAAGTTCACGTTTATGTCATGATATGTTCAAGTTTATGTTATTTTCAAGTTCATATTTATGTTATGCATGTTTACGTTCATGCTACATTTCAAGTCCATGTTATGTTTTAAACTCAAGTTCATGTCATGTTAAGTCAAGTTCAGTTCACGTTTAAGTTCTGGTTATGTCATGTTATATGTCAAGTTATGCTATGCTTATGTACGACTTTACTTATGCATTTATGCTTTTACTGCCATGCATGCATCTTTAACCTGTGTGTGAGTTTTATGTTAACTTACTGAGATTTGTAATCAAATCTCACTGTGGTAGTCCCAACTACCATTCCCCCCGAATGGTAGATCTTGTTACAGGACCCAAAGAAGAATTGGAATCTGACCATCTGAATACGGTCATCTAGGCTACGGTGCGATGTTGATGATGGTATAGTATTTAACTTAGGTTAATGCTTGTACTTTTGGAGTTGTATCTCAAGTATTCTTTTGATCACAACCATTTTGGACTAGTGTAGTGATCACGGCTTTTTAGTATGTTTTTATGTATGAAATATGTTTCAAGTATTTGGGATATTTTTAGTTTGGTGCATAGTATTGCTAAAGAAAAAAAAAAAAATATTCCGCTGCGAATATTGCATAATGCTAGATGCATGTTAGGAACATTGCATCTTATATGTCATGAACGGGGGCAGGTAACCTTGTGTTGCATGTCTCGACGCTTCAAATGTCCGTTCAATCCCAAGCGGAATTTGGGGGCGTCACAGGTGGTATCAGAGCAATACGTCTCTGGGTTATAAATCCACATGTCCTTAGGAAATGCACCAAATACTAGGCTTGAGATTTTAGTATTCATTAGGCTTGAATTTCTTCGAGATCATGTGCAGAAAAGCGATATAGTATTAGAGTTCACAAACACATGATCAGTTAGCAGATATATTCACAAAACCTTTACCAGAAGATAGATTATATATGATTAGAAGAGAAATAGGTATGAAGCATGTTACGAATATCTCTTAAAGGATAAACCAGAGTTCATAAATATAGAGAGATTTAAAAAAAAAAAAAAAAGCTTCTACATAAACTTGAGGTTCTTAGCCTCATGTTGGAGACGCTCATTCTCTTCATACAATATCATGTCATCCCTATTCATGGGAGCTGGCAAGCGGAATGAAGAATCCAATAGAGTTTTCAGCTGTTTATTCTGCTGCCGAAGGATTCCTTCCCTGGTGTGAGACTCTTGAACAATTCGTTGAAGTACAACAATTTGTTCTTTAAGCCTTTCAACCTCATGGTTTTTGGCTTGTACCCGCTGGGAAAAAGCAATAATAGAGGATGAGTAGCGAGTCCCAAGACTCACCAAGTCGTAGACAGCATCGGAGTCTGACTTATTAGCCATACTAGTATTTTCTTGCTGCAGCATGGCACCTATGGCAGCTGCAGAAAGGACAGGAGGTTGAGGTGCTGAATACCTCATGGTTGGATCTAGAGAAATGTTAGAAGAGTGAGCCATGGAGAAAAGAATTGAAAACTTAAGGCGAGAATGTTGAAGGAATGCAGAGGAGTTATAGAGATGAGAATAAGTTTTGATGCATATTGGATTGAGTTGAAGACTGATTTTATAGAGATAACATAAAGAAGAAGACAAACTTTTATCTCTTCAAATCTTATTTAGTCAAAAGAAATACAAGATCTGCTGGACACGCTTTGTCAAAAGTTTCTTTCTAAGCCAGCTAGATTAACAGTAGTTTGTCCCTATTTCTCTAGAAAACGATGAACCTCTGCTGTTAGCTGCCGATGTTGACCCTGTATCTGAATCCTTTCTCGTTCCAGCTCTTCTATTCGTGGTTGCAGATCATGAGCATACCAATCTGCAAATTTCTTCAACTCTTGGTTTTCTTGCTGTAGCCTTTTATTTTCTCTATCCTTATTAGCAAGCTTCTGTTGTAACTCAGATATTTGGATGTTAAGATGATCAATCTCACTTACCCTCGCCAGTAACCTCCGAGACATGATCGTAACAGAGGCAGCATATTGACTACTGAGCTTCCATGATTCTGTAATAATCTCAGAATCAGTCCTACTAGAAGAACAGTTCGCTGCTCCTATCGTAGTATTGACGACCTCAGGAGAGAAGATTGATGGTTGATGCGTCAAGGGTTCCTGATTCAAGTCTGGAACATTAGTGGAAGAGTTTTGCCCAGCCATTATTTTGTTATGGAAAAACAAAACACAGGTCAAGAAGCGATGTTTTTTCTTTCCGATGGATGAAGATGATCCTGTTTCTTTATAGAAACTCAAAGCCTTCAATCACGGTTGTCATCAACATCAGGCGTTTGTTCAAATCACTAGCCGTATTAAATTCATAGAGTAGGCCCCGAGACTTTGCAGCACTTGTCGGGTCACGGACGGTTCTTTTTTTTTCAAACTATCTACAGTGTTTTAAGCGTGTTTTATGTTTGTACTTGCGTCGATTTCGAGGACGAAATCTTTTTTTTAGGAGGGGAGGATGTAACAGCCCGCTAGAAATTCAATGGTGGAATTTCTATAGACATTAGAAATCTCGTGAAAACCCCATAAGTTTTTACGAATCGGCTAATCGCATAAGTTCTAGTATGTCAACATAATTAGTTTTATCACTCACTATGGTGCCAGAAATGTGATTTTATTTGTTTGAGGTAGTTAGAAGTGTCAGATTACGTTATAGTTTACGCCACTAGACTCAGTTGAATATTTAGGATTTTTCAGTACTAAGTTTATTATGCACTTTTTCGGAGTGAATAGTAACCTCGATAAGCGTACTAAGTGCAGTGGTTTCAAAATCACAGTGTGAAATGTCCAAATTAGGTTAGAGAAGTTTTATTTGGACACTTGGCAAGATCTTAACCACACATAATGAATAGTATTAGATACTTGGCACAAAGAGAAACCATTAGATGGATTTGTGAAGGAAATCAATGTGTGAGATCATGCCACCTAAGCAAAACAGTTTTTTTTCATCTGATCAACCAAATTGAGTTAGATGAAGAGGGTTTCAACCCTAGTAAAACCCTAAATGGTTGGAATCCTTTTGAAACCCCAAAAACTTGGTTGAAACCGAAACCCTAAACGGTTTCCCCAAACCCTAAAGTTGGCATTCAAACCCTTTTTGATCCAATTTCTAGTATTGTGTTTAATCACTTGATTAAATCACTTTCACATGCTATTAATTTCTCAAATTCCTATTATGACATCTTTATCCAACATTTTAAACCTTAGAAATTTGATTGGGCCAAGAAAAATTGGATTTGGGCTTGATAGCATCTCAAACCCTAACCAAACCCCCTTTAAACCCCAAATTGAAGCCCACTTGGTTGAGGCCCACTAAGGCCCACTAAAGCCCACGAATTTTGGCCACCTTGGCATAGCTTCTTGGAGAAATTTCCTCCCCCACTTGGCAGACCATTCATTGCATCAAGTTGCACTCATTAATATGGAGGAACCCACCCCATCAAGTCCCATGTCTCATAGCCTTTGTAAGTTGTCTTTTGCCCCCCACTATCCTCTACATTATGTCACATGTCTACACCTCCACTCAATGATCATTAAGGTCCAAATATTCTCCCTACAGAAGTCTTGAGTCGTGCAAGACACACTTACTTCACTTTAATCATTTCTTCACCCCGTTCTTAGAGAGAAACCCAAAAGAGCTCTCTCGGGCAGATTTCTGGGTCTTTTTGCGTGGAGTTTTTCGACCCTTTGTAAGTATTTTCACACGATGACTCCTTCATAAAAGTTGTTCCTCTTTGAGTCTAGTTTCCGTAGATGTATTTTTCGTATCATTCCATGGTCATTTGGTCGGTCAAAAGTATTTTTAACCATGGAAAGGTCATTCTGGGCGTGAATCTGGAGAGTGTGTTATGTTTTGGAGTTTTTGACCAAGCTAATGGATATATCTTGGTCCGAAAATTTTATGGAGTGTTCTTAGAATGTGTTTAAGAGTTTTCATTGAGGTTTTGTTGCATGAATAAAGATTTTGATGATAGATTTTATTAGATCTAGAAACATGAAAACTGGAAGTGACAAAACAGTTTTTATTTGGATAAAGTTTGAATATTTTGAGGTTTGATCTTACTCTAAAGGCTTTGATATTTTTATATGATGATCCTAAGTCTCTTATTTTCATGTTAGGATGTTATTTTGGAGATATTTAGTATTAGTTTCAAAGATATGATTTTTCTATGCAAGAGAATTTCGGTTAGGCCTAAGATTTGATGTTTTTAGGTTAGATCCATGTTTTATTGGGTTTTAGCCATGTGATTTTAATTTTGATGGTTGGATATTCTTTAGGACACGTTTTTAAACCATGTGATACTTTATTTCAAAGATCTCACCTTCTTAAGCCATTGATCAAGAGATTTATCAAAGCTAGTTAAGAAAAAGTTTCTGTTTTTGGACTAAGTGTAAAATCAAAAACTCCAAGTGTTATTTTTGTGATTTTGGTGACTTTAGTTTGATGATTTAAAGCATGGTTTATCTGAGGATGATGTTATGAATATGTTAGAAGTAAGATTAGATTTTTTGGAATTCTTGGAGATGTTTTGATTTAAGGACAAAGCTTGTGATTCAAGTGTTTTGATCTTTTTACAAAAAAGTTTGGTGTTGATTATTAGCTTTTTCTAAATGGATGTTTCAAGTATGGTTTTAAACTTAGGATTGGAAGATGTTTGTTGTAAAATTTTGGTTTAAGCATGAGTTTTGAAGTTGGAAGGAATTGTAACAAAAATCAAGAGAAATGGCCTATGGATGTTTCGGCCATAGTGTGTTTTCCATAGTGTTGTTTTGTTTTAAATTTTTTTCTGAGTTGATATTTGAGTTTAGAACAAAATTTACATGAGGAATGTAAATTTTGGAAATTTTTGGAGTTAGGATATGAAATCCTTAAGTTATGGGTAAAATGGTCGTTTTCCCACATGTAGAGGGTAAAATGATAATTTTACTCTAAGATAACTTGTTTCCATGTTTCTAATTGTTAGTAATTAAATTTCTAACTTTTAGAATGACCTTTTACAGTTTCTCGTATATCGCACTTTATTCTCGTAGAACGTGACAATCGAGGTAAGTTAGCCTCTAACTTACTATCAGTTTATTGTGTATGTGTGATGGGTAAGAGAACTACAATTTATGTATGTATGTTATCGTATATGCCATGTCATGCTATGTCATTACATGTTTATCTGCTACGTATGATTTAATCTCTCATGAATAATTATCTGTTACATAATCTTTTCTATCATACAATGATGTATGTTATAAGTATGCCATGTTAAGTATGCCATGAAATGTTATGATTAAATCATATTGTGTCATTTACAAGTATACGCCATGTTAGAAAAGTATATGATATTAATTAATATCTCATGCATTAAGAAAGATAAGACATGTTATGTTACGTATAATACGTGGGGCCACAACAACTGTGGAGTACGTATTATATTTTATGTTACGTGAATACGTGGGGCCACAACAACTGTGGAGTACGTATTATATTTAATGTTACGTATATACGTGGGGCCACAACAACTGTGGAGTACGTATTATATTTTTATGTTACGTGTATACGTGGGGCCACAACAACTGTGGAGTACGTATTATTTTTTATGTTACGTGTATACGTGGGGCCACAACAACTGTGGAGTACGTATTATATTTTATGTTACGTGTATACGTGGGGCCACAACAACTGTGGAGCATGAAGTATGGGGCCACAACAACTGTGGAGCATACACTACGTGAGACACAGCAATTGTGACACGTAGAATACGTGGGGCCACAACAACTGTGGAGTACGTATTAAGTCAAGTTTCAGATCAAGTGCATGATAAGTCAAGTTTCAGATCAAGTTCATGTTTTGTTATGTACACGTACATGTTATGTTCATGATCAAGTTATGTTCCAAGTTCATGTTCACATCATGTTAAGTTCACGTTTACAGTATGTCTCAAGTTCACGTTTATGTCATGATATGTTCAAGTTTATGTTATTTTCAAGTTCATATTTATGTTATGCATGTTTACGTTCATGCTACATTTCAAGTCCATGTTATGTTTTAAACTCAAGTTCATGTCATGTTAAGTCAAGTTCAGTTCACGTTTAAGTTCTGGTTATGTCATGTTATATGTCAAGTTATGCTATGCTTATGTACGACTTTACTTATGCATTTATGCTTTTACTGCCATGCATGCATCTTTAACCTGTGTGTGAGTTTTATGTTAACTTACTGAGATTTGTAATCAAATCTCACTGTGGTAGTCCCAACTACCATTCCCCCCGAATGGTAGATCTTGTTACAGGACCCAAAGGAGAATTGGAATCTGACCAACTGAATACGGTCGACTAGGCCACGGTGCGATGTTGATGATGGTATAGTATTTAACTTAGGTTAATACTTGTACTTTTGGAGTTGTATCTCAAGTATTCTTTTGATCACAACCATTTTGGACTAGTGTGGTGATCACGGCTATTTAGTATGCCTTTATGTATGAAATATGTTTCAAGTATTTGAGATATTTTAGTTTGGTGCATAGTATTGCTAAAGAAAAAAAAATTATCCGCTGCGAATATTGCATAATGCTAGATGCATGTTAGGAACATTGCATCTTATATGTCATGAACGGGGGTAGGTAACCTTGTGTTGCATGTCTCGACGCTTCAAATGTCCGTTCAATCCCAAGCGGAATTTGGGGGCGTCACAGAGTGCAACTCATCTTCAGGCAAGAGTTCCACAATCCCTGCATTGCCCAGCGGGGTCAAAGAAGAAATTTTTGAAGTAATTGGGAGAGCCCCTCTGGGCTGTGTAACACCGGCCATCGAAGGGTTAGCCCAAACCTACCAAAGGGAATCAACACCGCCCGCCTTGATATGAATTCCACCAACAATTGTGATGAAACCCGATAACAATGATGGTTTGGAACCCCAAGATCGTGTAGACAATAATTGTTGAGTCTTGACCCGTCACCTAACTAGATGAGAACCAAGACTACGAAGGATTGAAACGCCACACCAAGAAACCTAAGAATCTCTCAAGAATCAAGGTGATAAGTTGGTTGTTTGAACACCACAAGATTAATTTGATAAGTTCAGGAGTTCTTTCAAGAACAAAGAAGAACACAAGACCTCACAAAGATAATAATTTTCTAAAAAAAATCTACCTACAAAGTTCGTACAGCCTATGCTATATACTTGGAACAATCCTCCAAAAATAGGAAAAGTCATAACTCAGCTTTAAAAGCAAAACAAACATCAATATAAACAAGTATCCACGTTTTTAAGCCTCTTGGACTTCTAAAGGCAGCCAAAAATAACTAATGACTAGATTCAATGTATTTAATATAACCAGCCAAGACCATCAGCGAATTCCCCTATTTAATATCCTTGAAACTCACAAGTTCACACTCTTTAATGGTCAGACCATGCTGGTTGCATTTTTGCATGCTAATTAGAATCTTCAATTGCTTTGATGACATGGATTAAGCCTTTATTATTATTTGAACCCATCTTGGTCTTTTTAGAATCAGCCCAATTCTCTTGGATTAGCCCATTCAGTGCTTCCTTGAAACGTTTGGCTCTAAGTCTTTTAATTGGGCCACTAGGAAGTGACAAAAGGTCTTGTGCAAATTCAGCTTCATTCCCACGTGTATGATCAGCATGTCCAGCTCCTTGGTTTGCATCACGCCTTTCGTGGAGAAGAAGAAGAAGACGCAGCGTTAAGAGACGATATAGTCTTATCTCCCCTCTCTGATGATGGCTTTTGCAGCTGAAGGAGCATAAGAACAGAAGACTGCCCCTAGGGAGGCAAGGGCTCCGAGTCAAAACTATGTTTGGTTGGTAGGAGAGTCCTTCATGGGCTTCTTCCCTTTCCCCAATACCGGCAAACTAGGGGAATGCCTACGGATCTGGGGAATGGTCGCCTGCATAGGTATGGTCCAATCAGTGAAACACATGTTGGCCGGGGAAGCCAAGTATCACTAAAGGCAGCCCTCATCCAACAAGGCCTTGCAGTAAATGTCATTTGGATGAGCTTTCACCCAGGAGCGAATGACCTCAATCCGGCTCACTTTCTCAGGAGTTACCGAGGGTCTAAAGCTTTTGTCTTCACCAACAACCCCCTAGATGGCGTGAACGAGATAGTTATGCCGCCAAATGATGCAACAGGACACCAAGATCCTCCATACATTTGGGTGGAGTTGAGTAGGTGCCAAATGAAAGTAATCCAGCACATCGCAAACTGGACGATAAAAATGCAGCCTAAGGCTGCTGGAAAACATGTTATAGTACAAAGCCACATTCGAGGCGTAATCTATGGCGCCTTCATTGAGACGACACCTCAAACTCAACAATGTCAAGCACCTTGAAGTTTGACTTTAGTGACTCTAACTTTCCAGGAGTCACCACCGACCGCCATGAAAACCAATCAAACCTTTGTGACTCAATACAGACCTCAAGAGGGTCTAGGCCCCCGAGAGTTAGTGAGGAACCAGAAGGTTTAACATGCTTGGAGCTTTTAAGAGCAGAGCATGAAAGGTTCTTGGGAGCCATGAGAATGTAAAGGTAGAAGAAGGAGAGGCAAGATACACAGAATGAGGATTCGAAGAGAATGAAGGAAGCATGAAGGAATCTGAGAAAGAATGAGAAAAAAAAGTATGCTCCAAACGACAATCGAGTGAGATTTAAATAGGCCCTAATGATAGTTAGTATCCCAAATCATGGGAACACACAGACGCCTCATGAGGCCAACAAGACAAGCACAAATCCTACGGCGTGTACTGTGTGATGTGACGTGGGGAGAAAGAGCCGCCTGACACCATCAATGCTAAGAGAATTAGATAAATGCAATCAAGTGCTAAATCCAACTGTCAGAGGATGTGCCACTAAAATCGGGAGATGAACTGTTGCCTGAAACCATTAAATGACGAAAAAGCCATACAAGTATAACCAAGAACCTAGGCCTGATGTGTGGCAGAGCTGGGAAAAGTAATAACTGTCTATTTTGAAAGTAGGAGAGTTCAACGTATGAGACTACAGGAAAATAAGAACAAGAAAAACAAGGCAAGAATGAATTCCCATCAAACTGTAAAAGGATTTTTTTTCCCCCATGTTGGTCCATATAGCAAGCCTATAAGGGAACTAGGGGGAAGGGGGAGACAGCTCAATCAGGCCTAACAACTCTCCTATAAAAAGAGTCACTGGACCTCTACTACAGAGTACTCAACCTATGAGCAAAACCAACCCATGAAGCAACCCTCATATGGGAAAGATGAACGGTAAGGACAGATGGGACTCACCATCCTGACACTCCCCAATGACACCTAGCCCTCGGAGACTTGTACAGGCAAGTGGGTGAGAGATGTGATGGACTTTCGATCTCCTGACAGCAAGCATGGAGAGGCTTAACAATGATCATTTACGGGTTAAAGTGTAGTCAGGGAGCCACGCCACATTAATGGCATTGCTCTCCAAACTCTACACCATATTAATGGTGCCACCCCATGAGTCACGCCGTATTAAAGGATTCTGACTAGATAAACAATTGAAGTGACATGAGCGAGCTGAGGCAAGGTATAGGTTGCCCTTACCCAAAAACCTAGTATAAAAGTCAACCTCCAAGCACGAAGAACTCCATCTGATTTGGCTAAGCTTTCGCACAAACTATTAAGGAAATATACTAACTTAAACATCGGAGACTCCCCGACCTCCACCAAGACCTTTCTCCTTATGTGTTTTCTTAAGTGTGTAGATACGAGAACAAAGACCTGAGTTGCTGGAACCCGACCTAAAGGTGTATATAACATGACGTCAACAAAATTCATATTAAAAAAGAGAACCTTTACTTAAAAATTTTGAGAAAAGGGTGCAAAATTTATACTGCAACGGAAAAATAATATGGAAAAGGAAAGCATTTGATCAAAACAATTGAAAGAGGATCAAGGGATATAATATGAAAGGAAAATAATTTCTTAAAACAATTGAAAGAGAGGATGTTGAGATGGATACAAAGAAATTAGATTAAGATTTTCTATAACTCAAAAAAAACGTCAACAGGAATGAAAATATTAATTTATAATCTTCTTTACAATTATCTTTCATTTCTATATATAAAATAGAGAATCCTTTTATAAAATTAAAATTTATTTTATATAAAGTAATAAGATTATATTGAATAATATGAATTGACTTGTAAAATAATTTGTAAATGAATTTTGTATCTGTAATTATTCTAAAAAGGAAAATCACCATTTTACACGTAGAAATAAAGCCGGATTACTGCACGCGATCCTGATCCTCAAGGTCGGTTTGTGTGCTGAAAACGGTGTCGCATCGTAGAGGATGCTTCTCCGTCGAACCTCCACCCTGTCATGGAGGTACCATCGTCTCTATCTTCCATGGAAGTATGGTTCCAACCATGTTTTCCTGCGGTTCTCATCACTGGGAAACAACTCGAATTGGGGAAACAGCGGAGCGAAGTGTTCTCGCGGAAAAGTTTCGATCAGTTCTGCGACTCCTCCTTATGACCCCGTAAGTTTTCGTCTTCTTAACCAGAAACAAAAGTGGAGTTCAATTTCAAATGAACTTGTATGATGTTTCTTGTAAACTAGGTTGGTTTAATTCTATACTGTATGTAACCTCAAAGAGGAGCTCAAGGAATTGAATATACTGTTTAGTTGAATCTGCAAAAGATGGAAGAGAAGAAACATTTGTAGGTCTTGAAAGCAGCTTATGAATTTAGGCTCAACGGTATTGTATTAGTTATTATTTTTTTATTGTTATTGCTCGCTTAGATTCTGTCACATTTGAAAATTTAACACGAATTGACTGCCTTGGTGTCGTATAACATAATGGAATTGGTAAACCTAATTATGATGGTCATTTGTTGCTCTATTTTTAAGCTGAAGTTATCCGTAGGCATAATAGTTGTTCAATCACTCATCTACATAGGATACAGATTTTAAATGGAAGCGGTTTGGGTCTGGGAAGAAGCAAAAGCCTGCTCATGGCGGAAGACTTCAACATGGACGAGGCAATTCAAAATATGGAGGCGGTACGAGTTATTCCCATGGTTTTCCTAAGGCCAAGCCATATGATATATGCCTATGTAGAAACAGGAGATCTGCTACCATATCCACGGGCTCTTTGAATGAAACGGGGCTCACTGAAATGGAAGGGGCAAAACAAAGAGTACTGCGGCCAGGGATGGTTCTACTAAAACAGTACATCACCCATAAACAACAGGTTGTTCTTACTGCCATGCCTTAAATTGGGTATTAGTGTTTTTGAATGTTTCAAATACTTGTCAAATAAATCAGGTCTACACATAAATACAATGTAGCTGAAGTTAATGTTCTTTGTTGCTATAAGCTGGCATGCCAATTAGCTAGCATGTGTGCCTTCTGTGATTCTTTTAAGAAAGCTCTCTGGGTATTCCAAAATCCCGTAAGCTTGAGTAGTTGTACACTGTACCACTCTTATTGTTTCAGGTTGAAATTGTAAAGAAATGTCGCTATCTTGGTATTGGCCCAGGGGGATTCTACCAGCCGGGTTACCAAAATGGAGCAAAACTTCGTCTGCAGATGATGTGTCTCGGTATGAACTGGGATCCCATGTCAAGAAAATATGATGACACTCGGCCTGTTGATGGTATTGAGCCACCTTGCATTCCACGTGAATTTAGCCTGTTGGTTAAGAGAGCAATTCAAGATGCACATGCCCTTGTTAAGAAACAATACCATGTTAGCAATGTGGAAAACATACTGCCTCTAACATCTCCTGATATATGCATCGTCAACTTTTATACTACCAGTGGGAGACTTGGGCTCCACCAGGTCAGTGCTGCACTACCATGTTAGACTGTCCCATTATCTAAAAAATACATGCGGTTTACTTACTGATGTCAGTAGCTTGGAAAATGTGGTTGTACAATCTAGCATTTTTTGCAAGACATCAACAAGTTGTATGATATATAAGCATAAAAAGTTCGAGGAGATAAGCATCTATATATACTTCTACACATCCACTTTTTGTTAGGAACGAGAAGAGAAAAAAAAAGTACCATGATGAGCTTTATACTTCTTGTTGTAAATTGTTTAAAGAAGTTCTACATACTCATTTTGAATATAATACATATCTATTTAAATTAGGATCGTGATGAAAGCAGAGAGAGTCTCTGTAAGGGATTGCCAGTTGTCTCCTTCTCCTTGGGCGATTCTGCAGAATTCCTGTATGGAGATCAGAGGAATGTGGACAATGCAGAGAGAATTTTTCTGGAATCAGGAGATGTTTTGTTTTTTGGTGGTAAATCTAGACATATATTTCATGGTGTGTCATCCATCATACCAAAGTCGGCTCCAAAGGCCTTGCTGGAAGAAACTCGTCTTCGTCCCGGCCGTCTCAACCTTACCTTCAGACAGTTTTGAGAAACCTTTCAATCTATACTACAGGTCAGCCTTTTGCTTGATTTGCATCCTATCTTTGTAAGATAATTCAGCAGCACAGCCCGGCAAAATTTGTCTTACACGCTTGATTAAGATTTGGACCTATTGAAGTGATTATGTTTTCTTAGGCTTGTCGTTTGTGTATTTACTCGTGTGGAATGGAACCATCTGCTTTCACTTTCCAAATTATGAACTTTATTTAGGATAAGATACAATGATTGTATCACATTCACGAGACACAGATGATTGCATCCAGGACAGGGAGATTAATCGCAGAAAAGTAATGATAATTTGATCCATAAGCTACCATATCCCAATGAGAAAATCTCCAGCTCCTCTATTGCCAAGGAAAATTATCTCAAACTTGAAATCCCGACTGTGGATATCTGCATTAATTACTAACAAATTTATAAAATGGGAAATGCGAAATATTGCACATCCCGTTAGGATGGACTTAAATTAGCCCGTGGGAATCCATATAACTTGATACTCCTGGGAAAGAAAATAATACTGGAATAATAAATATCTTTTCCATGCGTGGGCAGCAGGGTTATTAGCCATGACCGTGATGGTGGGCTGTAACCAGAGGAATGAGGATGGACCCAATAGACAAAAACGTGGGCTTCATGATACGTCAAAAATTTGCCGGATTATATTTTGACATTTTACTCTGTTTTGTTCAAAAAGTTGATAGACCCGCGATTCAACTCATAATTTGTTGATTTTCCATCTATCAAGGGCCACTCTTGTCATTATCTTGTTGATCTTAAACTGATTGCTACAACCAATTTTAGTCCAAAATATTTTAAATTACACATAAGTGGATACCAATATGATATATTAGAATGAAGAGAACTTATCAAAATATATATATATTAGAATGAAGAGAATATTTATTATTCTATTTCTAAATTCTGTTGTCATTTTTTTTCATGTCCTATTTCACTTGTCTATGTTGCGTTAATCTCTAGATGCTTCGGTTGGTGCCGCAACTGTTCGATTGGTTTCGTGTGAGCCTGATACGTGGTTTATGTGGTTTAATTTATGATGAGTTCTCTGATATGTTCGAAATTGGCTGGCTGGCTCACTTGGATGTGTTTCTTGTAGCCCGTTATTTATGGTATCACCTTAACTAAACATATTTATATTGTTGCCATGTCAGAAAACAGGATAAGCCATCAAAGCAAGTGAAGTGCACCGTGGGAAGGATATCGTTTGGGTTACGAAGATAGGTACTATATAAAAATATAAAATGAGTCATCATATCATAGGTAGCTAGAACACGTTTGCTGGCCATTGATTGATTGCCATCTACGTTTGCATTGGTGGAGATGATAAGGACGATGATCAAGATAAGAACTAGAGAATCTCATGTGGGAGAAAGATACACAAAGAAAGTGGATTATGATATTTGCTGAGGTTGTCTGAAAATTATACAAATGGCAATAAATGGTATACTATATGAAAAGTTTTACTCATCATCCTTACTTCATATATTATATATCATTTTTTTTCCCCCTCACTAAATATGTGGTATATAGATTATGAGTAAAAAAATTCTTTTAGTTTTAGCAAGAATAAAACAAAAAATAAATAAAAAATCAAGTAGTGTAAAGATGATGAGTAGAATGATTGATAATATATATATGCCCAATTCAGATGTTCAAATACTCGGGTAACATGGGAGTCTTTTTACCATCTATGAGTAGCTTGAATATTAATTTTTACAAAAATTTTCTATGCAGTCACTTTTGCACATTCCATTAATATAATTAGTTACATCACTTTTCTTAATATAAAATAAGTTGCGTGTGTAAAAAGTACACAAAAATAACTATATGTAATAGCTTCTGTTACAGTTGATTCCTAGTTGTATAAGGAAAATTTGTGAATTTTTAATTGTTTATAAGCTAGCTGGATAGCCACGGATATAAAAAAAGAAAAAAAAATTGTTTATAAGCTGATTGTGGAGTTTTCTCAGTGCTATATTTTTTTTTATTATGAATTTTAATAAACTATGTATAGAGAAAAGAAAGACAAAACAGTAAAGAGATGGCTATGTTTGGTTGTTAATGTGATCTCAATCCATTTCAAATTAATTATTGACGAAATTTACTATTTTTTCAACTTTTTATAAGAAAGTTAAACTCATGTCAACCTATTTCATACATTCAAATATGGCATTACAGTCACCAAAAATTCCTACCGAGAAATTCTTCCGACATGTGTATTTTCATTTTTTTGCATGTATTTTTTTAATCATATTAAAAAATTTTTAAAAAATCATAAAATCATTAAAAAAATACTACCTTAATTACTAAGAAAAAAAATAAAAGTATTGTTAAGACCCATTATTGGGATCCTACCATTTTCCTATATTTAAACATATATCTCAAGCTATTTACATCGAGCGCATCTCAATGAGACTCACAAAATATTATTATTTACATATCAACTTAGATCATTTGAGATCATTTCAGCATCCAAACGCAATCAAATTGTTTAATATTTATGAACACAATCTTCCAGTTTTATTAAAGTACCTAAATAAACAAATTTATTGTCTTTTACTAATTGATACGACTTAACATAATAAAACTCCTTAAAATTGCATATGTTATAGGTTTCGTTTCTAGTCATAATTGATGTCTTCAAGTAGATGCTAGTGGGAGGGGATAAAACCTTTAAAATTTGCTACAAAATCAAGAGAGAGAAGAACGTGGAATCCTCCATGGCAAGTAAAAACAGTGACGTCTGATTAACTCACGATGTAGAAGGTGGTATTCATGTTTTGTGGCTTATTTTATTTTATTTTATGGTAGATTTCAATTCAATCTGAGTCATTATAAATTTATATATATGATTATCTTATGGAATATATATTGTTTCCTTGCATTATTGCAGTGGTTATCCTTAATCATATTGCACCTTATTTGTTTATAGTTTTTTGAACAATTTATGGCTGGAATTTAACCAGCAGAAACGAACTTTGCGTGCCCCCTTTTAAGTGATACAAAAAAGGTTGCTTTGTTCTCAACTTTTATGCTTAGGCTTCTTTAGTTATTGGCTAATCTCCCTTGCGGAAAGAGCCAAAAAATTAATGGAGACCCATACTTCCCCCATTCCGCAAAAGAGCAATGAGTATGACGACTTGGGAGCCACACACGCTACTGTTCTTTCCTGCACCATCATTGCTAAAGATTATATAAAGTAAACTCATCAACTAACGTGTTTTTATGAAATCCATTAAATCTACTTTATAATAAAAATAATTTTACAATCTGACCTACTATATTAAATTATATCAATTTATTAATTTATTTTTATGTAATTTATTTGTAACTAAAGTATTTTCCGTCCATATATGCTTATTTTATCATTAATTCAGCTCAAGACTCGACCATCCTATTCATATTTACCACTTTTGAGCTTTTCTTGTTTGCACGTTTAAATTATTCTTTCCTAAAAAATAGCCAATTATACATGGCTTCATAAGACCATGAATAAAACATTGATCAGTCACGCGGCAACATGAATATTGCCTTTCACACCTTTTATCCAGCAAGTATTTTAGAATTTCAGCCTCAATAGTCAATAATAGATTATATCCTTACTTGGCATTTGCATTAATTAATTAATTAATATGAAAAGAAAAGCTAACAAAGTTGGTCGATTAAAATATATTTGTATTCCATTATTCTAAATAAAGCAATGAGCTCCAATAGTTTATCTTATCCCCCCTTCCCCATCAGGCGATATTACTTCGATGGTTGTCACGTTTTGGCTCAATAATGGTCTAAAACCTCAGTCATCATGTGATTTTATGGGAAGAGGTGATTACTCTATTCACACACTTGACTGTTCCCTTTGGCATTTTTCTGTGAAGGCAACAAGCTGGCAGGTCTATTTTATATGAGAAATAATATTTATAGTCGTAGTTGTACAAGTACCGTGTAATCTCTTTAAAAAAAGTGAATTAATACGAAATTTATATGAAAAAAAATAACTTTTTTAATCGTGGATCTCACTCTTTTTTAAACCGATTACGCGGCATTTGCATACTCCACGACTGTATGTAGCATTTTTGGTCACTCTATATTATCTAAATCTTACTTCCAACATATATTAGTACTTTATACTCATTTCATGTTTATTGATGTAATTAATTCTGTAATATGCTTTTCAAATTGGTATTTTTCTGGTGTTATGATACCTGTAAACCTTTCAACTATTATTTTTTTTTTATCATTATTCAAAAAAAAATTAACAAATAAAAGAGCTGATGTGAAAAATGATAATTACAAAGCTTATAAGATAGCATCAAATAAAATGTCAATGTACTCCTTTTAAAGTAAACTAAGCTTTAAAAATTTAGAAGACATTATAAATTATAAAAGTGATACTGTCATTAAAAAAAAATTTCTTAAGAGTAAATTTACAAATTAGTAAGTTATATACAGTCGTGAAATGTATAAGTTACATACAGTCACTTTGAAGAAGAGATATCTATTATTAAAAAATTAATTTTTTTTATATTAGTTTCATATATATTCACTTTTTTCAAAATAATTACATGGCACTTGCGTACTCATGACTACAACTATTTTTTTTGTATAAATTAATATAAATTTATATAATACGTTAAATCTATTTTATAATAAAAGTAAACTTTAACTTAAATTTAATAAATTTATAAATTTATTTTTATAAAATTGTGACTAACATATTTCCCCATTTGCGTTTTTTATTTTTTATTTT
The DNA here is from genome assembly GCA_011037825.1 of Carya cathayensis. Taxonomy (NCBI): domain Eukaryota; kingdom Viridiplantae; phylum Streptophyta; class Magnoliopsida; order Fagales; family Juglandaceae; genus Carya; species Carya cathayensis. The sequence continues at coordinate 1,499,748 of QGSO01000244.1, read as the reverse complement.
TTATTTTTCAAAATGTGACCTGAGACACATCAGCACCCGTACGTAGTACGTTCCTCCACGTCCCTGATCCCCTCTATATATAACTTTCCGGCTTCGCTTAAATTTAGCTTCACTACGGCCCCTGCATTCTCGGAATCTTCTTCCTCGAAGCTCCATAACCAAAACTCGTTACTCGTTAGAGAAGAAACGTTTTTACTTTTAGAATACAAGCGCATATATATAGAAGATATATAGAAAAACGTAGCAGTGAAGAGCAAACCCACCAAAACCGAAAATGCAGGGAGTTATGGCGCGGAGAGGCGTACTATCCGCCGCAAGAAATTCTGCGATAGCGCAACGCTGCTTTTGTCGTTCTCGGGTAGCTCAGAAGGAGGCCTCTCTCCAAGAGGATAACGTCTCGGTTCCGAAAATGCCCTCCTTCGATTACTCTCCTCCGCCGTACAACGGTCCCTCGGCCGACGAGATCTTGGCGAAGCGGAAGGTCTATCTCAGCCCTTCATTGCTCCACTCCTACAAGAAACCCGTGAGTCCGCGCCGCGCCGCACCTCATCTCATCTTATCTTGATCTTAAAAAGGACAAAAATCCGATGCTCGATTGCCGTTCTTTCGGGAATTGATTTCTACATACATACATATATAATATATATACACACACATATATATACACTAGAATAAAATTACATGATATGATTTGCCAAAGTGGGGCCATGAGAATGGAATTGATTTTTTTTTTTATCCTCTGTTTTTTCGGGGTGGATGTGATCATAGTTGAACGTCGTAGATGGGAAGATGCAGTACCTGTTCGACGACGAAGGGAGGAGATACGTGGACGCTTTCGGCGGGATTGCAACGGTGTGCTGCGGGCACTGCCACCCGGATGTGGTGGACGCCATCGTCAAACAAACCAAGCGCTTGCAGCACTCCACCGTCCTCTACCTCAACTCCGCCATCGCCGATTTCGCGGAGGCCCTCGCCTCCAAGTTGCCTGGCGACCTCAAGGTGCCTAAATTTTCACTCAAAGTACATAAATAGTACATATATAAGCATTGATCGAAACCACCGACTTTAATTAATTGAAACGGAAAGAAATTAAGACAATAGGCTGCAGCTATATGATTCGTATATATATATGAGATATTTTATCTTTGATCTATCTGTAGAAACTTCGATGGTATCATGCATGTATATATAGGTTTTAAAATTAAATTATAAGATGTTTCTTAAGAAGAATCAGAACAAAAACAAAAACAAAACAAAAAGTGTTTGATTTTCTTGAAGAATTTTGCAACCATCTTTGTTGGTATATAGGTGGTGTTCTTTACGAATTCTGGGACGGAAGCGAACGAGTTGGCTATTATGATGTCCAGGTTGTACACAGGGTGCCAAGATATAATATCTTTGAGAAATGGGTATCATGGAAACGCAGCCGCGACGATGGGGGCCACCGGACAGAGCATTTGGAAATATAATGTCGTGCAGGTAAAAATTCCTGGATGAATCTTTGGTCCCACATATATGCATCTTGTTTTGCTGGGTTTACGCTGGGCGGTCAGATTACCGTCTCAATCGTTTTGTAGTTTAGCCTCCTCATGATTAATATTGTTTGTGGCATAAAAAATGTCAAAAAATCAAAATCAAAATAAAATTACACTTTACTCCCTCGAGATATAAATTAAGATTTTTAAGTATATGTATTCTATACTATCAAACCATCAAAACCGACACAACTTCAAACTATCGAAAATTGATATTTTTCTCTGATTGAAGTTCAAAAGTTGACATTTTTCTTATTTCAAGTGTGGACATCGTCGCATTGAGATAAATGAAAAATAGTTTTAAGGTATATATGTATCAAAATGGACATGATGGAATATAATCTGTGCAACATGTTACAGTTGTTTTCTTCTACTTACTAGCTAACAAAAATGCAGAAAATATTATATTTTCTTTCTGGAAAAGTCCAACCAAAAATCAATCGGCGTTCATTTTCATATGAGTCATCATCCACTCTGTAACTCGGTACCAATGACCGAAAGGACAGAATTTTGGAAGGGGGAGGATGATGTTGAGTTATTATATAGTTAATTCAATTGTTTGGGAGATTGTGAAGAGGTCACATCGTGGGGAATGAGTACTAGGGGCATATTATGGCCAATTTTTTGGACAACTTAGTCCCATTTGGCGTTAATGACAATGGTGGCTAAAACTTAATTAATTTCATTGGACAATCACAGCAATTGAACCAAGCATTATAGCGATGGTGAAATTGTCAACTTTATCATTGTTGTACCATTCCAACAACGTGCTTGACCTTAACTTAAATCAATGATGAATTATGCTCTTACAATTGAATTAAGACATGCAATTTATAAGCCTTTAGTTATTTGAATGTGGTACGTACGTACTAAATCAATGTCTGTCCAAGTTCTTGTATGAACTATCTCAAGTTCTTATCCGAATTTAATGGTCTGAACTAAGAGAGAAATAGATATATGAAGTCGGCCTTAAATTTATACCATACCGACAAAAATAAATTATTAGAACTCACTTCATAGTTTCTCTCTCAATTGAGGTCGTCCTTGAGAGTATCCTTTTCTAGATCAAATAATTTCAAGTTTTGGTATTAAGAAGATGCAATTTAATTTAACCATCTGACGCACATATCAGAACTTAACCATCAGACATTTATCCCTTTGGTCAACAGAGTGGAGTTCATCATGCCTTGAATCCAGATCCGTATAGAGGTGTTTTTGGCTCAGATGGTGAAAAGTACGCAAAAGATGTCCAAGATCTTATCGACTTTGGAACTTCTGGCAATGTTGCTGCCTTTATATCTGAAACAATTCAGGTACGTCATCTACCTCGTATTGTTCATTCTCTCGTATGCACTTTATACATGATCTTCTCCTTAACCTTGTTTGTGTGTGCAACAGGGTGTGGGGGGAATTGTAGAATTGGCCCCTGGATACTTGCCGGCTGTTTATGGAAGTATTAGGAACGCAGGAGGCATCTGTATTGCTGATGAGGTTCAATCAGGGTTCGCTCGAACAGGGAGTCACTTTTGGGGCTTTGAGTCCCAAGGTGTCGTGCCTGACATAGTGACAATGGCAAAGGTTCATTTTCCCTTCTTTCTTTTGCTCTCTTTAATTATTATTTTTCTGGGTTCTGGAGATGTCCATAAAAATTCTCAGGCTCAGTAGCATTATAGAAGTCAGCTTGCCATGTTAGGAAATTTTTGGGGTTTGATACCTTCTATCTGGTACAGATGCATGCTCGTCTTTTGTTCATAAAACCTGCTTATTATATATGTTGAAGTACGTTTCTAGGCAGTTTGCTGGTATTGCATTAATGACTTGCATTGATCAAATCCTTCACCTATTTTTTGGTCAAATAGCATATGGGGTGGGTTATAATTATCCTTACTAGGCATGATTTTTTATTTTTTATAACCAAATCATATAGATATTACTATTGGAATAAGATTGGGTGGGGTGCCCCCAACAAGAAACTCATTCAATTATTGAAGAAATGCAAATAAAAAGAGGGGGAAATGGAGGCAAATGAATACTCCGGTCCGGATGTCCCTTCGTAAATAAAGTACTAAGGAAAGGGCCACCATGCAAGTGGTTGATTCGGCAGTCCCGAAATGTATGAACTGCTCTGAGTTGCTTAAAGCGTTGAGTTCCTCTTCAAAAAGGGGTGTATTTCTACAGGTTGTTCTGAAAATCTCACTAGGTAGATTCACGATCGTCCACTTCAATCAGGAAGATATTTATATCTCCTCAAGCTGGTGCACAATTCTTTAAAAACAATTTCTCGTTAATCTCTAAAGATTTTCTTCTCTGGTATCTGCAGAGCATTGGAAATGGCATTCCCCTTGGGGCGGTGGTAACCACGCCTAAGATTGCAGAAGTCTTGACTCGCCGCAGTTACTTCAACACCTTTGGTGGGAATCCAGTATGTACTGCTGCAGGACATGCAGTTTTGAGAGTGATTGAGAACGAAAATCTTCAGGAGAATGCACTTGTTGTGGGGTCTTACTTGAAAGATAGACTAATGGCAATGAAGAATAAATATGAAAGTAAACCGTCATCCTTAAGCTTTTGCGTCAAGGAATTTAAACCTTTGTGTAAGAGTCCAGTCCATAATCTTTTTTGTTCTACCATGCTTGCTGCAGTTATAGGAGATGTGAGGGGAAGAGGACTGATGCTTGGAGTTGAACTTGTCACTGATTATCAAGAGAAAACTCCTGCAAAAGCTGAAACTCTGCATGTGATGGACCAGATGAAAGGTCCGAATTTCTTTCGTCTGGTATAACCTTAAATCTTACCTCTAGCTTTTAATGGGAATCTAATTTTGCCATTACAGAATTGGGAGTATTGATCGGAAAGGGGGGATTCTACGGAAATGTGTTTAGAATCACACCTCCTCTCTGCTTCACCAAGGAAGATGCAGGTTGGTAGTCTTTCCTTCTTAATTGAGACGAAAAAAATTAGTGACCACTTGTAATTTCCAACCTACTTTGGTGACATGCATGCATTTGATAATTGATATCATTTCCACAAGTCCTCTAGCTAAAATATACAATTTCTATCTTTTGGTTGCAGATTTCGTTGTAGATTCGATGGACTACGTAATGTCGAGGATGTGAAGCGCTAGCTCCATCTAAATGCCAATAAATGTTATCTGCTCGTCTAGAATTGATGAATTGTGGTGTCATTCCAGCTACTGTGAATGAAAATTATTATAATATATATATAGAGAGACCATGCAGGTTTCCGCTTGAATAAGTTTGCTATATATGATCTTTAAAAACGATGAGTCAACAACTCGTTGTCTCTCGATAATTCTCTCATGTCTTCAGTTTGGAGGTCTTCTATATAATTTGATTCTCTGATCTCTTTCTCCAAAGTTTTGTTAGGTATTTGCTTTCAATTCTTGGATAAAGATGTGACTATATATATATGGTACACTCTTCCTTTGCACACTACATATACATACATATATATATATATGATCGCCATGCATATATATATTGGGTATGAACTGTGCAAATTACATTGTCACAAATTCTATAAACCCTAGCTAGCTAGCTAGCTTATGTTCTTTGTTTTGAGCTCTGAAATCCAAATCAAAACAAAAAGAGCTCTGAGAAGTGCTGTGCTGCATGAAGCAAGAAGTTATTAAAAAGCACTTCGTGTATTCATGATCTTAAACCAGCACTTAAAACACCATAGATCATTGCACATGTGGAAGCAAATTAATAGCTTGGTCAATACATTATAATATACATATTGCAAGCCTATATATAAGTTCTGCCATCCACAGTCAATATAAGTACGTACGTTGCAATTGGAGAAGGAAACAAGAAATACAAAAAAAGTACATCCATCATGAACCAAACATGATTGTAATTTTGTAAGGTTCTAGCTCATGCATGATCACTTGAAGCATACGGCAGTACCCCAAGCTAGCATGATGACTTGCTATCATCTCATCAAGCATATCACAGAAGAAAACCCCAAAGAGTAGTAGTATTCATTTTTATCTGGGGAAAAATTAATGACAAATAGATAATAATTTAGTTAGGTAACATATATAATAAAGAAACAGCTGCCACAGGTGCTTAATTGTTTATAAGTAGCCATGTCCTTATTTTTCCTTCTGTTGATCAGGTGTGTACTGTGTACATATGTCCTTGGAATTGAAAATCTGGATGAGTAAAAGATCGAGGATAAGATCTACTAGTCACCGCGTCTCTCTAAATAATGAGTCTAATTTGTACATGATGCACATCCGACATCAGCTAGCTCTCCAAAATGTTACAATATTGCATCACAGACTACACATCAAAAACCAACTACACCCAAGGAAACTCAATGCTAGCTAGCCAGGAAAACCAGAGGCTGACACTATATAACAACGACAATGCATTGACATTCGGACAGCATCACATTTATATGACAGCACCAACATTCACATGACAGAATTACAGACAGTGCTACTGGTACTTTTATACTTTCCATGTTTTGATTTACAGCAACTCAAACCCTAATTTGATATTATAGAGAAATGCTACTTCTCTTCCCTATACCATATACCAATATAAGATTTGTTATTTTTATTATTTTATTTAAACACATATATTTACACATCAATATATATGTGTTTAAATAAAAGATTAAAAATGATAAATCATGTGATTTATGGGATGATAAATAAAATTTTTCTTTAGTATATACTACTTAGATGATCAGTTGAGAAGTAGAAGTTGTTTAGTTAAGAAAACTTGTAGTCAACTGATCATCTAGTACTAAAATCTATTGAACCGGTCAGTTAGGGTAATTGCCGAGAACTATTGAGTGATTATTTCCTAGTTAATGCCTAAAAATGGACTAGTACTTGTCATGTCCCACTACTAGTTTTCAAAATTACCAAAGCACATACTAATTTAATTAACGACTGAATTAAGGTCCAAAACAAGCATTGCCAAATTGGATTACATGCGGCCAAGATTGTCCTCCCGGCGGCCTCCTTTTCATATTTTCCTTCAATAAGAAGAGTATATAATTAAAGTAAATTGGAGAATGACTTGGAGATGATGAGATCGATCCCATTAATTAGTTTCACTACTACCCTTTATGATCAATAATGAAAATGGTTTTGGTTCAGCCAATTATCTTTTATTTATTTTCATTAATTCCCATATATTCATCATCATTAGTTACTCGATCAATGTAGTAGTTAGCTTAGGCCTTACAAGCTTGATATGAAGAAGGGTATATCCAATCTATCAAACAATAACAAGTTTTCGTACTCGTTTTGTATCACAGATCATATATATATATTTGATGAGGATTGATCTCAATACCCAACCCAGCTTCATGGTCATCAATATTCATGCATGTATAGCACTGAGGCACATAACACAATTAAACCAGAATGCAAATCCTCCAAAATCAGACCAAGCTGAGAAGTACTCAAAGAGAAGTAGAACTACATTCTGCATTATTATGCACACAGATCAACAAGAGAACTATGTCTCTGTGATTAATATGCCACATTTATTTGCAAATCGTAGCCCTTAAAATGAACTCATGACTCAAAGCACATGAGGCAAAACAAGAAAAAAGATAAAGCCAAACTTACGAGATAGATAGCCACCACCACATGATGAGCATGAATGGTTGAACTTTGCAGGACTACTACCGATCGTGTCAAGCCACCATTGATGACATGGGAGAGTAACTGCGGCCTGCAGAAACAGGCGTCGGGTGACTGAAAATGAAACGAGAAAACCGGATTGTTGACACCAAAACCGGAAGGAAATCGATCAACATGACTGCAAACTCCTCGAACATATATATGCTCTTTCTTAGAGCGACACTCGTCAATATCCAAACTGCATCCGTAAGATCAATCGCCATTTTTTCACTTTTCTTCCGACATTTCAACAGCTAAAAATATAGGAGATCGGCTTAGCTATAAAACATACATATAATTGGTTTAAAAAAAATTATAAAACATTCATACATATATAGTATATATATTAATGTTACGAAAACATCCTTTTGTTTCTTTGCAATACCGCCTCATCATGTACTCTAAATTAAAAAATCATGTATATCTAACCTTATATGTTTGCAAGTATTATTGTAAATAAATAAATATACACATATAAATATATTTCTCTATATGGTTGCATGAAACATGCAGTAGGACTACTTAAGGATCACTTGTCTTTTTGTTCACTTGTCAAACAAAAGCCGAGGATGAGATCGATCATAAAGTAGAAGGATATATCGTTAATTATCAGTAATTAATGTGCATTAATATTAATGTTAATTTATAAAATGCAAGGGTAATATTGTAATTTTATTAATTATGTCAGACTTTAATGTCTAGGAATCGAAAATTTGGAATGAAGACATTATGGGCTCATCCTTGGAAGGTGCGGCTAATGGGCAGTGTCCGTACAACCAAATTTGAAGACTTTAGTTCAAAGATGTCGACACTGTGATTTCATCGAAATTTTAGATCACCCTACTCAAGTATTATTGTTTAAAGGAATATTTTAACATATCATCTAATTTTCCAGCCAATCCCATTGAAGGAGTCAAGCATTTTTCTTAAACTACTGGATGTAATGTCTTTTTTTTTTTTTTTTTTTCCTTTTTGAATCGGGATGTAATAAAGTTCTAATTCAAACAGAAAAATGGAAAAAATTCTATCCATTTTTAAAAGAATAATAATAATAACTGAACATTTAATTTTTTTCCTCAAATAAATAAACAATTAAGATCAATTTAAGTATATAGAGTTTACTATTTTATTTTCGAATAATGTTATATAGAGACGTAAAATGTGTAAGTGAAGTGTAGTCACTTTTAATAAGAATAAAATCTACTATTAAAAAATTAATCTATTTTTATGTAGATTCGGTACTCATTCATTTTTCTCAAAATGATTATACGATACTTGTACACTTAGTATTATTTCTCTTTTTTTTTTTTACTATCCTCTTGTATTGTTTATTCTCCACTCTAGCTTTCGCTTTTCCTTCTTTCGCTCTTTTTAATGGGTTCAATAGTAGGATTCTTTTACACTATAAAAATTGTCACATGTACATGCAAATTACATTTTCTAAGACTTTACTACTGGGTGTGACCGCATCTCCTGAAAGGCACATGCATGGGTACAGTACCAATAAACAGTCCCACTAAGTGCTTAATTTGGTGCAAAAGAACAACTACTATCACACCGTAATTAAAAACTTTATTATTTTATCTTTATAATAGAACTGTAATCGAGTTAAGTCATCAACATTCAAGCTGATCAATTTCAGTAAATCTTGAAGACCCCTAATAGTACTCTAATTTGACTCGTATAAATCGAAGCAAATTAACAAATTATACTACAAGGTGAGAAATTCTCTTTTTGGACGAGATTTTCATTCCAAAATATATTTTGTTAATGAAATGACATTCTTTTTTTCTTTTTTCTTTTTCGTATCAAGATAAGTCTCTTATTCATGAACAATTACACTTATATCAAAGACTCAGACCAAATAATCTGTGAAATACAATCAATAAAAGAATCCCACCAAATTATCAAGTCTTCTAGATGCCAGGCATGTCTTACCAATGTGTGAATAGCTTCATTAACCATAAGTCCATTATGCTGAATGGTACATTTCGGAATCATTCTCATCATGTTCTTAACCTCATAAACAAGATTGCCCAGTAAAGACAAAGAGTTACCAGCTGCAAGTATCTCATTAACCATAAGTAGTGAATCACTTTCAACAATGAGCTCATTCTCTACCTAGAGGGATACAGATTTGCAGACCTCTTAATATAGCAAGCAATTCCACTTCTATAGGGATCATTCACCTCAATCTCTTTCTTACTAGCAGACAAGATCACTCCACATGTTTCATTTCTTAGGATCATACCCACCCATGCTCTACATTGATCATTAAAAATGCCAATAAATGTTATCTGCTCTTCTAGAATTGATGAGTTGTGGTATCATGATTTCAGCTATTGTGAATGAAAATTATTATAATATATATATATGTAGAGACCATGCGGATTTCTGCTTGAATAAGTTGCTATATATATATGATCTTTAAAAACGATGAGTCAACAACTCGTTGTCTCTCGATAATTCTCTCATGTCTTCAGTTTGGTGGTCTTATATATAATTTGATTCTCTGGAGTCTGATCTCTTTCTCCAAAGTTTAATTTGTTAGGTATTTGCTTTCAATCTTTGCATAAAGATGTGACTATATATATATATATATAATACACTCTTCCTTTGCACACTATATAGCACACTATATATATGATCGCCATGCACAAATTGGGTATGTACGGTGCAAATTACATTGTCACAAATTCTATAAACCCTAGCTAGCTAGCCAGTAGCTTGCTTATGTTCTTTGTTTTGAGCTCTGAAATCCAAATCAAAACAAAAAGAGCTCTGAGAAGTGCTGTGCTGCATGAAGCAAGAAGTTATTAAAAAGCACTTCGTCTATTCATGATCTTAAACCAGCACTTAAAACACCATAGATCATGTCACATGTGGAAGCAAATTAATAGCTTGGTCAATACATTATATACATATTGCAAGCCTATATAAAAGTTCTGCCATCCACAGTCAATATAAGTACCTAAGTTGCAATTGGAGAAGGAAACAAGAAATACAAAAAATGTACATCCATCATGAACCAAACATGGTTGTAATTTGTAAGGTTCTAGCTCATGCATGATCACTTGAAGCATAAGGCAGTACCCCAAGCTAGCATGATGACTTGCTATCATCTCATCAAGCATATCACAGAAGAAAACCCCAAAGAGTAGTAGTATTCATTTCTGGGGAAAATTAAATGACAAATAAATAATAATTTAGTAAAGTAACATATATAATAAAGAAACAGCCGCCACAGGTGCTTAATTGTTTACTAGCCATGTCCTTATTTTTCCTTCTGTTAATCATGTGTGTACTGTGTACATATGTCCTTGGAATTGAAAATCTGGATGAGTATGATCGAGGATAAATAATGAGTCTGATTTGTACATGATGCACATCTGACATCAACTAGCTCTCCAAAATGCTACAATATTGCATCACAAACTACACATCAAAAACCAACTACACCCAAGTAAACTCAATGCTAGCTAGCCAGGAAAACCAAAGGCTGACACAATATAGCAACGACAATGCATTGACATTCGGACAGCATCACATTTATATGACAGCACCAACAGTCACATGACAGAATTACAGACAGTACTACTGGTACTTTTATACTTTCCATGTTTTGATTTACAGCAACTCAAACCCTAATTAATTGATATTATAGAGAAATGTTACTTCTCTTTCCTATACCATATACCAATATAAGATTTGTTATTTTTATTATTTTATTTAAACACACATATTTACGTATCAATATATATGTGTTTAAATAAAAGATTAAAAATGATAAATCACATATTAATATGTGATCTAGGGAATAAGTATAATTTTTCTTCAGTATATACTACTTAGATGATCAATTGACAAGTGATGATGAAGTAGTTCATTTAAGAAAAATTGTAGTCAACTGATCATCTAGTACTAAAATCTATTGAACCGGCCAGTTAGGGTAATTGCCGAGAACTATGAGTGATTATTTCCTAGTTACTGCCTAAAAATGGACTACTTGTCATGTCCCACTACTAGTTTTCAAAATTACCAAAGCACATACTAATTTAATTAACGACTGAATTAAGGTCCGAAACAAGCATTGCCAAATTGGATTACATGGGGCCAAGATTGTCATCCCGGCGGCCTCCTTTTCATACTTTCCTTCAATAAGAAGAGTACATAATTAAAGTAAATTGTAGAATGACTTGGAGAAGATGAGATCGATCCCATTAATTAGTTTCACTACTACCCTTTATGATCAATAATGAAAATGGTTTTGGTTCAGCTAATTATCTTTTATTTATTTTCATTAATTCCCATATATTCATCATCATTAGTTAATCGATCAATGTAGTAGTTAGCTTAGACCTTACAAGCTTGATATGAAGAAGAGTGTATCCAATCTATCAAACAATAACAAGTTTTCGTACTCGTTTTGCATCACAGATCATATATATATATAGATATAGATATTTGATGAGGATTGATCTCAATACCCAACTTCATGGCCATCAATATTCATGCATGTAGCACTGATGCACATAACACAATTAAACCAGAAGGCAAATCCTCCAAAATCACACCAAGAGAACTCAAAGAGAAGTAGAACTACACTCTGCATTATTATGCATAACAGATCGATCACAAGATAACTATGTCTCTGTGATTAATATTCCACATTTATTTGCAAATCGTAGCCCTTGAAATGAACTCATGACTCAAAGCACATGAGGCAAAACAAGAAAAAAGATAAAGCCAAACTTACGAGATAGATAGCCACCACCACATGATGAGCATGAAGGCTTGAACTTTCCAGGACTACTACCGATCGTGTCGAGCCACCATTGATGACATGGGAGAGTACCTGCGGCCTGCAGAAACAGGCGTTGGGTGACTGAAAATGAAACGAGAAAACCGGATTGTTGAAACCAAAACTGGAACGAAATCGATCAACATGACTGCAAACTCCTCGAATATATATATGCTCTTTCTTAGAGCGACACTCGTCAATATCCAAACTGCATCCGTAAGATCAATAGCCATTTTTCCACTTCTCTTCCGACATTTCAACGGCTAAAACTATAGGAGATCGGCTTATAAGTTATAAAACATACATATAATTGGTTTTAAAAAAATTATAAAACATTCATACATATATAATATATATATTAATATTACGAAAACATCCTTTTGTTTCATTGTAATACCGCCTCATCATGTACTCTAAATTAAAACATCATTTATATCTAGCCTTATATGTTTGCAAGTATTATTGTAAATAAATAAATATATTTTTCTATATGGTTGCATGAAACATGCATTAGGACTGCTTAGGTCACTTGTCTTTTTGTTCACTTGTCAAACCAAACCCGAGGATGAGATCATGAAGTAGAAGGATATATCGTTGATTATCAGTAATTAATGTGCATTAATATTAATGTTAATTTATAAAATGCAAGGGTAATATTGTAATTTTATTAATTATGTCAGACTTTAATGGTTAGGAATCGAAAATTTGGAATGAGGACATTATGGGCTCATCCTTGGAAGGTGCGGCTAATGGGCAGTGTCCGTGCAACCAAATTTGAAGACTTTAGTTCAAAGATGTCGACACTGTGATTTCATCGAAATTTTAGATCAACCTACTCAAGTATTATTGTTTAAATGAATATTTTAGCATATCATCTAATTTTCCAGGTACTTAAAATCCCATTGAAGGAGTCCAGCAATTTTTTTTTTTTTTTTAATCGAAGGAGTCAAGCATTTTGCTTAAATTAATGGATGTAATGTATTTTTTTGTCTTATTGAATCGGGATGTAATTAAGTTCTAATTCAAACAGAAAAATGGAAAAAATTCTATCCATTTTAAAAAAATAATAAAATAACTAAACATTTAATTTTTTTTCCTCAAATAAATAAATAATTAAGAACAATTTAAGTATATAGAGTTTACTATTTTATATTCGAGTAATGTTATATAGAGGCGTAAAATCATGTGCAAGTGATGTGTAATAGCTTTAAAAAAGAGTAAGATCTACTATTAAAAAATTAATCTCTTTTCATGTAAATTTCGTATTTATTCATTTTTTTCAAAATGATTACACGGTACTTACACATTCATGAATGCTAGTATTCTTTCTCTTTTTTTTTTTTCCTCTCATCTTATCTTCTTCTTTATTCTTCCCTCTAGCTTTCTCTTTTCCTTCTTTCGCTCTTTCTAATGGGTTCAATAGTAGGATTCTTTTAGACTACAAAAATTGTCACATGCACATGCAAATTACATTTTGTAAGACTTTACTACTGGGTGTGACCGCATCTCCTGAAAGGCACATGCATGCTACAGTACCAATAAACAGTCCCACAAGTGCTTAATTTGGTGCAAAAGAACAACAAATATCACACCTTAATTAAGAACTTTATTATTTTATCTTTTAAATAGAACTGTAATCGAGTTAAGTCATGAACATTCAAGCTGATCAATTCCAGTAAATCTTGAAGACTCCTAATACTCTAATTTGACTCGTCTAAATCGAAGCAAATTAACAAATTATACTACAAGGTGAGAAATTCTCTTTTTGGACTAGATTTTCATTCCAAAATATATTTTGTTAATGAAATGAAATTCTTTTTTTCTTTTTTCTTTTTTATATCAAGATAAGTCTCATATTCATGAACAATTACACTTACATCAAATATTCAGACCAAATAATCTGTGAAATACAATCAAGAAAAGAATCCCACCAAATTATCAAGTCTTCTAGATACCAGGCATGTCTTATCAATGTGTAAGTAGCTTTATTAGCCATACGTTTATTATGCTGAATGGTACATTTCGGAATCATTTTCATCATGTTCTTAACCTCATAAACTAGATTGCCCCGTAAAGACAAAGAGTCACCAGCTACTAGTATCTCATTAACCATAAGTAGTGAATCACTTTCAACAATAAGCTCATTTATACCCAAAGGGATACAGATTTGCAGACCTCTTAATCTAGCAAGCAATTCCACTTATATAGGATCATTCACCTTATTCTCTTTCTAACTAGCAGACAAGATCACTTCGCATGTTTCATTTCTTAGGATCATACCCACCCATGCTCTACATTGATCATTAAAGATGGCTCTGTAACAGCTCGCTAAAATAATCAGTTTAGGATTCTTTCCCGACAGCAATCACATCTCTCTCGTCTTTACCCTCATCTGGAATCACGCGTAAATATTATCTTTTCCGTAAATCACGTAATTTGTTCTTCACCGACAGCTGTAAAATCATGAACAGTTTTATCCTAAGCGTTGTACCTTGATGGCGTTTTCCCGGATCTTATCCATCGAATTTCAAAGTATTAGATAAGCCTGTTTTTAAAGTAGCACAGTTATAATAATTTAATGAGCTCTGAAAATATTATAATTGTGGATAATTATTTAGATTAAATATTTTAGTTGTTTTAAGATATTAAGATATTTAATTTTACGTTGAAAACTCTTATTTAAATTAATTGGTTTTATCATCTTCGATTAATTAACGGTACTTTATCATTTTTATATACTGATGAGGAAATATTATTTTATAAATTTTAGTTTATAAAATAATATTCTACCTTAATTCATCGTAGTGTTTTATTTAAAGTGTTTTATTTAAAATAAAACATTTACGCGTTTTAATCAGTGTTTTAACTCACTGTTGGTTTATTTGAGAATCCCGAAATGTAGGATTGAAGCGTTATACTCTGGCCCTACCTTTTTCTCTTCACTTTTTCTTTTTTTTTTCTTTTTTCTTTTTCTTTCTTTTCTCTCCCTCTCTCTCTCGTGGCCGACAGATTGAAGCTCCTCCATAGCCGTTCGTGTTGAAGCTCCAGCCGGCGCCACCTCCGGCCGCCGGACCCCACCTCCCATTCCGGCCTCTTCCTCTCCCTCCGGCGAGTCCAACCACGCCGGTGGTGTACTAAACCGACTTCTCACTCCCTCTCTTTCTCCCTTCAAAGATATGGGTCTCTAGGGGTTTTTCTCATTTTTTGGACCACCATACGTGGCCAAATCAGCCACCAAGCACCACCAATGGACTCACCTCATCAAGGGCTTCCTCCCCATGTCTTTCTTTTTCCCAAACTCTCACTTTTCTCATATGGGTTTCTTAAAAACACCCGTTCGGTTTCACCACCGTGCGCCGCCGTACACGGCCACCCGTGGTATTTCACCACCACCATCTTGTTCCTCTCATCCTCATGAACCTCCCCAAGAAATTTCATGACCAACGGAGCTTCGTAGAGCCCTCACTCTCATACACTCTCCAAGGCCGAAATGGATTCAAACGGCCGATCCGCCGCCGTTAGCCACCATCCGACCACCACCTCGCTACCACAGCTCCACCACATGTTCATCTACCTATCCCTAGCTTGCCATGAAGTTCTATGAATTTTCGCTACCTCGCGTTTCCGCTCACCGTTCGGATTTACTGTTCACGGCGTGACGCCGCCGTGCTCCGCCACCTTTGACCATCACAAGGTGACCATGAACCTTCCAAGGCCACGCTTAGCTTTTCTCGATTCCAAACTACCACTTTATGTGGTGGACAACCACCGTACGCGGTGTTACCGCCACGTACGTTCCTCCGACGCATGTTCGTGACGAACAACGAGCGACGCACGGGTTATCCCGTCGATGGTATAACCTTCTATCTCTAGTTATTTTACGTTTAAAATAGTTAGTTGGTTGGTTTGTGGATTGTGTAGTTATATTTGTGGAGTTCGTTGCGTAGTTGTGAAGGAAGTGTGGTTGTGAAGTGTTGAGTTTGATTGTGTATTTTGTGGACTGTGCTGTGAAGTATAGGCGTGAGATGGATGCCGTAGATGTGATACGCGGGTTGTGTGAAGAGAATACGCGTGAGCGTATTCTGTGTAATGCAGCGACGCGCCGCGCGACGTGCGCTGTAGTGATGTGTGTCGTAGAAGGAAGGGAGTACGCATGTAGTGTACTCCGTGTTGTATGGCGATGCATCGTGTGATGTGCATCGTGTTGATGAGTGTTGTAGCGAAGGAAGTACGCGTAGCGCGTACTCCGTGTCGCGTAGCGATGCACCGTGAGACGTGTATCGCAGTGATGAGGTTTTGTAGTGTGAATGGAAGAGAGTTCACGTGAGTGTACTCTGTACTAGGTCGTGATACACCGGATGGCGTGTCACGAAGGGTTGGATGGCGTAGCAGAGAAGTGTGGAGCGTATGGTGTAGTGTTGGGAAACTGTATGACAGTGTCCCGAAGCAGTGGTGTTATGGTTATAGTCCGGGGTGACTGGTGTCATCTTGTGGTTGACTATGGCTAAGAGTATATGGATTGAGAAAGGAATTGTTTGTTTGGTTGTTATTGATAATTTTAATGAACTTGTTTTAGTGCAAAGGCTTTCTGAAGTCAAATTATCTCTTCAGAGTATAGTGAAACCTCAAGTTGCCGTGGTGTTGCAAGTGCTCACAATATGGCAATTGAGTTCAGAAGTGAAAATCTTAAGGACTTGAGTGTTCCTCTTCCAGCTGTTGTGCAGTTCCTCGTGTTTCGCGCTCTATTCTCATAGAACGCGACGATCGAGGTAAGTTAGCCTCTAACTTACTATCAGTTTATTGTGTATGTGTGATGGGTAAGGGAACTACAATTTATGTATGTATGTTATCGTATATGCCATGTCATGCTATGTCATTACATGTTTATCTGTTACGTATGATTTAATCTCTCATGAATAATTATCTGTTAAATAATCTTTTCTGTCATACAATGATGTATGTTATAAGTATGCCATGTTAAGTATGCCATATGATACATGTATGCCATGAAATTTTTATGATTAAATCATATTATGCCATTTACAAGTATACGCCATGTTAGAAAAGTATATGATATTAATTAATATCTCATACATTAAGAAAGATAAGACATGTTATGATACGTATAATACGTGGGGCCACAACAACTGTGGAGTACGTATTATATTTATGTTACTTATAATGCGTGGGGCCACAACAACTGTGGAGTACGTATTATATTTATGTTACTTATAATGCGTGGGGCCACAACAACTGTGGAGTACGTATTTATTTTATGTTACTTATAATGCGTGGGGCCACAACAACTGTGGAGTACGTATTATATTTATGTTACTTATAATGCGTGGGGCCACAACAACTGTGGAGTACGTATTATATTTTATGTTACTTATAATGCGTGGGGCCACAACAACTGTGGAGTACGTATTATATTTATGTTACTTATAATGCGTGGGGCCACAACAACTGTGGAGTACGTATTATATTTATGTTACTTATAATGCGTGGGGCCACAACAACTGTGGAGTACGTATTATATTTATGTTACTTATAATGCGTGGGGCCACAACAACTGTGGAGTACGTATTATATTTTATGTTACTATAATGCGTGGGGCCACAACAACTGTGGAGTACGTATTATATCTTATGTTACTTATAATGCGTGGGGCCACAACAACTGTGGAGTACGTATTATATTTATGTTACTTATAATGCGTGGGGCCACAACAACTGTGGAGTACGTATTATATTTTATGTTACTTATAATGCGTGGGGCCACAACAACTGTGGAGTACGTATTATATTTATGTTACTATAATGCGTGGGGCCACAACAACTGTGGAGTACGTATTATATTTATGTTACTTATAATGCGTGGGGCCACAACAACTGTGGAGTACGTATTATATTTATGTTACTTATAATGCGTGGGGCCACAACAACTGTGGAGTACGTATTATATTTATGTTACTTATAATGCGTGGGGCCACAACAACTGTGGAGTACGTATATATTTATGTTACTTATAATGCGTGGGGCCACAACAACTGTGGAGTACGTATTATATTTATGTTACTATAATGCGTGGGGCCACAACAACTGTGGAGTACGTATTATATTTATGTTACTTATAATGCGTGGGGCCACAACAACTGTGGAGTACGTATTATATTTATGTTATGTGTATTCATGGGGCCACAACAACTGTGGAGCATGAAGTATGGGGCCACAACAACTGTGGAGCATACACTACATGAGACACAGCAATTGTGACATGTAGAATACGTGGGGCCACAACAACTGTGGAGTACGTATTATATTTTATGTTATGTGTATTCATGGGGCCACAACAACTGTGGAGCATGAAGTATGGGGCCACAACAACTGTGGAGCATACACTACATGAGACACAGCAATTGTGACATGTAGAATACGTGGGGCCACAACAACTGTGGAGTACGTATTATGTTTTATGTTACTTGAATACGTGGGACCACAACAACTGTGGAGTACGTATTAACGCACTTATTAATCAAGACAATTGAATAAGATTCCAAGTCTATGTTAAGTCCAGTTTCAGATCAAATACATGATAAGTCAAGTTTTAGATCAAGTCCATGTTATGTTATACTCACGTACATGTTATGTTCAAGTTTATGTTATTTTCAAGTTCTTATTTATGTTATGCAGGTTTACGTTCATGTCCATGTTATGTTTCACGTTCATGTTATGTTGTTTGTTCATGTTATGTTTTAAGCTTAAGTTTATGCCATGTTAAGTCAAGTTTCAGTTCATGTTTAAATTCTGGTTAAGTCATGCTATATGTCAAGTTATACTATGTTTATATATGACTATAATTATGCATTTATGCTTTTACTGCCATGCATGCATTTTTAACCTGTGTGTGAGTTTTATGTTAACTTACTGAGATTTGTAATCAAATCTCACTGTGGTAGTCCCAACTACCATTCCCCCGAATGGTAGATCTTGTTACAGGACCCAAAGGAGAATTGGAATCTGACCAACTGAATACGGTTGACTAGGCCACGGTGCGATGTTGATGATGGTATAGTATTTAACTTAGGTTAATACTTGTACTTTTGGAGTTGTATCTCAAGTATTCTTTTGATCACAACCATTTTGGACTAGTGTGATGATCACAGCTTTTTAGTATGCCTTTATGTATGAATTATATTTCAAGTATTTGAGATATATTTAGTTTGGTGCATAGTATTGCTAAAGAAAAAGATTATTCGCTGCGAATATTGCATAATGCTAGATGCATGTTAGGAACATTGCATCTTATATGTCATGAACGGGGGCAGGTAACCTTGTGTTGCATGTCTTGACGCTTCAAATGTCCGTTCAATCCCAAGCGGAATTTGGGGGCGTCACAGGCTGCATCCACATTTAACTTCAAAACCCCTTAGGGAGAGGCTACCAATTGCAGTTGGATAACTTTGGCTTTTGCTTTTGTTCTTTAGCTTCTTTGTATTCCTGAGATAAGATCAACGCATGCTCAATAACTTGTTCAGGTGTTAAGATTTTTTCTTCATAGACCTGTTGATTCCTCCTATACCACATGCCTCATGCTAATAGAAAAAATTTCTCCAACTCCCATTTATTACCAATAACTTTCATTACAATCTACAGAAAATCCATTTTGTCATCAACTGCCATCAAAGTATGGAAATGATATTACCAATGCTCTCTGATTGTAGAGCAGTAGCATAAAGCATGCCTCACATCCTCAACCTCTTCATTACACCACCTACAAGAGGCCTCCATAATTATTTTTCTCTATTTTAAGTTCTGCAAAGTTGGAAGCCCATTTTTGCAGGCTCTCAATGCAAAAACTTTCACTCTATTTGGTATCTTCATTAGCCATAATTTCTTCCACACCTTTCTCTGATCCTCAACATTTGAGCATTCTCCTTCCTGTATTGTTTGATCAAGGGTTTAAAAAAATCTGTATGCACTTTTTACATTGAAGATTCCATTCTTTTCATGTTCCCATATAAGTCAATCAGGTCTCCTTTCTGAACTTAGCATAACCTTCAACACTTCTTCTGCTTCTTGGGGAGGTAAAGTTCTTCTGACCCTTTCCACATCCCACCACTTAGTCACCTCATTAATAAGGCATGCTACTGTTTGAGAGGCCTGTTCAAGACATGTAGAGGAATTATTATGAATAAGTCTATGGCCTAGAAGCCAGTAGTCTATCCATATAATAATTGATTTACTATCCCTCATCCTCCATCTACACCCTTTCAACAGGTTCTTCTTTGACTCCCAGATACCTCTCCATGCATAAGAAGGGCCAGACCCTAAGGTTGATTCATTAAAGCTTATGTGTGGAAAATACTTGGCTTTAAAAATGTGATGCAACAGTGTTGTGTCTTCTTTCATAATCCTCCAACTCTGCTTGGCAAGTAGGGCATGGTTGAAAATTTGTAAATCCTTGAAACCCATCCCTCCATTAGTTTTTGCCTTACACATTTTCTTCTAGCTCACCCACCTAATGTTGTTTTCATCCTTCTTTTGACCCACTTGAGTTTTGCCAACATGTTTTCTAGCTCAATGCAAAGTGTAACAAGAAGTTTGAAGCAACTCATAGTGTATGTTGGAATAGCCAAAACCACAGCCTTGATAAGAACTTCTTTGCCTCCTTGAGATAGCAACTTTTCCTTCCAACCCTTTAGCTTATTCCATACTTTCTGCTTCAGGTCAGAAAAAACTTTTTTCTTGCCTCTACCTACCATAGGAGGAAGACCAAAGTATTTTTCATACTGCTAGTAATACTAGACCCCCAGAAAGCCATTATCTCCTCCTACTGTCTATTTGGCACATTCTTGCTAAACACCATGAAAAGTCTTTTCTCTATTCACCTTTTGACCATAAGCTTGCTCATAAATTTCAAGTAGGTGTTATATATTCAGACTAGTCTGCAAAGTTGCCCTGCAAAAAAGAACACTGTCATATGCAAATAAAAGATGATTAATCTTTTGTGCTCCCTTGCAGATTTGTATGCCATCAACTTGTCTATACACTTTAACCTGCTAAGTGGTGATAACAGGCATTCAGTGCATAACAAAAAAAGATAAGGGAAATGGGATCCCCTTACCTTAGTCCTCGAGTGGAGTATAGAGGACATTCTGGCTCTCTATGCACCACTATTGAAAAAGAGACAAACTTTACACATTACATGACCAAATTAATCAATTTCCCTCCGAAGCCCATTTTCTTCGTCACTATTTCTAAAAACCCTCATTCCATTCTATCATATGCTTTACCCATATCAAGTTTCAAGGATATAAAACCTTTTTTACCAACTCTTTTATGTTTGAGAAAGTGCACCAATTCATAAGCCACAAGGATATTATCAATAATGAGCCTTCCAGGTACAAAGGCACTTTGTGAGTTTAAGATGATATTTGGAAATACATTCTTTAGTTTATTGGCCAAAGTTTTTGAAATCAACTTCTATATTACATTTCAGAGACTGATGTGCTTAAAATCAGACACAAGTTTAGGCTGCTTTTTCTCTAGAATTAGAGTGATGAAGGGGTGGTTGATCTCATTTGGAAAGTGACCACTACTAAGAGCCTTTAGAATAGCAGTTGTCTCATCTTTTCCCACTACATTCCAGAATTTTTGATAGAATATTGAAGCCATACAATCAGGCCTTGGTGCCTTAGTAGGATCCATCTACTTTAGTGCCAAGTAGACTTCATCTGCACTAAACTCCTTTGAGAGTTTCTCATTCATAGCTATATCAACTCTGCCTCTCAAACCCTCCAAAAAATCCATCAGGCCAACCTCTTAAGATGTTTTAAAAAGAGTACTGAAATACTCAAGCATGAGCTTGTCCCTTTCTTCATTCAATAGTCATATACCACCTGCATTCCTAAGCCCCTTAATAAAATTATTTTTCTTTCTTCGAGAAACTTTATGATGAAATAACCTTGCATTTGTGTCCCCATTTTTTAACCAAAGAGCTTTTGATCTTTGCCTCCACATTATTTCCTCCCTCTCTAACCATTTCGGCATTTCAACTCTTGCTTCTCTATGCTCAAATCTTTTTTGACAGTGTGGATAAAGGCTATGCAAAAGCTGCATCTTTGCTCTAGCCTTTTCAATTCCCTTTTTTACATGTCCAAAACTGTTTTTGTTCCAAACTACCAACTTCTCTCCACATCTCTCAATTTTCCTTATCTGTATTCAGCTCATCCACACCAGACACCCCTTTCCATGCATCTTCAATGACACTTTTGCATTTTGATGATTCCACCCACACGGGCTCAAATCTAAACAACCTTTGTCCCTTCCTTTGATAATTATCAACTTGTATCTTTAGAATAATTAGTATATGATCTGAGTAGGCTGTTGTTCCATGTTGTACACAAGCCATTGCATAATTTGAGCACCATCTCAGATTAGCAAGAAATCTGTCAAATCTCTCACTAATACATTGATTGAGCTCCCTCCTATTACACCAAGTGAATTGGTGCCCTGTGTAACCCAAATCCTTAAGTTCACAATCAACCAATATTGCTCTAAAATCTAAAATCTGCCTTTTTGGTCTTTACTATCCTCCACATTTTTCATTATTCCCTAAGAACTCATTAAAATCTCCTAGCAGTAGCAAGCCTAAGTCTGAGCCACTTTGAGAGATCTAATAAGAGCCAATGTCTCGTGTCTCTTAGTTGTTTTAGGGTCGCCATAAACTCCAGTAAAGACTCATAGTTTAACAGTATCTTCACCTTTAATTTGGGCATGTATGTGTGTTTTAGAGAAATTAAGAATAGTAAGTTGAATATCCCTCTTCCAAAATAAAGCAATGCCACTACTTCTACCTTCACAACTAACAGCCATGCAATTTTCAAATCCCAAACTAAACTTTAGTCTTTCTATAGCCTTAGCATGCAATTGTGTTTCTTGAATAAACATGACCTCGGGAACTTCCCTTCTGACCAAGTCATGAAGGACTCGAATTCTCCATGGGTTCTCAAGCCCACTTGAATTCCAGTTTAGGATAATCATTGATCCTGGTAAGGCTAATAAATAGCCTCTACCGATCTCTTAATAAGCGTCTCATGTCCTCCCCCCTCAACTACCTTCAAGTCCACATATTCCTTATCATTAAGCTTCTGCCTTTTCATACTTTGAGTTTTTGCATTTAAACAGCTACTATCAATCAAGTCTCTTCTTGTTACTAATCTCCATAAGAGGCTCAGAGAGTTTACCTGGAATGCATGCACATTTCTTCCATGAACATGTTTTCTAATGTGCTTGCATGTGCTTTGAGAGTTAGTAGGCTTGTGTCTCTTGTAGATGAGCTAGGTCACAGAATTCAAACCCATTAAGTAACTCTGGTTGGCTCTCAACCCCCACTACTCATGCCATTTTTATAGTCGTTGCCTTTTTTGGATAACCCCTCACTAGCTAGATTCCCCTTAACTACCGTCTCAACCTCCTTTGGCAATATATCTGTTACCCTTAAATTAGTCTCTTAAATTAGTCTCTTCAGGATCCTTTCCTTCCCCATATTCCTCTAGCATCACACTGCCTATAATGGACTCCTCATTTTCATGTTCAACCCCATGATCTCCTCCAAGACATCCTCCTAACTTCCCGCTCCTTCATTCTCTTGAAGTTGACTCAAAGGTTGGATCACTTACCAAAGTATTACTGATATCCACCGCACTATCACCCCTTACCTCCTTCTTGTGATGCTTTTCCAGAGGACTGAAACCCCCCATTTGCAAAGTACGCCTTCGTCTTCCATCCAAAACCGCATGTAACCAAGAATTAAATTGTTTTGGTTCTTCCTTGAGTTGATTAGCATCTAAATAGACCTCCCCATCATGTAGCATTCTTCCACACCTAAAGCAAAACCTTGGTAACTTCTCATAATGTAATGGAATCCAATCCTTCATACCATTCAGTGTAATTGTCCTACCTCGGGCTAAAGGTATATGCAGGTCCAAAAGAACTTTCACCCTCAAAAAATTTCCCCATCCCACATCATCATCCTCAACCTCCACGTCCTCTACTACCCCAAATGACATTCCCAATTTTTCTCCACACTCTCGATTCATACCTACCAACGGCACATTATGGAACTGAACCCATAAAGCTGTCTTATCAACTTCATCAAACTTGGTTCGATGAAACCATCAAAATAGTTGATCACAAAGAAACTATTATCGAAAAACCACGTTCTACCATACATTACACGACTTTAATCAGCATGATTGAAAAAGTAATAGTAAATAAGTTTGGCCTAACTTCTCTGAAAGTGGCTAGCTTACTCAATCTCCAAATCTTTGCCATTGTCGATTCCATAAGGTTCTTTCCTCTAGATCTGTCTGTCGAAATCTTCCATATCAAACACCTCTCCCCTTTACGTTGGACTTCTATAGTTGCCTCACTCTCCAGTTCAATGGCAGCATCTTCATCTTCAATTAGTTTAAGATTCCTCCATAGTTCTTGTAATCTCCCCATTGGTTATCACCAACCCAATCAGCTATGCATGAAAAAACATAACACTTCCTCCACCAGAAGACTCCAGTGACTGGAAAACTACACCACCTCTACTCTCTCTAGAGAGCAAAGAGAGGAGACTTCAAAATAAAGATTATTTTAATGAAATGACACTATTTATACCATATATATATAAGTAATGAAATGACATTCTGTAAATGATTTGTGTTACTATTATATACATTAACCTACATATAATATAAGTAAACACATAAACACCTATATAACTAAATGAATCAACATTTTTTTCTTAATAAAAAGGATGGTACTCCTATTTTATTTCTGAGTTTTGCTATTCATAAGTACCTACACCACACACTACACAATTTTTTATTTTTTTATTTTTTTTAAAAATTTTATTTAGTTTTATTCTTTTTAAAATAATTGAATTCTTCTACTAATTATCCATAGACTACAAATTTGGTAAGAGAAAAAAATTAAAAAAAAAACTAAAAAAATGGTGTGTGGTGTATGAAGCTTATGAATAGAATTTTTCTTTATTTATTTACAATGGCTCAATTTTTATAGATGAATATCGTATACATGATGTATACAAGCATACCGTATAGAACTTTGCAAAAAAAAAAAAAAAGTTCTATGCCAATATTATCAAGGAGATATGAAAGCTAAGTGAAGTTACTGTCAAAAATCGGGGGAACCATGTCTTATCAAAGGCATATGTGACAACCATGGATTAATGAAAAGAGTATTGAGCTACAAATAGACATCATAAAAGTAAATTCACAAACTGACATGATTTTATATAATATGTTAGATTTACTTTACAATAAAATAGCTTTACATAAATCTAACATACAACATCAAGACACGTTAAGTTGTAAATTTATTTTTATAAAATCTCTTTGTAGCTAAAATTTTTCTCCAATAAAAAAGTTCAAACGGTTGCCAAAAAAATAGCATGAAGCCTAATTGCCTCGTAGTTTGCCAAGCCATCTGCCGAACAATTAACTAAAATTGATTTATTTATTTATTTTTAATCTCCAGACAAATAGGGTGAATATATAAAGACTGTAGATTATGATCAACATGCCACTTACTTTATTGCACTTTCAAAGGTTTTAACATGGGGCTCAAGTCTCTTAGCCATAAGGATACAGCCAACTTTCTGCAAATGTAAGAAACACTTTGCTTTTATAATCATACCTGGATGAGTTCTGAGCTAGCCATAGTTTCCAAATAAATAGAGTCTAGGATTACAATTCTAGAACCCTCTTCACCTTAAAATTCTTAAACCCAACCTATATAATCCTATAAATAGAGTCTCATGCACTGTACGTCACTACAACAAAATCGGCTTTTTGCCATGAGTTCTTTTTCCACGACGTAATCTGGGGGCAATTTGTCTTCTATTTACACCAAACTTTTTCGTGGGAGGAAAGCCCACATTTTACCATGAGAGCATAGTGGTGAAAAAATTATTTGCCTGGCAAATATATTTTTTTCCACGAGCTTTTTTAATTATGGCCACCAATTCCTATTAATGGGAAATAAATCCTACTTAAATATTGGTCTTCATGGCTTAAAACTTTTAGCCACAGATGAACTCCCATTTCCCACCAAATATTTACCATCGCATAACCCCACATGGATGTTGTTACTGTCAGCCGTGAGTACCTTCTTTTTGCCTCGAGATGTTGAAGCTTTTCCCACAACTAGTTACTACTGGAAAAAGAAAGAAATATACCCGATTTGGTTCCCGCGATACTTCTCCCCCTTTTCTTGTCCTTTCTTCTAATTTCCTTTCTTCCCCAGCCGTATACTTCCTTCCCCAGGCCCTCCCCCCCCCCCCCCCCCCCAAGGGCAACTCTCAACCATTTTATGCCATCATTCCCTCCTCTGTCGTGAACGCCGTATCTCCCCTTCTTTCCCGCTCCCAGTTGACATGCCGCCCCAAACCCCCTCCCCAAGGCAATCCGAGTCAGCCATTTTGTGGGCTTTCTCCCACTTATTGTCCTAACGTCCAGAACCACCTCCGCCAGCCGCAGTGGGTTTGTCCGTTCTCTCTGTCGTTTGCCACGGTAAGCCTATATCTATTCTCCCTTCGTTTTCTCTCTGTATTAGTGGTATGTTTGTGTAATCATGTGTTAGGCTTTGAATAACTTATGCAACCTTTCTGTCTATTTTGGAAAATAATATTGAGCTCACAAATCTGTGTAATCTAATTTTTACTGAGAATCAAGAATTGCAAACCAGGGTTTATAGCCTATCGAGGACTAGTCCTCATTAGCCAGCCTTAGGCCATGAGGAGCAGTTGGATCCTCAACAGCAAGTCCCCTAGGAAGTAGTGAAGTCAATAAATTAGTGAATATATTTGGAGATAGATCATATCAATTATCAAGTTTATTAAATTTGACAATACATGGTATTCCTTTTGATTACACATATTAAACTTGAATAAGGAAAGGTAAATCATCAATAACCTGTTAATTAAATCAGCTGGTAGTGCCTCAAGGTTGAATTGCCATTGTGGGTTATAAGCGACAGAGTTAAGCTCCTTCGAATACTTTCCAGGTGATAATGAGCTCTCAATAATCCCTCCTGCATTGATGACTGCAGCTCAAGCAACAAGCATTAATCTCCATAGTTAGTACTGAAAATTCTGGGTGCAATAGTCTGTAGATTGGGTGCATCACACTAAGTTGTCTATTTGTTGCAATTATGGGCAACAACTGTGCATCACATGAGTTCTTAGCCTGAAAGTCAACAGATAAAAGAATACAACATGTTAGTAGTTTATTTGTTTAAGTGCATTTTTTTTCCTATTTTATAGCACCATTTGTTGAACAAAAATCACTCGAACTTTGAAATTTTTATAAGCTTGGTCCAAATTAACTAATGTTTTAGTTAATGGATAGATTTATAAGTATGGCATTTTTCCATATAACAAGCTTGGGTTAGGTGGAAAATATACCAATGAGTAACAAGTTGGGGATAACCGGAGTCATGGGCTAGTGACATGAGCTTTGGCAAGCCTCCACATCCAAACACCTGTAGCATCCCAACAGGGTGTGAAAACTGTATTTTAATTGTGTCTTTCCGTCCATTATTGGCCGAGTTAGGAAACCTTGCCAATGGCCTTAATGTGCCCTCAAGGGTAAGATAGAAGAGCGTTCGTGATCCATACAATCTGGATGCATTTAAGTTCTCTTACTTTGCTCACATAAGGTTAAAATAGATCATGCTAGTCTAGAATGTACAACTTCTTCTGATTTATGGCCTCCATGATTAATGTATACAATTAGAACTAACATGATATTAATATTTCAATGGCAGATAATTATAAGAATTAAAGGGTCATAATTTTCATCACCATATTTCATGTGCATGTTATGTCTATGTTCTGGTGTTAATTACCTCCTGGACAGAACAAATGCAATTTTTGATTTCTCGTTCAATCATTTCTGTAGTGATTGCTGATTGTTGAGTAACATAGATCTTTGGGTCAAGCTTACTCTTCAAGGGCCATTCCTAAATCATGATTTTTATACAAGCTTAGTATACAGAAATAATCTCCCTACACAGCACTGTTATAGTTTAATTGGGACTTCCATACCACATGTATACTAGTGCATCACTTGTTGAATCATAATTAATTCTATTAATCGATAGTAATTAGATGATATATCATTCATCCTATTAAACTATTTTCTTTATTTACTTTCAAATATCTTCCTCCCTTACCCTAATTTACTTACGGTATTAGCGATTAGTCCTTGATTTAGATTTTTTCAAACAAGATTTGGTCTAATTGTTGATAAATAATGTCACGATATGATAGTGAAATGAAAGTAGGACAAGCATTATTTAAAATCTATCATAACTCAGTATATATTAAAAGGCCTCATTTAATATGGTGAAAGTGTTTCATCTTATCATTACCCCTTTTTCAGATTTTCACACAAAATCTGAATAAACAATTTAAAATTGAGAAAATCCCAAAAAAAGAATAATATTATGAAAAAATACGATTCTAATAATGTTGTTATTCAACTTTCAATTTTTATCTAAAAATATCTCATTCCATCTCATTATTCAAATCGCACCTTAATGGTTTTTTAGAAAGAGTTGTCTCAGTTCTTATTCATTCAAGATCTTTTATTGTAAATGACTGCAATTCATACCGTATAGACCAACCGTATGCTATACGGGCTGAGTCCTGCAAGAGTCTGCCTAGCAAATTCCTCATCCCTAAACCAAAATTACTTGTCTCCTGCACATGCCAAAGAAAAACAATTTGCCAGAAATTATGCATAAGATGAAAAGATCAAACATAAGTTTTATGTTTCTGTTTTCTCACTATCCATTGTTTCTGGGGTCTCAAACCGCAACACTTCATCTTGGGTTTCACTAATAGCCCTGACAACTAAGGGCAGGATGCTGCTTAGCTTGCTTAGCAATCCTTTGTGTTTTGCAGTTTTTGGGCTAGGCAAGTTTACCCCTTCGTTGAAAAGTGAATCTATGGCCGTGAAGTAAGGGAACCCTACATCACTGTCAAGGACTACGGTCTCTAGGGATGGTAGCAGTGCATGCAAAACAGAGTATACTGCCTTTGTAGAGGATGTCAGCTGCTTTACTTCTGAGAAATTTTTACCTGTTCTCTAATATATATGCTGTTATTTTTATCTTATCTTCTATATCCCAAAATCATAATTCCCCTGTATTTTTTCTTAGATTGTATTGATATTTCTGCTGTGAAGATGTATTAATTTTTCCCAAAGTTTTAGGTAATCATCTGTATCTTTAGTAATTTGTTTTATGTTCACTATTAGAGGTTCATTATTTCACACAGCTTAGCTTAAAGTAGTTTTTTATAAGATTAATAAACCACATGAATCTAGCTTAAACACCTGATTGGTGTTTAAATGCCAATCATAAAGAGTGTTGTCTAAAAATACACTAAAGAGATTAGAATTTGTTTTTTATATATGTCGTAAATTAATGGACAGGCTTGATGGCCATGCTATTTTCTAAGTGTTTCTGATATCCCATTAATATTTATAATAGCAAACTCATGCACCAGTACGTAACCGACAACTGTAGGCATATAAAATTACATTGGCACTATGATTTTTTAACCTATTTGGATGGTAGGTTGTTCTGGGCACTTGTTATTAGGCAACATCAAATTATTGGCCCTATGAATTTCCTGATAATATGGGGACCACACAAATGACTATTTTGTCCTGAATCATATCTGTTTATGCATACCTACTTTTATCTCTGTGTGGGTGATTTTATACCCATCAAACTGAGTATTCAACCTTTTGCCTACTGTTTTGTGGCGTTTTCCATGTTTTGCTATTTTATATATGCTTAATCTTATTATTAAGATGCAATTAACTTGAAGTTTAGTAATCCTTGAGGTACTTTAACTTCTGTTTTTTGTGTTTTCTTTTCAGGTTTTGGGTGGGGGTCTTCGTTGGTTAAGCATTTCTTGCTTTCAACTTTGTAAGTAAATTTTTTATTAAGTATTACTTGTTTCTTTGTTTTGCTCTTCTTTCATGACTTGATTTGCATATACATCATGGAATTTATAAACCATACTAATTGACAGACATCTAGTTGGTTTTAAAAACTATTGTATATAATTTGATGCCTTTCTACCATAATAAGTGAAGACATGGTAGTTCGTTTATAACTGTTTACAAAATCTGGATGATGCCTTTTTGTTTTCAGATTATGGTTAAACCAGATGGTTTATATTGTGATTCCATTTAAGATTTCACAAAGCATCTTATTCAGCATGAAATTGGCCTATGTATATGGTTTTTCCTGTATCATTTTTAATATTAGAGACTTGGTTTGATTTATTGCACAGTTAGCTGTTTTAATAAACTTACTCTAGTTACACAATAAACTACTTTATTGTGTTTTGATAGATATTGAAATCATGAAATAAAACCACAAGACCCACTTGAGGAGGAACCCACCGACTGCTAAGCATGGTCAGACCTACCCCATTGTAGTAGATCACAATCCAAATTCCATAAAAAACAAGTATTCACAACCAAACCCTCATGAGATATTATATTACCGAGAAGTTTCATTGAGCCTTTCTAAAAAGTGGGGCTACAAATTTCCCTTAATTACTTTTTTTAATAAGGAATGAAGAACTCTATTGATTGATAATATACAGTAAATACTGATTGATAATATACAGTAAATAAATAGGGACATACTCATTTGCCAACTGGTGGATGAAATTATCTAGTTGTTGAAATGCAGTTCCAGTAATTATGCTCCCAAGAAAGACATTAATTAATTGGAAAATATAGTATCTAGTTGCAGATCTCCTCTCTAGAGAAGATATGCTAATAAATCCTTCAATTTTTTACATTAGCATCAATATTGTTGATTCAACTATGTGCAGTAGTGTTAAGTTGTCCTCTCCACACACTTCCTTGGTCTTAGAGGTTAAATTCAGCTTATCAACCTTTTTTGTTTAAGTTTAATGTATTGTCCACTATCCAAGTGTCCTAGCATTGATTTATAGATGCAAATTTTAAGGAAACCTTAGTAGATCTTCAAACAATATAGTATAATTACTATTATCCCAACCTGTACAAGTTCAAAGTTTATTTCCATTAAAAATTACAAAATGATATAGATTGTGAAACCATACTATATCACACAACTTTTTGCCACGTCTTTAATTTAAACCATTTTCCTATGCATAATTATGGAGCATTCATCTATTCATATGCATTGATGTATTCATGAGAAACTTGTTGGATGGTTCAGCTGTTGGATGGTTCAGCTTTTGTGCATTTATTGAGTAGATAATCTGACAGTTTCCACCAGCCTAATCTACACTTATACAGTTCTTTTCTCTTAATCCTTATACTGAAAATTGCTTGTTGTATATTTGCGGGGTGAATGTTAGATATTTAGCTCCAACTTGTTTAGGGCCAAAAAGTTTGCATGTCCCAGAGTATGATGGTGTAACTATAAAAAGTTACGTAACCTATTTTAGCACATCCATTTGTAGATATCCTAACAAACTCTTTTCTACTACTTGGTCAGCTGCATAAGATGGATAAGGCATGGATGCATATTGATGATAGATTGCATTCCCATGCGTATGAAGAAGGTGTTAGACAATTCCTCGCTATGGCCGTAGCCCACACTCCTAGCACTGATTAGATTAGGTGTCCATGTAGAAGATGTCGGAATAGAGCTTTCCACTCCATTCGTATAGTCAAAGATCATTTGTTCTTTAGAGGGATTGATCCAACTTATCAGTCATGGATATTCCATGGAGAAGATGATCCTTTCCTTCTACTCCTTTTTCTGATGAAGAAGAAGATGAGGCAGTGGATTGCAGTGATTATCCAGATGATCTGGAGGAGATGTTAGCTGACGTTCGTCATGGCTCATTTATGGGAAATCATAGGCAAAATGACGGAGATGTAAACGCAAATGATCAACCATCCACCTCTAATACGAGAACAAACTTTACTTTTGAGGAGTTGGTAGCTGATGCACGACGGCTACTTTATCCTTCATGTAAGCAGTTCTCAAAGTTGTCATTCATCGTCAAGCTTCTTCACATCAAGAGCATTGGTAGTTGGACTGTGAATTTGTTCGACATGGTTATAAAACTTTTACAAGAGGCATTTCTGGATGCTCTATTCCCTGACTCATATGCCGATGCCCGTCGCTTGAAGCGTGGCTTGGGGTTTAGTTATGAAAAGATACATGTGTGCCCAAATGATTGTGCTTTGTTTTGGAAGGAAAATGCCTCCTACAATGAATGCCCTAAATGTAAAGCATCTATGTGGAAGCAAAGCACAACTGAGCAACGAAGGATACCGAAAAAAATTCTCCGATACTTTCCCCTGAAGCCGCGTTTGCAGAGGCTATATATGTCAAAGAAGACAGCCCAGGCCATGAGATGGCATGTAGAAGGACGTGTTGACGATCCGACATGCATGCGACATCCATCAGATTCAAGGGTTTGGAAGGACTTTGATAGCAAGCATCAGATGTTTTCCAAAGATCATCGAAATGTTAGGCTTGGTTTGGCCAGTGATGGGTTTAACCCTTTCAATAACATGAGTAGACCATACAACATTTGGGTGGTACTGCTTGTCCCTTACAACTTGCCTCCTTGGTCATGCATGAAAGATCCATACACCATGTTGTCGTTGCTAATCCCTGGCCCTAAGTCACCAGGTAATGATATTGATGTGTTCTTGCGTCCTCTTCTCGATGAGTTAAAGGAGTTATGGGAAGAGGGTATTCGTACCTATGATGCGTACAGTGGGCAAAACTTTACGTTGCATGCAGCGCTACTTTGGACTATAAATGACTTCCCCGCATACGCCAATATTTCTGGGTGGAGCACAAAAGGCAAGATGGCATGCCCCTATTGTACAGCTGACACAAATTCACAATGGTTGGTATATGGCCGCAAGCATTGCTACATGGGTCATCGACGATGGTTGCACGTCGGTCACACTTGGAGACGCAAAAAAGGTAGTTTTAATGGGTTTGAAGAGCACAGACTCCAACCATCAAGGGTCGATGGTGAGGAATTGCTAGAACAACTAAATCTTTTGTCACATGTTGAGTTTGGTAAGTCTAATTCAAAAAGGAAACAAACGCCCAATCATCTAAATTGGACCAAAAAATCCATATTTTTTGAACTTCCCTACTGGTTATCCTTGGGTTTGAGACATAACCTAGATGTTATGCATATTGAGAAAAACATATGCAATAACGTGTTGGGAACATTGTTGAATATTGAAGGGAAAACTAAGGACTCTGCTAATACACGTAGGGATTTGGCAAACCTTGGCATTAGGAAAGAATTACACTTAATACATGATGGTGATCGTGTCACTATGGGCCTTGGTTGTTACATGTTAAATTTAGCAGAGCGAAAGGCTTTTTGTGCATGGTTGTCAAAAGTTAAATTCCCTGATGGTTTTGCCTCGAATATTGCCCGATGTGTCAATGCTAGTGACGGAAAGATTAGTGGAATGAAGAGCCATGACTGTCATGTCTTTTTGCAAGCACTGTTGTCGGTTGTGATTGGTGGGTTCTTACGGGCCGATGTACGTCAAGCCTTGATATAGTTGAGTGGGTTCTTCAAAGAGTTATGTGCCCAAACTTTGAACATATTAGTATTGGATCGTCTTAAAGCTAATATTCCCATCATTCTTTGCAAACTAGAAATGATATTCCCTCCAGCTTTTTTTGATATCATGCTGCACCTTTCTATTCATTTGCCAGAGGAGGGGCTACTGGCAGAACCCGTCCAATACAGATGGATGTATCCCTTTGAGAGGTATTTAGGGAAGTTCAAGCGGTATGTCCGCAACAGAGCCCGTCCTGAAGGGTCAATTGCTGAGGCATATGTGCATCTCGAGTGCCTTACATTTTGCTCTATGTACCTCCATGATATAGAAACGAAATATAATCGGGAGGAACGCAATTTTGATGTACATATTGGTTCGGTTGAGATGGGAATTGTGGCAAGTTTATCTGTTTTCTCACAAAAGGTTAGACCATTGAGGACAGCTTACTCACACAAATTAGCAGACCCACTAATGGTCAAGGCCCGATGGTATGCACTTAATAATTGCATCGAGGTTGATCAATACATTGAGTAAGTACATCATGCTTTCTTATGAACTTCATCGTTTATTTATATATAATCTGCTCATGCCTTGTAACCATTCCCCTCCTATTAACAGGGAGCACTATAACAAGCTGAAAGAAGAGGACCCTGATAACATCGACAGAAGGCACCAGAGTCAGTTCCCATCGTGGTTTAGATCACGCTTAAGATTTTGCATACCTTCCTACCACATTTCGTTAGGATAGATGAAATTCTTAGTACAATAATAACCCGATCATTATAACCTCTTTTGTTTGGTAGATACGAGAGCTACGTGCAGTTAGCCCAACTGAGGTAACCGATGAAATATATGCATTAGCATGTGGTCGAGATCCGTATGTAGCATCTTATGCTGGATGCATAATGAATGGTGTTCGATTTTATACAAAAGAGCGTAAAAGGCATCGCCACACTCAAAACAGTGGGGTTGTGGTTCATGGCGAGCATCAGGGATCCCTAGTAGACTTCTACAGTTTGTTGCATGATATTATTGAAATACGCTACATGAGGTGGCGTAAGGTATATCTATTTCAATGCACTTGGTATGACACTGGCGACCCGAGAAGGGGGATACGTGTGAGGGACCACCTAACTTTAGTGAATACTGCTAGGCAATGGTATAAAGATGAGCCTTTTGCCCTTGCGTGCCAAGCAACTCAAGTTTTTTATTTGCTTGATCCCTCTTTGGGGGGAAGTTGGCAGGTAGTCCAAAAGGTTACAAGTAGGAATGTTTACAACATTCCTACTGTAGTTGTGGCCCCAGATGATGATGAGTCATCAGGGGGTGATTTTGAAGATGAAGAGCACAATATTTCGAACAACTATCCTCCTATCGTCGATGTTGATGCAGACATGTTCGATCCCCTGAACCGAGTCGATGAAGAGCATTTGACCGTTGATATAGAAAACGTCTCGCATCTTCACCCATCCCATCCAGTTGACGATGATGTCTTCATTGACCGTAGTCCAGTTGGTGAAGAAATGGGAATGGAGGACATCAATGCCAATGATAACTCTGATAGTGAGACCTTGTATCATCTGAATGGGGAGACAGATGATGATGATGGTAATCCATATTGTACTGTGTTTGTTAGGATTGCATAAACATATGCTATATATGACTAATAAAGTTGTTGTCATCAACTACTAACTATAAATTTAAACTATTATCTTAGCTGAGTACGTGTATGTGGGATTTGTGCAAACAATGCATGACTTCAATGGTCGATGTCGATGTCGATGTCTCTGTAAGTACATGGTGGGAAACAAGAATGGCAAGGCATCAGGTATTAATTACACAACAACGTACATGTTCAGCATTTTTTCAGTGCCAAATATTAATTGGACCAAGGATGGAGGTCCATTTTCCCCTCCTTCTTTGTAACAAAGACACTAAGAATAGATAGTATTAAACAGTTGTTGAAGTTGGTGAATATACATTTAATCCAAGACCATTGGTGGAGAAAAGATGTTAGGAAATTAAGTGAAGTGTTAGTATCACAAGTGGAACTCAATTGGGCGTGATCGTAGTTTAAGATCTGTATGTGAAATAGGAATAAGAAGGAAACGTAGTTACACTTAATTAGTATAATTATCAAGGGAAGGTTTTTTCATTATAATGCACTAAATAGAAAGATCAGGTTTGTTAGATGAGATTTGAGGTTACACAGCGTATTTAGTAATTAATGTTTATAAAAAGCAAGAGATAGAGGTGAAGATTACATTTAAGCCATTATACATGTGCGTATAAAATAGTAAATCCATGGGTATCAAGTTTGGAAAATAGTGCTTGGCAATTTATACTTAATAAATTTAAGTATATTTGTTAGCTTTACTATGGAAGTAAAGAGATACTCATAGTGGAATTTTACATTGTGTGCAGATGAAGTGGTAGCACATATAAAGCTAGGCATGTGATTGGTGAACTATCGTCGACTGTCGACTGTCGGAGGATGTTGAGTAGATATGATGTTTGATCTTCTTTGAAGTACCAGCAAGGGGGTGAACGAGGAGATGTAGTGATTATTGAATGTTTATGTAATTCAGGTCAATCTGGTAGATGGCCTTAATGTGTAATTTGTGTAGCGGAACAATAGCCTAATCTTTTGTGTGATGCATCAGATCACTGGCATGGAAGTAGTTGGCTAAATTGCATGCACAAACTGCATATGGATGACTTTACTGAGTTGTTAGCTTAAAATTGTAGATGGATAATATATGGCATATTAGCATAGTCATGCTGTAGTATCAGGAAAATTACAAAATATGCTGGGTTATAAACATTGGGCAATGGTCCTAAGCAGTACAATCAAGTTGGGCAGAAATATTGATATCTTCTTGGGGGTGGATACTTTATCTAAGTGGAAGACTTTAAATTCGTTGGTTAAGATTTATGTTGACTGCAACAATTTATATAACACAGATTTCTGAAGCAAGAGGTACATCTGCTGAATTTAAAGACCCTAGAAGTTTGGCTTTATGCTTTATTACAAAATCTGCTGGTGTATTATCTGTGGATGACAACACCAATTCCATTTAACTTTGTGAGCTTTTGCATAGATATACATGGGCTTTGCATTTTCATGCATTATTGACTATGCACCAATATATATAAGTGTATATATATCTATATAGTTATATATATATACCTATATATATTTCTGAAGCAGATAAATGTGCTTAAACTGACTTAGCTGAGAAAACAATTAGGACATGGTTGAGTTAATGATAAAGTTACAGATTGCACAAACTTACAACTTAATGTTAACCACTCTGTATTTATGCAGCATGTCGATTGAGGTAGCAGCCTGCATGCATATTTATTGCTCCATATCACATGAGAAAAACCATATCATGATCCTCCACTAGAAGGAAGCCAACTCTGCCACTCACAACTTGTGCTAATTACTAATATTACATGCAATGACTCCAAACTTTTGCTTTTGTGTAATTATATATAGGTATAATTTTATTAGAAAATGCAATCTGTAGCTGATTGCCTGGCTCAATTGGTGCAATATATATAATTGACAGAATTTATCATAGCCACCCAACCATAACCATAATTTAATTTACTATGATCATCAATTTTAAATGGCAAATCAAGTGTGTAATTTATAAAACTCAATATATGGCAAATTAATTTCATATATTGAGTTACATCCATAGCTAAACCAGATGCGTACTTGTTAAATAATAGGTGGCATGCATGCTAAAATAGGGTGAAAAGTCATGTATATATATATATGTTATATATATATATATGGTATATTTATAATAGAAGAGGGTATAGTTGAAATAAGATCTCGTACCCTGTAATAGCTCTCAATATAATAGTAACCAAAGGAAAGTTGGTTTATTTAAAATTAAAAAAAAAAACAAACCATGCGTACAGTTGGATAATATGTTAATTTAACATATTGAGAGGAAAATTTAACATATTGAGAGGAAATATTTGGGCAGGATAAAATTTGGTGGGGCAAGAGTTTGAGTGGGAAATGGCGCCATAGCTAGGGTCCACAGCAAGGCTCAATTGCAGAAAACAAAATGTGGGCTTAACACGTGGCAAAGTTGGTAGATGCAATCAGCAGAAAGACATGTGTGCTCAGACTCCAAACTGCATATGCCTTCCCATGCAGTTTTCTATACTGCCAGCATAGAACTTCATAATTTTCCACAAGACTTGGGCTTGCTGAGGTTGGGCGCCTCAGTTACCACTAGAGCTGCTAACCAGGTGCTTACAACAGAGCTTGGTAAAACTTCAGAATTCCAGCACTCACAGATCAATAGAGTGATTTAAGCACAATCTTCTCTGTTCTGCCACGCAACCAGTTGGAGCTGCAACCAGGTACAAATAAATTTCAGATTACTGCTTCTACTACTTCTAAAGGCTTTCTAAAAAATGCTTCCATTTAATATTGTTGGACTTGAGGTTTTACACTATCCATGGGAACAAAATGATTGGTTGCCATTCCACTTATATCAGCGGTATGGTGGTGTTAGGAAGAGAGAGTTGAAGTTTAAAAATGTAACAAAGGAATTGTTTTAAGGCTAGCGTGCCAAAACACCGAGAATTTATTGTCTACTACAGCAGGGGAAAATAGTTTCTGATATTTAACATTCTTCAAACAATGTTGGTACATGGCTGTTTATATGGATGTTGTTGTAGATGCTGGAGTTTAAATTATCTGTATAACTTGTTCTCCTCGTACAACAGTATAACAAAGCCCAAATTCTGTTCTATTTTCCAAAGTGTTTTACACTTTCCACCAACCAAAAATTATTTTAATGTAAGACATGTAATCTTCAAGCCATGTTATGTATACTAACAACAAAAGATCAGTGGTTCAATTTTCTTCCCATCATTCTACTTAATAGAACAGAAGAAAATGCTTGTTAGTGCATGGTTTACAATATGGAGTACAAAATTAAGTTATACACTGTAATATGTTTGTTAGGCAGAGAGTTGGGGTTCATGGTGATAGTAGTGAGGAGTTTGTTGTAAGGTTTGCATGCCAAAAGTAAGATATCTTCTTGTGCAGCAAAGTCAGGACAAAATAGACAAAGTTTTGGATGCATATAATATACATAACATAGTAAATACTTGGTTGTAAGATGTAAGGCTTGTTGTAGATTGTAAATAACAAATTTCAGAATTGGATTACTCCTCATTCTACAGCAGTTTAAAAAAGATTTACAAGTGTTTCTGAGAATAACACCGGCTTTAATACAAATTCCAAGAATATTTTAAACTGGCCTGCATTGATGTTATTTCTTCATAGGTTGCGCTTGATCATTTCAACTGAAAAATACTGCTTGTACTCCTTCTAAAGGGATTTAAAAAAGGCCAAACATTAATTGGATTGTTATGCGTGACAATACAAACACATCAACAACCTTATTGAATGGCAGGTTGCTGTTAAATAGGGCTCTTGTACTTCTTAATGTGGGAAACTTGTAGAACTTGCCTAGATTCCAGATCAGTCTCTGTTAGCTTCAGACGATGTTCAATCACACGCAAGATTGTATTTATAAATTGTATTCCTCTAAAATTAGAAAGTATAGTAATACCTGGACATGCTTATTGGATGTTGATGTAGATACTATGTACGCAGTAGGAGATTAGATTGCATAATCTCCTACTTATTTGGAAATTTAAAAAAGGCAAAAAACTTAACACATTCCAACGACTGTTACACAATCCAAAGGGTGGTTTATATTCTACTCTAGTTAGTAGGAAGAATTTTCTGGCAAGGCTGGGATTATTCTTCTCTGTTTTTTCCCACATGCTATATGATAGGCAACAATAATTCCCACCTGCATACAAAATCATAGTCTGAAATATGAGTTGTTGAGAAATTGAGTATGGATATATACTATTCAATACATCAGATGTTTACGTGTTTTGCTGGTTGAACAGGGTGTAAAAACAAGTTTAAGGTATTTCCACCCAGCAGAGAAGGCAAGTATGGTGAGATCTATAAAGTTTCGGGGGGGCCGGGTCAGACACGGTAGAGTAGAGATATCTCGCAGTCCAATAGCAGAAGCCTTGCCTCCTCAAACCATGTTGCCGGACGAGCCGAAGTCAAATGATGAAACTCAGGATGTAGGAGCCATTGCTGCACAAGAGGCAATGGGTGGAGCACTCGTTGGAGAGGGGCAAACTAATATAGGTATGTGATTGATTTTCAGATTTGATTTGAAAAATTGATGTGTTATAAATTCATATACAACTACAAGTATTCAATCTTGGTATATGCATGGTATCCAACATTAAGTTGAAAGACAATTGATATCCCATCAATTGATGTCTAGATGTAGATCCACCTAGGAAGAAAAGAGGTCGAGGGCCAGCGAAGGGCACGCTATTTGAAAGAATGATGAAAGTGGGTAAGATACTGCTGGTAATACAAGATGGTCATCGAGGGCCATCTTGCGAGAATGCATCCATATTCACTGGCCGGCTAACAGACATCATTAAAGTACATGCTGACATGAGCCATGCTAGTTGGAGTTATGTACCTGAATCTTAGAAGCAAGAGCTAATAGACCGTGTCAGGGTACGACTTTATGTCATAATCACAAACTTAATAAGTTGTCTAGTTATGCAATTGGCCTCCTTTAACATGTTAACTTTCAAATTGATAGTAACAGGTTCTATAATGTGATGCAGGCGGATTTTGTTCTGGATTGGACTAGAGACAACCATCGGGAGATGGTTGTAACGCATTTGGCCGACAAGTATAATACATATCATTATGCATTACACAAAAAGTATAATAAATATGCATCACATGAAGAGGCCCTACATGGTGGGACGAACAAAGTGGAGAAACAAGTATGGGGAAAATTATGTGAAAGGTGGGCAAGTGCAACATTCAAGGTAATTTGTCCATTTGTTTAACTTTCAGAACTGTTTATTAATTGAGTAATAAAATGAGATAAAATTTTCATGTGTACATAGTTTATGGTTGGTTAAAAACAATAAAGGTTTTTGCCTATTTATTATTATTACCTTCCTCAAGCTTAAAGCAAGCTACAAATCACAAAAACTGAAGGGGCATTAATTTCTTACACCCAAATGCAGGAGAAGTCCAAAAGGAACATTTCAAATAGGCAAAAACTGAAGGTTGCTCATACCGGTGGGCGGAAATCATTTATACGGATATTGGAGGAGAAGGTATGTGATAGTAAGGGGTATAGTTTTAATTTCTAGCTGAGGTAAAATCTGGAATAACTTTACATCAAATTGTGTTTTTTCAGTGACCAACAGCTCCAAATATGGTTGCATTTTATAAGGAAACACACTGGTCTACACGAAAGGGGAAATTTGTAAATGAAGCAACTGAACACAATTACGTAAGAGAGTGTATAACATTTAATTTAATTTATATTGACAGTTAGCATTTATATGTTTATAGAATAATAATAAATTTTGGTTTTACCATGCAATTTTCAGAATCTAATGATGGAGAGGTTAGCTGAAAAAGAGTCCAAAAAGGATGTTGAAGAAGCAGCTGAGACTATCTTCAAAGAAATGTTGGGCAAAAAATCTGGTTACACATCCGGGTTGGGCCACATGGTGATTCCGGAACCCTCTCCTTCAATTCAGAAGAGTAGAGCATTTATTCGTCTCTCGAAGGAGAATCAGCGGAACAAGAGCGATGTGGAAATGTACAATAGCAAACTAGATGGAATGATGGCTGATATTGCAGAATTGAGGAGGAATTTTTCTGAGCATGAGAAGTTCTTGATGAGCTATCGGAGCACTGACATACCTGATGGAGCTGAGTCTCTTAGCCTTTAACATGGATCTGTTTTTTGTGGAGGGAATTCTTTTTGTGTTAGCTGACATTTTTGGTGGGGAGTTTAGAACACATATGTAACATTCTAAATCCAAAGTGACATCCCTAGGTATAACATATTGGTCATTAGCATTAATAGTTAGGCTGGCTATCTAATAGTTTAGTAACAGGACAGGTAAAATGATGGGTTGAAGTTACTGTGTTGGTTGGTATTTTGTCTATATACAAGAGTTTGGTTCTGAAACAGATATGGTACAAAAGGTAATGTTTATTTCTGTGCTTTGTTTTGCATAAGTTGTGATAAAAAAAACTTCAGATATATATATGCTGATTGGCTTCACTTACATACTAAATTACAGGTTAGCAGTTATTTCAGGAGTTTATTTCAGACTGCATAGTTATGACAATGTAGAGCAGGAGGATGTGAGCTGCGTGAAGTACATTTTCAGATTCCAAGTAATTACAATCTATACTTTTAATTCAATAGTAGATATCTTAATTAATACTTGGAGATTATTGAAGAAAAAGCAAGATAATTGAAGGAGCAAATTGAGGGCAATGTATTTACATAAATACATGTTTCTGGCTGCAAACATGCCTGAGGTTTTACAATCTTTTAAACAATGTGGGGCAAGTTTTAAGGAACCCCACATTCATAAACACCTTTGGAGTAGTTAGGAAACCCACTTTCCTAACACACAAATGGTGCTTGGTCAGTAGAATTGTGCCATAATGAAGTATATAATTATCAAAACCTGGAATTTTGGTATAGTACACAGTTTTAGTATAACTGTATAGTTTTGTAACACAATTCTAGTATTCAATAATTATATATTGAGAAGAAAACATGCGGGGAAGGAGAGGAAACCCACAAAATTTCAGAGTTGGGTTGTGGGGAAATTAAAGTAATGTGTAATTACCTTTTTCAGGTTATCTCTATTCATGAACCTTGGGATGAGAAGGGGAACTTTGGTTGCCAAAACACCCAATATATTTGTTTATACTCTCATATCCAATTATACAAGATATGGTAGATGGGAAGTAATATAATAAGTTTATAGTATAGACCAATTTTCCTGCACACTTATCATAACTTGAATTCAGATTGGGTGCTCTGTTTTGGGGTATACCCATGAGATATACAGCACTACTACATCTGTTTGGATTTTGATATAGCAAACTGTATACTTCAATTTTTGCAACTGTAGTATATTGCAAAAGCATAACTATAATGGTAGATTAGATTATTGTGGGCATTTGTATAGGAATATCAACTATAAATATAGATGAAAACCTTTGCAGAAAAATTATAGGTACAAGAGTAATAAAAACAATATGTGTATGATATATGGGCAAAAGTACATTGCAGGCCCTCATAATGTATATGGGAAACTGATACATCCATATATGTAGAACCTATACATTACATGTCATGTATTCTATTGCACAATTATGATTATACTGTTTGACATGTAGGTTGTTTTTTATGGATTTTCAGGAAACATAAGTGAAGAGCTCTGTGGAGCAACAAGCATTAACCTGAATGTTGGAAGCACAAAGTGATGAAATGCATGAAAAACATGCTTAGTCATCCATCTATATGTCCTTCATCCCATCCTATAAAGTCATGAATTTGCCAGAAGCTAGAATTCCCTCATATACTTGGAATATAAGTTGTAAATGAAACTGTAGGTCTCCATGGCCTTGAACAAATTCTGGATGAATTACCATTATAGAATCAATCAGATATGTACGATGGTTGGAAATTTCATGAGATCATATTGGGAGATTGCATGTCCATGTAGAAGTGATCATTATGAATTTTTGCATTCCAATAGTATATTATTAGATTAGTATGGAAGTAAATCATAAGTGATATCTGTATGAATGTTTGGTATTTAAGAAATACTTGGATTCTGAGTTGGAATAACAGGATTTTGTAGCATTGTGGGAAATAGGTGATGGTTTCTTTTCATCCAAACAAAAGAATCCCCACAGGTGCAAATTGGAGACTTTTTCCATATTCCCATTTCGTGGGAAAAAATGTACAATTCTGTAAACCAACAGGGTTTTGCCACCACTTTGACGGTATACCAATCGAATGCATTAGTTTTTTTCCCACTAGCAATTCCTAAGCACAAAATATTTGCCATTACAACAAACCAGCAGCAATAACTAAATAGCCACGAAATGGGGGTGCATAGTTTCCACCCCCAGTTAATTTTTCACATGACAATAATGTATGGAAAAAAGGTTTTTCTGGCCAATTTGGTTATTTGGAAAATAGTAATTTCCAATTACACAAAGTGGCAAGAAATCAGAGTATGCCACAACTGTGATAACATGGATAATAGTAAATTCCCACAAAAACTATTTGTGCATAAAATCAGTTTTTTGAAGATAGCATTTAGTGGGGAAAAAGGGTTTGCCAAGTCATCTCTCTCGATTGTAATCATGGATAATACAAATACCCGACTATTGGTGTCGTCACTAATAATATATTAGTGATCATACATTATAGTGGGAAAAAATGGGGTTATAAAATTCAAACGGTGGTTATCATATAATAGGCACCACGAAGCTGGTTACAATTTAGTTTTGGTGACCAAAAGGTTTAGTTGCAAAATATTTTCTGCCACCATATATGTCATGAAGGACATCGTGGAAAATACATAATTGCGGCAACGAAAATGAGTGGGTAATGGTATTTCAACGACCATAAGGGAAAAAATCCAAATGCCGTTTGCCACAAGTCCTTCATCTTATTTCCACAAACTGTTTTCGTGGGAAATACATATTATTTTCCATGAAAAAAAAAGTCGGTGGA
This sequence comes from Carya cathayensis, assembly GCA_011037825.1. Taxonomy (NCBI): domain Eukaryota; kingdom Viridiplantae; phylum Streptophyta; class Magnoliopsida; order Fagales; family Juglandaceae; genus Carya; species Carya cathayensis. The sequence goes on along the minus strand of QGSO01000244.1, from coordinate 1,455,419 downwards.
AAAAATATTTTTCCCCACTTATTATATGCCACCAACCTCCCACGAATGCACATTGGTGGGAAATACATGATTTTCGACTAAAAAGTACTTTTTTCCGACCACTCTCACCCATGGCATAATCCCCAAAATGTTGTAGTGCGTGCACTTACCTCTTCAAGTCTAGGCCTTTGTTTTTAGCTCTCTTTTTCCCTTTTGCATGTCGTAGCCTCATCTCCTTTTACCCACAATGAAACATGGCAAAGTTACCATAGTCTCTTCCTCCCTCCTAATCACAACCATTGTCGTCCCTCTATCACACTGTGATCGATTTTGTGTTGAAAATTTTAGAAAGCAGCACTACAAGGTAAGTATATAGTTTGATCATAAATTAGGATTAGTATACATTAACTAATTATATATTATTATTAAAGCCAGTTCTTTGGAAGCCAATGTTTATATACCACGCATGTCATAATATTTGCAAACAAGTTATTCATCATGTTTCATTCCACATATTATAGTTATATATGTATTATGTATCTCACGTTGCATATGACACGTAAGCTAGCTTTCATAAGATTAAGTGCGAGATAAGCTCAGAACAATTAATCTGATGGTCATTCAGATGCATGATACAAATGCGATTTATGGGTGAATGTGTAAGACATGGAGCTAAGCGTGGTTCACCATACTATGCTAAAATGCTATTAGCGGCTCCCCTTGCGATCTTGAGATGTGGGGCCGATGCACAATCTTGCACACAGGGTTAAGTGTGTGGGCCAATATAATAAGTAAGATAAGTCAGATAAGCCAAGATAAGTCATGCATGTCATAGCATATATATAAACAGTCATGATTTTAAGTTCTCAGTATGAAGTATTTTATGAAAAACTTCATATTAAATATGTTTATATTATGATGAGTTTCTTACTGAATCATCGACTTATCTTAGTTGTTTTTGTTTTTAAACTACCCCATGTCAGAATATTTATAAAGGTAGAGCTGGAAGACGGGATTTAGTCCAGAGAGGCATGACAATAACCTAGATCATGTACAGAGACTTTTAAGTTATGATTTTTATAGTACGAACTTTGAAAAATTTTAATAAATACTTCCACGCACTCTCATTTACGATTTCAATATCTTTATTAAAGAATGATTTTATTTATTATACAAAATCTTTGTATCTAGCGTTTCTTTAAGAATAAAATTTTTAAGTCACGGTCATTAGTAGCAATCCAATTCTCAATAATTATTTAAAAGTAACTCTATTATTAACCTTAGAAAGCAGGTGTTACAATATTAATAGATATATATATATATGAAGTCTTCGTAAAGTTCAAATGAGTAGCTTGAATGAGCATTATTTATGGGCTTAAATCATGTCGAATCAAGATGAACTTATGTGAATTTGACACTCTTCAAATCAAGTAGAATTTATACAATCCAACCAGACACTCTTCAAATCAAAGCCCCGTGTGATATGAAGTGTGAATCTGAATGCACATGTGGACTTTGATTGGCCCAAAGTGATCCATCACTTCTGAAACATAGGCCGAATTCTTTTCATTATATGGGCTGGCATCTGTTCAATTAGTCCAGCCATCCGAAAACACAAAACGTTAAACGGTATGGTATCCTGATCAGAAAATAGATATCGGCAAGAAAAAAGAATGGCAAAAAATAGTTTTTCTTTTTAAGAAAAAAGAGAGAAAAATATTAATGTAAGTACCGGTGCGTGCACCAATACATGGATGTGAAAATAAATCAGATTTTCTACGTAATTATATATAAAATATATAATGGAAGTCTGAAAGTCATGTAACACTGTTTTCTCTCTTCACAATTCCCAAGATCATGGGATGCTAAGCATTAAAAGCAACTTTAAGCCTGAGATGAAAAATTTACGAGTAATAATGAAATAATTTTTTAATAATAGTGAAATTGTTTGAATTAAAATATATTATAAGATCTTGATAATGGAAGTGTTACAAATATAAATAAATTATATAAAAATAAACTCATAAACTAACATGACTTTATGAGATCTATTAAATATATTGTATAATAAAAATAATTTTACAATCTGACATACCGCATCAAGTTATATTAATTTGTGAGTACTTTTATGTAATTTATTTGTGGTTAATTTTTTTTAGAAAATAAGAGAGAAAAAATTGAATAAAAATTTGATAAAATTAAAATATTATTATAATATAACTTTTTAATATTATTTTTGTTTTATAATTTGAAAAAATTAAATTTTGTTTAGAAATTTAAAAAAGTTATAATGTTTAGATAATAATTAGATAAAAAAAGTTGTTAAAATTTTAAAATTAAAAAATATTTATATTTAAATTATATTTAAATATTAAAATAAGATAAAATGGAATAGAGTAATAACATCTGCGTTAATTTAACTTATTACTACCAAAAATCACGCAAGTCAATGGTACTAAAAGTTTTTACCAAGTCGTCCTCGATTGTGGCAATGCATGAAGACGTCACTGCTGACATGCACCACTTGCCACTTGACATGGTGTGGAAAAATATGGCAGTAGTCATGTTACATTCAAACTCCTCGTATTCTCAATAATTGCTTGCGTTTGTGGATTATGGACCAAAGCCAATGACAAGCAAGAGTTGGTATCTATATTAGGAGCCCTCTAATGTTCAAAATTAAAAAATTATTACCCAAAATTGAGTAGTGGGTATTGGCTCCTCTTAGTCAAATGTCTTGTTGGCATTAATAATTAAGCATAGTGCTAAATGAGTCATGGACATCCTTTTGAAAATCAACTGACTTAGCATGTGAAAATAGTAGAATCCTCATTGATTTTCTAAGTATATGTCTATAACATTATTACTTTGAGTGTTCATGTTATGCAAGCGCGGCTACGAACCTTTTAAGTTGGATTCCTTGTAGCCGTGAATTTCGAATGAATTTATACAAATTATTTTTTATAAATATCTCAAAATTGATTTATTACACACCACACTTGATTAAGATGACAGTCAAAATTATCAAAAATAATAAATACATATTATTTTTTACAATACTTTACATGATTATATTTAAAAGTGAGGGTGTAAATGTCCTCTAACGACGCGGTGGGCTAGAAGAACTCTACCTTGTAGGGACACACATGGAAGTGATTGTGCATGACTGGTAGGCTAGTGATTCTCTTTTGGGATCTTTCTTTATTGTGTATGGATCAATGGTGCACAAAAAGCAATGAAGAAAAGTTGGACATGGAAAAAGGTGAGGGGGGTGGTGAAATTATTAATGCTTTCTTTCATAGAATATTGTGACTTCTAGGTCAACCTCTTGTCCCTTGGAACATATTGAAATGTACATGCTTTGTCTTCTTTAGGACTCTGAATTGTGATGGAAATTGAGGTCTTGGAATGAACGTGGGAGGAGGGGACACTTTACCTATTGATTCCCAAAATGCCTTTTCCCCCCCTTTTATAATAAAACCAAAAACTAAATAAAATCTCGATAGTTGTAGACCCAATCACGTCACTTGTTATCTAAATAATTGCATGAATTGGGTAATTAGTGATATCTTATGCAGCAAATTGACCTCGTTGATGATATCCAGCTCGGATTAGACCCCACGGACCAATTCCACCGACTAAAAATTGACCATATATTTATGCATTTTAGTTCAAAGTTGTTCTCGTTATATCGTCTTTTTGTGAATTAATATATTGTTTTCTTTTTTCCAAACGAGAATATCAATGAATTTAATTTCTTTTCTTTTTTTTTTTTAAATCTGAACATCTACACACCTTTTTATTCTCCCTAAAGTTGTTATTAGGGGGAAAGGGAATACATAGAGAAGGGGATCACGTCTGTCTAGCTAGAGACGATATTTCTCTGGATTTGTGAGATTCTAATTAGTGGTTGTGTTGGTAATTTTTGTACATTTTTAGGTAATAAAAACCAACCAAACCAAAATTAGAGAGAACAACTTTGTAGGAGAGATGAACAATCAATAAGATGGTAGATTGTTATTTGAAGATTTTTACGCTACATATTATCTACGTGAAATAATTTGATAAGAAATACTACTTATCATTTCCATACCATATACTAACATATGATTTGTTATTTTGATATTTCTATTTAAACAAGCGCATATTGATGTGTCAATATCCATGTATTTAAATATAAAGATAAAAATGATAAATCGCATATTAAATTATGGTGTAGGAGATGATAAGTAGATTTTTTTTAATTTAATTTATAAAATTTAAATTTTAAAATAAATTTTTTAAATTTTTAGTACTTATCATTCTTACACGGCACATACCACATACCAGACTTTTTTTTTTTTTTCTTAAACTAATTAAATCCTTCTACTATCATTTATATACTACACTTAATATGAGAAAAAAAAGTATAGTATATGGTATATGAGAATGATAAATAGAATTTTTCAATCATAAAACATCTTACTCGTACGTATTTACTCTCTCTTTTTTTTCTATGTTTATTCAAATATTGTATGGTCAGAGACATATTGATAACAATGCTCCGTGCTTCCTTGTGGACACATTCATGCAATTAATTACATGTTTTGAGTACTATAAATTACGCGTACACAGCTAAAGACAGCGTTGCCCTTTAATGTTTACCTTTGGATATATACTCATGGCCAGCAAAATGGTTTTGTGTGCTATCTTACTCCAAATATCTAATGGGGAGTATATGTATTGACACACTATAAAAAATTGTTAGTATTTTTACCATATTTTTATACTCGTAATGGCTTTTCACAAGTAAACATCTAGTGTATTTATACGCTATGTTGTAAGTCGTCTCATCATTATAATTTTTTCAAATTCTTATACAAAATAAAATAAATAATTCAATTTTTTTAAATTTCAAAACAAAACTAATATTAAAAATTTTTATTATAATAATATTTTATTTAAGTTTTAACAAAAACATATTATCTGAACTGTGTAATTAAACGAAACCTAAGTGTAGAGTTTGGGTTTATGCTTTGCTCTAATATTGAGTAAAATTATTATTTATTTTAAAATTTTAATTAACTAGAAATAAGTAATGGATCGATTCACCTGTCGTAATCAAAATAAAAACATGCAATTGCCGAAGATTACATTATTGTCGTGTTTTTAGCACGAGTTACAATCGAATTGATTAGAGAGGTTCTATTGGCGAGATGATTTGAACATTCTCCAAACCTGACGGGGATGGGTGGACAAGGGATGAGACGGTGACAAGCATATGGACGGCTGACGGCCTGCCTGTGCATGCGCCAATATTGTATGCTTTTGGAGCTTGGCTCTTGAGATCAATTGGTTTAATAATCCAGGCTTAACTTTAGTGTGTGCTTCTGATTAATCAGTACCCTAAATCATCATGAGGTCACAGAACCAACGTCATGGAATATGCTTTTGTTTATAGGATCTTATCATCAGGATGCCGATGCATATTTCTTGGTAAGTTCGGACGAGTCTTAAGGGCGGGTTTAGGTGTTGAGAAATATTAAAAAGAGTTGTGAATAGTAATAAAAAGTATATAAAAAATAATAATAAATAGTAATAAAAAGTAGATGAAAAGTAATAAATATTAATAAAAATAAGTAAAAAGTAATAATAAATTAATAAATAGTAATGAGAAGTGTTGAGAGTATCTCAAGTATTTTCAGTGCTCAAATGTAGCCGCTACTTCTTGTAATTTGTTTTGAACCATTACAGAATTCTTATATATATATATACAAGTTAAAAGGCATATACTAACTTATCATTTCACGAAATACTTAGATTGTGTTTTAGTACTGAAGTGATCTAAGCTATTCTGTAAATAATAAGAAAAAAATAGTAAAAAAATAATGATAAAATATTAAATAATAGTATAAAATAATAAAAAATAGATAAAAAATATTAATAAAATAATAAATAATAAATGAGTATTATAATAATACTCCACGATTCAAACTTGCCCTTAATCTTAGATAACTATGCACTATTATATTCTACTCATAATAATGGATTCTGAGTCTTAACAACTACTTGGTGGTTAGGCAATTTCACCTATTATAAAGAAGGAAAATGCTATGCGTCCCGCTCTCAGCTCCCACCCCTGCAAAAAAAAGTTTGTTTTTTTTAATTTTTTTTACTTAGTAATTAAGAAAATGTTTTTAAATAATGTTGTGAATTTTTTTTAAAAAATATTTAATAGTGTGAAAAAAATACATCTAAAAAATGTAAAAAAATAAAAAATAAATTTACACTAACGGTAGCTCCCAGCTGGAGCTGGGAGTGGTAATCGTAACACCCTCTTATAAAGAATTAAGTTATTAAATTATTTTTTGGTTGAGCAATTTTGAATACTCATTACGTATTTTGTTAGTGTGATTGACTAAATCAATTATTTTAAATTTAAAAAAAATGAAGTAATCAATCACATTAATAAAATACGTAAAAATGACTGTTAATAAAAATTTCGAGCACTCTAATTTAGCCTTGCACGATATGATGACAAATGCTTTAATGTCAATTGATTTTAAGTAGATTGACAGCCTTTTATTCGACAAGTGAAGTTAGATTCAGAGATTTAAGTTGAAGTTAATGTAACCTCAATCGCACTTTGATGGAACAAGCAGTGACTTTTTCAAATGAGAGAGAGAGTGAGAGACATTATTAATTTTCTGGTGAAGGTTGTGTCCCCATAGTTGGAAAAATGAAGAAGGCAAGGCTGGCTCCAACATTATTCCCGCCTTCAAATGTAAGCAACTTTGTTGACAGCTCCATCGTACGCATGTACAAATGTACCATTGCTGAGCTGTTTATTACCAAAACGACAATGATGTGTCAGTGGCTTCTACCTATAATATATAATATTATTGCTTTTATTTCAAATCAAAATGCATTTTCATTATAAATGTTTTCTGGTCATGGCATGAATCCAACAAGTGACTTTGTGGCAGAAAATGTGTTAAAAAAATAATAGTAATGATAAAAACACAAGTAATTTTATTTATTTATTTATTTATAATCTAATCCTAAATGCAACAAAAATTCTGAATTTTTCTTAAAAATTTAAGATTTTGGCTCTAAAAGTTTCTGAAAAGTAAAAAGTTGTAACATATTAAAAAACTCAAGGCATGTTCTTCTTGGAGTCCTTTTCATGGTTTTTCTTTATTGTTATATTTTATCTTTTTTATGCATGATTTTTTTTATTATTTTACCATCTTCCTTTGTAATTAATGTGGACCATATAATTATTTTCTTAGAAAACGTTATCTATCCTTGGTTATTATAAATGTGCCTTATATATATATAAATAAAGTCGCGTACTAATATTGATTCATTCATATTCAAAATTATTATTAGCATTGTTTTTAATAAAATCTACTTTTTGACCAATCACACTAAATCGGTACACATATTAGTGCGCAGTTGTGCTTGCAACTAGATTTTTTCTATATATATTTGTATATGGATAAATATATTAAAAACACTCCCCAATGATAGGAAAATAGAGGGGACCCTAGCCACTAAAATAGAGTTAAGAGTTAGGTTTGGATATTAAAAATATTTCAGAATATCTGTAAATAGTAATGAAATAGTTTGTAATTAGTAAAAAATTAGTAATAAATAGTTAGTGAATAATAATAAATAATTTGTAAATAGTAATAAAATAATATGAGAATATCTTAAAGCATTTGTATTCTTAATCAAGTCCTTGGACTAATGTTATGAAGGATGCTACTACGGTCACCGCTCCCAGCTCCAGTTGGGAGCTACCGTTAGCAGTTTTTTTTATGTGTTTTTTTTTAAATGTATTTTTTTAACACTTTTAAACATTTAAAAAAAATCACAATATCATTAAAAAACACTTCTTTAATCATGAAAAAAAATTAAAATAAAATAAAGATGGCCAGCGGTAGCTCCCAACGGTAGTTGGGAGCTGTGGCCTTATCATTTTCTAAGTTATGAAACTAGTTACTACAAAATTTTTGTTCTATTTCTAGTGATTAGAGTAGCTGAGATTTAGTGTAACCCATATATATATTTTCGTGTAAATATAGATTTTGCCTTAACATATATATATATATATATATATATATATATATATATATATATATAAATATATAATGAGTTTGATATTTCTTTTTAAATGGAAGTGATGTTTATTTGAATTAAAATAATATAATTTAATAAAAAAGATGAAATATATTGAGACGATGCATTTTGTATGGATAGAAAGAAATTGAAAAAAAAAATATTCTTGCTATAGATGAAAACTTTTACTATAGATGATTTTCACTTGCATCCAAACATTGGCAAAGAAGATAGTTTGTCATTCAAATAAAGTTTTTATTGATTTTTTCTTTTTAAGAGTGGTCCCTAATAAGGTTAAATAGTCTTTCCATTTTTTCATCATTTTTTTATACTTTCAAACATTTAAAAAAAAAACAAAAATTCACAAACTCATTTAAAAACACTTCCTTAATAATTAAGTAAAAATATATAATAAAAAAATAAATAAAACATCAATCGGTGATTTTTATAGTGCTGCACATTTTTCCTTTTTTCTGATAAGCAAATGATTTTATTATAATATTCTAAAAGACAGTAAGTGGGGTGGGAAACATCTACACTTGCCTCAAAATTTTGAAATTTAGTTGCTAAATAGAAAAATAATTGTAAAAAGAAAAGATAGGAAATTGAGACTAACGGAGTAGCCCGAGTCTCGTACTCTCTTTATCAATAAACTGTAATATGGTATGAAAGAAAATCAATCATGAAAGTGGTTTTTGTTGGCAATTTTCAAAAAGGTTTGTCCAAAATTTCCACTGCAGTCATGAGAGACTGTCATAAATAGAGTTTGCACTATTTTTGAATTAGTTGTTGTGATTGAAGAATGTCTTCCTCTTCTCTTAACAAATTTGGATAGAAGAGTATGTCAACTCTAGATTTTAGAGAAATGCAGCAAGGTAGGCAAGAACGGAAGATTGACTTGATTACAATCTCACAAATTTCCAAAAAATACACAGGTTTGTATCAATGTGCAGGGTCTTTTCGCCGGCTGTGGAAGGGCGTAGATGATTACATTTTAAAGATTCGAGGCCCAGAAAAATCAGTGTGCGGGGTCCATGTGCCAACACGTGGCGCTTAGAATTCCAATGATAGGCATTGCACGTGACAGACGCCTTACTTTGGATCGCACAACAAATCTTAAAGGACAACAATCATAATAGTTAGGGGTTTTGAACTCGACCAGGGTCCTTTGGGTAGTGCCATTTGGCCTCATTTAAATGTTGAGATTTTAGTAATAACTCATAGAAGAATGGAAAAATGAAAAATTGTGATTATCTCAGTTTACATGTCTATTTATATACACCTTGTAATATAAAGTCTAAATATGTAAATACAAGATTACAACATTAAAGTACAAGATTACAGCATCAAAAGAATAGAAAATGCATGATTTTCTTTTCAAATCTGGAAACTCACTTAATCAGTGTAGTCCTTGATTATAGTAGTGCCAACTTGATCTTGGATGGCAAATTCCTTCTTCATATCTGTCGTGATTGCATCATAGTGGTTAACATTCCTCCTCAAGTGCATGGGGAGTTGACAGACTCGGAGCTTATCTCTTAACAGTAGCGTGCTATGGTTAACCATTTTGTAAACACATCAGCAATTTGATCAACATAGGAGATATATTTTAAAGAGATGTCTTTGTTGAGGACTTTCTCACAAACGAAGTGGTAGTCTACCTCTATATGCTTGGTTCTAGCATGCAATATGGGGTTTGATTCTAAAACTATTGCACCAATATTGTCACACCAAACTGTAGGAACTGTAGTAAGAGGGACATGTAAATCTTGAAGTAACATTTGTAACCAATACAGCTCTACAGTGACTAGTGCCAAGGATCTATATTCTACTTTTGTGCATGATTTGGAGACCACAACTTGTTTCTTAGCACTCTAGGATGCTAGGTAGGGACCTAAGTAAATACCATAGCCTGTTGTGGACTTTCGATCATCTCTGGATCTTGCACAATCTAAATCACAAAATGCATTTAATTGTAGAGATCCATGAGTGATCATGCATAATTGGTTTAATGATAAGGCAATTTCAAGTCTAGTTAAGGTGCAGTATTGATGAGCATCTACAACTTGCCTAAATCTAGTGCCATCTTTCAGAATTACTCCATCAGTTTGAGAGAGTTTGGAACCAACTACAATGGGAGAGTAATAAGGTTTTGCTCTTGTCATTTTGGTTATGTTGAGAAGATCCATTATGTATTTGGATTGATTTAAATGAAGACCATTATTGTCACACTGCACTCGAATGCCAAGGAAGTAGGATAAACGTTCGAGATCCTTTTATTGCAAATTGTTAGCTAAGATGTTGAATAAGCTGCAGAATATGATTCAGATTTGTTCCTAGTGGGTATTCCATGAACACTTCCTCGTTTAGTTGACCATGTAGGAAAGCATTTGAGACATTTAATTGACGAATTAGCCACTGATGATGAAATGCAAGAGCTAAAACCACTATGGTGGCTGGTTTAATGACTGGACTGAAGGTTTTAGTGTATTCAATACAATCTTGTTGTTCATATCCTTTAGGAACAAGTCTAGCTTTATATCTGTCTAGAGAGCCATCTTATTTTTGGTTGATTTTAAACACCCATTTGCTGTTGAGAACATGTTGGATTGAGGGTCTTGGACATAATGTCTAAGTTTTATTTGTTTGTAATGCAATGAACTTAGATATCATAGCATCAAGCCACCCAAGGAATTTGGAAGCTTGTTTGAAAGTTTTTGGTTTCGTAGGCAACAATGGTGTGTGGAGTGCCATGATGAGATGTTTGCCAGAGTAGTATAACTGATATCCAGGAAAAGACTTAGGCCTGGATGTTCCCGCTTGTGCTCGAGTGATCATTGGGTGAGATAGTTGAGTGAATTCTGCTAAGGTTGGTGGAGGTGGGGAATGGGTTATTATGCTGAGATGTTGATATAGGCTCTGAAGATCCTGTGTTTGGTTTGGAAGAGAGAATGGCTAAAGCTCGAGCTGGGAAAGAATCTTTATAAAAAATTACATGTCTTGAAATGAAAACTCTATTGGTTGATGTATCAAGACACCTATAGCATTTTTTATTTGGCCTGGAACCAATGAAGATGCATCATTTGATTTGAAAATCTAACTTACGCTTGCTGTAAGGTCTGAGCAAAGGGAAGCAAGCACATTCAAATACTCGAAAAGAGGCATAATTAGGATCACTGTGCTGTAGTTTGGTGTAGGGAGAAGTGAAGTTGAGAAGTGGAGTGGGGAGCCTATTGATCAAGTAAACAGATGTGAGAAATGCATCTACCCAATAAAATTTTAGAAGTCTAGAGGTGGCTAAGAGACCTGAACCTGTTTCAACAATATGTCTATGTTTGTGCTCAACAACCCCATTTTGTTGGGCAATATGTGGGCATAAAAGTCTATAAAATCCCATGATTTTCAAGAAAAGTATTAAATTGATTTAAGATGTACCCCCCCCCCCCAAAAAAAAAATCTAGTTGTAAGACTTTGATCTTAGAGGATAGCAGATTTTCTACTAGACACTTGAATTTGACAAAGCATGTAAAGACATCAGACTTTTGTTTGATTGCAAACAATTATGTGAACCCAAAATAGTCATCTCCAAAGAGGACATAATACTTACAGCCACTATGTGATGGAATGAGAGATGTCCACACATTAGAATGCAGTAAAATAAGTGGAGCATTGCTTTGTCAAGTGGAGTTATGAAATGGTATTTGTTTGTGTTTTGTAAATTGACAGGAAGAGCAAAAAGGAATTTTATTAATAGAATCTGTAACTGCAACAACATTGCAGTACTTTTCTAGTTACAGAGATATGAGTGTGGCCTAATCTAAGATGCCAAACTAAGCTGGATGTCTTTATGCCAGGAAGAGCAAAAATGAATTTTATTAATAGAATCTGTAACTGCAACAACATTGCAGTACTTTTCTAGTTACAGAGATATGAGTGTGGCCTAATCTAAGATGCCAAACTAAGCTGGATGTCTTTATGCCAAGTAGAGCAGTGATTTGACTAGTCTTATTTTTGGAGACTTTTCTTAGGTGAATCGGATCCATTCTCACTCCTTCCTTGCAATAGGATCTTCCCCATGGTGATGTCCTTAACAAAAAAATGATTAGAGGTGAGTAAAAAATAACAAGAATTATGAATGTAGAATTTTTGAATTGAAAGAAGATTTCCAGAGGCTTTTTGACAGTGTAATATGTTTTGTAACTGAAAAGATGAACCATTGGCTTGAAGGGTAGCTGATCCAATGTTTGCAATGTTAAGATTAGAGCCATTGCCCACAGCTGCAGAGTCATGGCCTTGAAATGGATGTTGTAGGGTTAGATTTTCAATTGAGGCAGTGATATGCTGGTTTGCTCCACTATTTGCAAACCAAGAGTTAGTTTCCTCAATTTGAGTATTGCTTTGAGCAACCATGACAACTATTTGGAAAGGAGGATGAAGACCTTGAAAAAAGTAATCCATCTTGTGAAAATAATCAAGAGCTTGATGGTTAGTTTAGCCACAAATTTGACAAGGTGTGCGATTACCATTTTGAAAGATAGATCCAAATTTGGCTATAGGGGCTTGACTGTAGGTTTTGTTTGAAGGCTGCTGATTTGGATTATTAGAAGGGAAAGTTTTGGAGAAGGTATTTTGTTTGAACTTTCGATTATTGAAACTCTTGTTGTCTTTGTTGCTAAAGAGAGCAAATGTACTAATTTCAGGTGGAATATCTTTTTGATGAGATTTAAGGAGAATTTCATATTTAAGTAATTCTTGCTTGAAAATATCAAAGACCATTGGACTAGTGCAAGTAGCAAAGGAAAAGGAAGTAACAAAATGAGTATAGGATGGATATAAGCAATTGATGATGAAGGAAATTAGGTCTTCATCATCCACAAGCTTGCTAACTGTTGCAAGTTTATCTGCACAAGACTTGGCAAGTTGAAGATATTAAGTGTAGGACTTTGAGTCCTGTTTGAGTGTTTGAAGTTGCCTCTTCAGATGAGTAACTCGAGATCTTGAGTGAGAGGCAAATCGAGATGCCAAGGAAAGCCATACTTGGCGTAAGGTGTTGGGACAAAAGACAGTAGAAAAAACACTCTCAGTTAGAGTTACATTAATCCAACTCAATAGGTAGTGATCATTCTTATTTCAGAGAACATAATTTGGATTCAATGTGGGTGTAGACTCATCTTGGGAAGGAAGGAATTGGGTAGGACATAGCTTAGATCCATCTATAATTCCTACAAGATCATGGATTCTTAACACTAGTAGGAATTATGAAACCCATGATAGATAGTTGTTGTTGTCTAGTTTAATGGGGATGAGTTGAGTAAGGTTTGAAATGAGAAAGGAAGCAATGGATGATTTATTTGACATGATGAATTTCGGTGTTAGCCTTTGTGACTCTTGATGCCATGTAAAAACAATAACAACGTAGAGAAGAATGTAAAAATGAAAAAGAGAAGAATGAGAAACTGAAAAATTGTGATTGCCTCAGTTTTACATGTCTATTTATATACACATTGTAATGTAAAGTCTGAATATGTAAATATAAGATTATAAGATTAAAGTGCAAGATTGCAGTTTCAAAAGAATAGAAAATGCATGATTTTCTCCTTCAAATCTAGAAACTCTCTCAATATGTGCAATCATTGATTACAACAGTGCTAGCTTGATCTTGGATGGTAGATTCTTTCTTCATGTCTACTGTGATTGCAGCATAGTGGTTAACAGATATGAAATGATATAAAATAAAAAATTTGTAAATAGTAATAAAATAGTTTGTTATTAATAATGAAACGGTTTGGGTTAAAATATTTTATGATATTTTAAAAAAGATGAGAGGAAAAGTTGAATAAAAACATTATAAAGTTATAATATAATTTTTGTTTTAAAATTTGAAAAAATTGAATTGTTTTTTATATTTTATTTGAAAGTTTGAAAAAACTATAATGATTAGATAAAAAATTTAAAAATTTAAAATTAAAAAGTGTTGTTAATATTTAAATATTGAGATGAGATGAAATCAAAAGGGGCGTAAATCCCCTTCTTCACAAGAGAGGTAAAAACAAGTTTTTGCGTATTTCTTGTACATTTAACTGATGTGATTGATTATATTAATTTTTTTAATACATAATTAATTTCATCAATAAAGTGTATGAAACAAATATAAAAATAATTGTATATAATATTTTTGTTTGAAAAATTACCACGGCAGGGGAACGAGCAGCTGCTGAGAGAGAGTTTTATTTATTTATTTATAATGGAGAGATTAATTTTGGGAAAAGAAAATGAGACGGGGGATGGTGACTTTAAAAAAAAAAGAAAAAAAAGAAAAGAAAAGAAAAACTAACGGGAGGTTGAAGGTATAAAAACCATTCGGTAAAAAGAGGGAAAGACACCCACACTATACACCAACACGAGCGCGCACATATACACGCAGAGACAGTCTAATCAGTTTTCTTTCTCAAAAGTCCTAATTTTGAGAGATATTTCCTGTTTTTGGTCGCCGCCACTGCCGTATGCGCTTCCATCATCCTCTTCGGGGCTTAGGGTTTCTGGAGTTTTCAGAAACCTTTCTTCCTTTCCCGAAGGTCTTCCGAGCTGGATTCTCTCGCTTTTCTCAGACGAATCTCCATGCGCCGCTGGTTCAGCGGCTTCGTTGATTAGATTGGCTTAGTTTCTTTTTTCTCTCTTTCTATCCATTTCTATCTCTCTCAATCCTCCCGATCCTAATTAGCTCCTCCCCAAAAGCCCTGGGTTTGGTTTCCATTTCTAACTAGTATGGTTTTCCGGTTAGGGCAGTTGGTTTGGTTTGCGCTTTGAGGGGGTTTGGGGATTTGAATGGCATTGGGTGATTTGATGGCGTCTAGGTATTCGCAATCTTCGGTTATGACTGCGGTGGTCTCGAACCACTTCGACGAGTGCGCTTCAAGCCACGAAGACGCGGATTTTGGCTCGCATAGACGGGATTCGGAGACTGCCAGCAGTAGTCATGGCAATGCCTCGGCTTCCACCACGACCAACATGGAATACCTGCCACAGAACAAGGTCTTGTGTGAGCTTCGTCACGAGGCCTTCGAAGGGTGTGTGCCCACCGGTCCTTCTGATAACGGGTTGGTCTCGAAATGGCGGCCTAAGGACCGAGTAAGCCCCCAAGTCTCTCTTGCTACTACTACTTTTGTTTTTGTGGATGCTGAAGTTGCTCTTATGGTCACGTTTGTTCGATAATTTGGCAGAAATTGATCTTATTGTTAATCTCTGTCACAACTATAAGATCTCAATGAAAACCTTATCTGGAGTAGCTAATGCCGTGAACTATGGGCTAGTTTTAGTTTGAATCTATTAATTGAGGATAGGCGTGGCATTTCTTGATTACGGAAGCTGAAGTTTGCCTTTCTAATTTTTCCTGTTTAAGTTTTAACGTTCGTTGGTTAAGCAATTTTTTTTAGAAGGCAATAGGAATATCATTTTGATGACAAAGTAATAAGAATATCGTTAAAAAATGCAGAATCCGCATTCCAAGTACAACGAGATTGTACTAGAAAGTCATCGAGATTAAGACCATGAAAGTCTATAGAAGCTGTTCAAAAGAAGAGAGCGTTGAGAAAGAGTTTCTATAATTTATTTCCCTCCAAATACACCATATGAAGAATTAGGAATCATTTTGGAGCTGCTGAGATGTGTGGGCTACCTGGGGTACCAACTAATCCTCTCCATGAATTAAAAAGGTTTGCCATGCTTTTGGGCGTGACCCATGCCAAACCAATGCTGCTAGAGAAATCATTTTACAACGCACTATCCACCTGGCAATCCATCTAATTTAGTCCACAGACTTCCCACTCCTCTTACACATGAAATACAACTCAAAGACATCAATGTGTCCTTTGCTCAGGTTATCCATCTAATTTAGTACTTGGAGTTACCTTAGTTTGCCGTATTCTCTTCCAAGGAAAGGGTTGTTTTTATGTGAAATAAGGACGTTGTAGAAAGAATGAACATTGAATCTACCTTTCTTGGAAGGGGACCAATATAGCTTATTCTTCACCCCTTCTTATCAAACTAGTGGAGTACTATAGATTAGAAAATGCAGTAGAGGCCTCAACCTCTCAATAAAGAGCCACTTTGATAAAGATCAAATTCCTCTAGGGAGTTCACTATTTATCTCCAAAAGGTTTGCCATCAAAGCATCTTTAGCACGTACCTCACTATACTGCTCTGGGCAAGCTTCTTTGATAGCCCTATTAACATAACACCAATTATGTTACAACATGATCTTAGCACCATCCCCCACTTCAAATCTAATATGCTTAGAGAACTTCCCCCACCTTTATGTTCTTCCATAGTCCCACCTAACAGGGCCCTTAGGCTCATTAGAATACCACCCATCCCACAAGCATCCTTACTTAGCGTCTACAATTTTTCTGCATAATGCCTCTCTCTCATTCTGATAATTCCAAAGCCACTTCCTCAAGACTGCATGATTATAGAATAGCAAGTCCTATCTTACTCACCCTCAATAACCGGAGAACATACATTGGCCAGCTTACCAGGTGAGATTAACTACACTAGTTGGAAGTGGAAATAAGGACATGAAATACATGGGAAAATTAGAAAGTGTATGCTTGATAAAATAGTGATATGTCCAATCATTGCAGGTCATGGTTTAATCTGGTCCTCGTCATGGCTTGTATGGTTTGTATGTGACTATTATTTTTTTTATCAGTAAATAAAAGTTTTATTGATGAGAACTCGGCATAGCTCAGGTACATGGAACATATAGAAGAGCAACACCTAGGCATGGTTGACTAGGGATAGAAGGAACTCATGGATATTCAGATCTTAAAGTGTAGTACAATCAACCAATGGAGTAAAGTGTTAAATAAGAAAAATTTAAATTCGTCCATTGATCGCTTGCGATCTTCAAAGCTTCTATCGTTCCTCTCCCACCAAATACACTATCATAGGAAAATGTAACTCCTTTTTTCCCCCGCTGAAAACACCTGATTGGTTGCCTAGGCATCATGGTTTTTTTTTTTTTTATAAGTAAGAAAGTGAATGAAAATAGGCATAGCCTATGTACACAGGGAGTATACAGAAGAAACGCCTAAAACCATTCTACAACTCTAAATAAAAGATAAAAGATGTGAAATAAGGCATCATGGTTGTTGTTTTGTGCTATTTGATATATGCCCAATATAATTTTATTCAGCTGGCCACGTGGTCTGCAAGTGAGAGGCAGTCTACTACGTGGGCAGCAAGGAATTACAAGATTTGTGAGGGTTAGAGTTTTGGGTTTACTTATCTGAGTGGTGGGGCTACAATTCTCCGAGAATTACTGAGTTTTCAAAGTGACATCCAAATTTATAATTCGTGTCATAGGGTCTGAATAGAGCACAATATTACTCACAAAAACTATGTTGCAACTTTACTTCTATTGCTTGGGCCAACCTTTTAAAGTAAGCCCTAGCTTTGATGACACTATCTAGGCTGGTTGAGGTTTGCTTTTTTAGGACGAGGCAGTTATTTTTTAATGGGAATCTATCCCAATCTCTGACCATACAATGCAGTTGATTTGCCATGAGGAAATAAAGATTTTCCCTATGTTACTTAAATGGAAAAGAGTATATTGGGGAGTAAGGATGAGGTTTTCTGTATGGGGAAAAACCGGCCTTCAATTGTCTTTATACACTAAGCTGCCTCTAATTGCTTGAACCTTTTTTTGATTCTTCTCACGCTTGAGAGATTTTTGTTTTGACAATCGAGCCTTTGTTTCGTATATAGTAATGAGTCTCTCTCTCTCTCTCTCTCTAATCACTTCTTTGTTTTAGTCAATTCTGATACATGGATCTTCAGAAAATTGTGTCTTATAAATGAATGTTTGCTTTTTATTAACTCCCATTTTTTACGCAGATGAAGACGGGATGCGTTGCTCTCGTTTTATGTTTAAACATTGGTGTGGATCCACCTGATGTAATCAAGATATCTCCTTGTGCTAGAATGGAGTGCTGGATAGGTTCATATAAGTTGCCGATTCCCTTATATTCCTTTTGGTTTTATTGTTTGTTTGTTAAATGTTTAATGTATTGCCATTTGTTGCTTTTCCTTTTCTTTGGTTGGCATTTTAAGGAATCTTTCCAGTCCAAGAGATCAATGATAGACCTCGAATACTTAATGCTATTTACTATCAATTTTTTATATTAGTAGTGAGTACGTATAATATGTGGCAAATATTTTTCTTTCATTAAACTTCTTTTGGTTGGATGTTCTGCAGATATTGTACGTAGGTTTCCAATAGAGTGAGGGCTGGTTTGGTTATACAAAATCAAATTTTCTCATCTCATATAATCATTACAACTTTATCAAATTTTCACACAAAATATAATAAACAATTCAATTTTTTCAAATCCCAAAACAAAACTAGTATTAAAAAATTATATTATAACAATATTTTATTCAACTTTCAGCAAAACATCTCATCTCATCTGAACTGTGTAACCAAATGAGGCCTAAAATAGTCTTGGGTATTTTTTGAGAAGATTAAAATCTTTATTGATTCATCTATAATCTTTAGGTGAAGCAAGTGTTTGTTTCTTTAAAGTAACTATTTCTCAAGAGTGTTTAGAAGGAATTTTGTGTTCATATGCTCATGAAAGTAATTGTAAAATATGTTAAAAGGGATTCAGTGTCCTTGCTCAGTTGCCGTATCTTTTGATTCTAATTTTATTCATTATATTTTGAGTTTAAATTATTGACTTATTCATTGATTTTTTTTAATCTTATTCTGTACTTATCTATATTGTAGTTACTATTTATGTGTTTTATTTACTTACGTTCTAGCATGTTGTATTGTTTGATTTCCATGAAAGTGAAAAAAATGCTAGATTTGTGACTAGTAAGTTAACATCTGAATGGCAATCCAAACTAGTTTTAGTCATCATTTTCATTTATTTATTTCTTTGGCTATCAAATGAAACATGGTCTATAATTGGTGGAATTTTTGTTTCAAATTTTTTCATGGCTAGAATTGTTTTTGTTTTTACCTTGAAAAAAGTAAATCTATTTTTTTTGATTCTTTATATATACTCGCATTTGTGCAGATCCTTTTTCTATGGCATCTCGCAAAGCAATGGAAACAATTGGGAAAACCTTGAGTAGCCAGTATGAAAGATGGCAACCAAAGGTGTGAACATTTTATCATGTATTCCTTTGACACGTTAGGGTATCCAGTTCGTTTTTAATTTGCTGACACTTTAGCAGGCTCGTTGTAGATATCAACTTGATCCTCCTGTGGAGGAAGTGAAGAAACTTTGTAATACATGTCGTAAATATGCCAAGTCTGAGAGGGTTTTGTTCCATTATAATGGACATGGTGTGCCGAAACCAACCGCTAATGGTGAAATTTGGCTCTTTAATATGGTTTGTGACTACTTTCTAAACTTATGTTTGTACTGTTTTATTGTCACTAGTAAATACCTTGTTATTGGGATCTGATTCATGTTATTGTAGCAGAGCTACACACAATATATACCCTTGCCAATCAGTGACCTTGATTCCTGGTTGAAGACACCATCGATATATGTTTTTGACTGCTCTGCTGCTGGGTTGATCGTCAATGCCTTCCATGAGGTATTTAAAAGTGCCTTCGCTATAGTTCATTTTACATGCTGATTTGGTAGCCATGATGTTGGAAGATATTATTGTTATTCAGACTGTTAAGGTAACTTTTGGTTGTTTTTGATAGCTTAATGATTCGGGTGCTTCTGGATCCTCAAGGGATTGCATTCTGCTTGCAGCCTGTGAAGCACATGAGACTCTTCCACAAAGTGCTGAATTTCCTGCTGATGTGTTTACTTCTTGCCTTACAACTCCCATAAAGATGGCATTAAGATGGTAAAATATATCTCCCTGTTGTTTTTTCAATTTTACTACTAGTTGAAACTTTGTTCTCCTTTTGGAAAAACCAACTTTTTATATGGATGCTACCCATCACCGTCATGTTTCGTTGTAAATAATATTGCCTTCTGAATGCCGAATTTGAAATATTATGTCTGTTTACTGATAAGAAAAATTTATATTATTTTCCTTATTAAATTTAACAAACTTTTATGTTTTGGTTTGATCTGTTTGTACTAATTTTTAGGCTAAAAAAAAAAAGGAATTGGTGCATTAAAGTTGGTTAGCATGTCATTGTAGTATTTTCTCTTGCAAGATCTTGGAAGAGTTTGCATAAAATCAGCCTTAGATGGTTATTACTTGTTAGTTGGTTAACTCTGATAGGATTTACTGCTGCCATCCTTAATATATATTTCCTTTAAGAAGGCACAATATTAAGGATAGTGCATTAAATGCTTTCTCACATTTTAAATTAGTGCACTAAATGATTTACTACTGTCAGTTCCTTTTTTATGAGTAATAAATTTTTATTCATAAGTGCAAAAGGCACAACTCAAGTATACAAGTAGTATACAGGGAAAAGAGTGCTATAGGTACAGCTGGGGAAAAGAGTGCTAAAAATTCATGCAAGTGGAGACCATTAAAGCCTACAGATAGAGTCCAAGGGGAAAAGACTGCTGATAGTCAAGAACTTTTTTTTTTTTACTTATCACAAAACAAGAAGTTACTTGAGTGCTTCCGTCATCTGCTTGTGGTCCTCGAAGGCTTTTTTAAATCTTTCATTCCAAATACACCAAATGAGGCAAATTGGAACCATTTTCGGCATTGCTGCAATATGTGAGATGCCAATCTTCCCAAAAATTAAAAAGCTGCTCAATTCTTTTAGGTGTGACCCAAACCAATCCAACCCGCCCAAAGAAGTCATGCCACAATGGGCTTGCAATATCACAATGAAAGAGATGATCAACAGACTCCCCATTTCTCTTACATATGCAACACCAGTTGATCATGACTACATGTCTTGTCATTAAATTGTCCGTTGTGAGGGAACATGTGATGATGGGTTTTTTCCCATATTTCGATGTGAGGGGCAGATTTGTAAAAAGCTGTAATGCAATATTCATATCTCTCATTTCAAAGAGAAAAACAAATTTGTTGCTGGTTCAGCTCTGTAGTGGTTTTTTTAGTTGGGTTGATCGTGAACTGTCCATGCTTTATGTGTAAACTTGCAAGTGATGAATGCTTGCTTGCTGACCTTCATTTTTGCTTGTATTTGTTTAGTAGCGTTTCTTGTTTTCTTTGGACCGGCATATTTTTGGCAATATTTGAACTTAAGAGATTGAGTGGTTATATCCTTCCATTAATCGAGTCATATTTTGTCATAGGTTCTGCAAGCGTTCCTTGCTTCGTGAGTCCCTTGATGATTCCCTCATAGATAAAATTCCAGGCCGCCAGAATGACCGTAAAACACTTCTGGGTGAATTGAACTGGATTTTTACAGCTGTTACTGACACGATTGCCTGGAATGTTCTTCCTCGTGGTAAATTATCATTTTACAGATTTAATAGTCCATAGCATGATATTTCCTTTTTCATTCATGCTTTTTGTTAGTGGTACACGCAGCCAATGCTTAGTTTTGCACTTCAGATCTTTTTCAGAGACTGTTCAGACAAGATTTGTTAGTTGCCAGTTTATTTCGAAATTTTTTACTTGCGGAGCGAATTATGCGTTCTGCTAATTGTTCCCCCATCTCTCACCCAATGTTGCCACCAACCCATCAGCATCACATGTGGTACGCAGGCGATACTTATAAATTTTATTTGGTTGTGTTTATGAGATTCCGGTGTGTCACGGTCATGTTTGCACAATGCAGGGATGCATGGGACATGGCTGCTGAGATCTGCCTTGCTCAGCTTCCATCATTGATTGAGGACCCTAATGCAGAGTTTGTGGTATGTTCATTGGGTTTTACTGTACCTATTTGTATCTGTTACTCTGGGCTTCCATGATTTTAGAATTCAGCTTCAATGTTAAATGAATTAAGAAGAATGTTGCTTTTGTTTACTCGAATTATATTCCTTTTCTTTTTGTCCTCTAAATAGCACTTGTTTATGTTGTTTCAGGCTAGTCCATTTTTCACCGAGCAATTGACAGCTTTTGAGGTATGGCTTGACCATGGATCCGAACATAAGAAACCGCCAGAGCAGTTGCCTATTGTTCTTCAGGTGCAGCACTTAACTTACTCTTTAGTTTTGGGGCCAGCAGTTGGTCATTCTTCCTATATCATGGTGGATTGGTTTTCTGGAATGTAGGACACTTGCATGACTTTTTGACCAAATTTCCTGAGTCCTGCTTTCTTTAGTAGTGGGTATGTTTGGTCGAAAATATTGCTCTGATGCAAATCTGACTTAGCTATGTTTATTTTTTCGTGGCTTAGCCTTTACAGTATAATTGTATTAAGAGTTGTGAACAAATTGTTTTACCAGTGTTGATTCTAGAAGTAACTAAGAATGGTGACCTTGGGTGTCGTTACTCTTGGTATACTTTTTCTTTAAGTGGAGATGGTAATACGGTAAAGCCTTCTTGTATAGCCATTATGTCATGGTTGATGTAAATTACTTTGGCAACTTCTAAGGTGCTGATGGTGGAATGATTACTATATTTTAGGATTGAACTTTTACTTTATATACTTTCCTCCCTGGCTCAATTCTTTCCTTTTTTGCCCTCCACGCGAAATAGATTTTTGTTCTTTTAAAGGATCAGAGTCTTGGCTGTTTTTACTCATCTTTGCTTATGATAAAATGTCTACAAACTATCTTGGTTTCAGGTTTTACTTAGTCAAAGTCATCGATTTCGGGCACTATATCTTCTTGGGAGATTCCTTGATATGGGACCCTGGGCAGTAGATCTGGTACCTACTGGTAGCTTTGTTGTTGCTTCTCTCTTTCATCTTTTAGTGATTAATACAACAATTGCCTCAGTGAGTTACTTTTCTGTTTTTGCAGGCTCTGTCTGTTGGGATATTTCCATATGTTCTGAAGCTGTTGCAAACGATCACACCAGAACTTCGACAAATTCTTGTATTCATATGGACGAAGATTCTTGCACTTGACAAGGTATACTTAGATCTGCATTATAATGTTATATAGCCCACAAATTGCAGCAGTGTGGAAGATGGTCCCTATTTGTCTTGTATGGTGTACATGTTTGGAGGGAAATGAATGATAGAAGGAGAATTGCCAGCAGACAATACAGGACTTGAAGACTATCTTTTATTATTATAAGTACTTCATTTCCGTGGGCAACTTTATGGACTGAATTTTCATTTTTTTTTTTGTTTCATTTCCTATTTCTGGTTAGGTGTTCTTCTCTTGTATGCTTCCTATGTACCTACCTAGTTATGCCTTTTGTTTTTTTTTTTTTTACTTATAAAAAAAAAGTTATAATAAAATCTTTTGATTACTTATAAAAAAGAAGGTGATTCTAAGGCTTGACCCAAGTGAATTACACTGGCCTCTTTCTTGACCCAAGTGAATCTCCTCTCTTGGTTTGACCTTCTATTTCTCCCCACTAATTGACTCAATCCACTTTTGCCCACGCCTAAAGACATGCATGAGCCTGAGCTCAAATCCACATCTACCTTCATTATTAAGTCGTTGACTGACTACCTCAAACTCAACAATTCCTTTTTAATAGATTCTAAGGCTCTGTTTGCCTTCTCTACAATTTTCTCCTTGAAAAGTGAGCCCCTTCCCTTTCTACGTAACCTCGCAGGTTTTAGCAGGTAGTGCACATCTCTAGCCTGTCTCCACAATGGCTACTTCCTACTCGTTTGAATTTTCGGTATTGCCCTCTTCCGTAGCGCCGATGTTCCTACACGTCCTAATCCCTCCTTCAGTGACTCATCTTGTCTATTAGTGCCAGAACGGAGACATGGAGCTCGGACTGCCTCTGCATGTTACTTAGAAGCTCAGTTTTTCAATACCGGCAACTGCTGCTTGGAAATTTGAGTCACATGTGAGCCAACTTTTATGCAATTCTTTGAGCTGCTGCTAGCTTCTCAGAGTTCCTGATTTTCTTCCGTCCCATCCCTTCCACTCCTTTAAGAACAAAGATGAATCCTTGCCCCCCACCACCTCCATACTCCACTAGAGCCATATATCTTTTGTGAGCGTTCAAGCATTTTTTGGCAATGTAGTTTTTTCTTCCATCATGGGATGTTGCCAAGAAGCCTTTCTAGTCACCAATTGTACTCTCTTCCAAGGTTTTTCCTAGCTAGTTTACAGTGGAAGCCCCCAAGGTCAATTCTTTTGTGATTTTCCTACTCTCTGTGATCTGAATCAGCCTTCTACTTGTCCCCATAATTGCGATACCAGGATCTTTGTTTGAAATGGGTTTTTGCATCTTGTATAATCAAAGAGGTGCCGGTGTCATCAATTCAACTACCTGTAGTTGCATAGATACCTTCACTAGAGGAAAGCAGCTTGGTTTTTTTTTTTTTTTTTGGGGGGGGGGGGGGGGGGGGGGGGGGGTTCCTGGTTGATGGGTTTTCGAAGAGGATGCCATTGACGAAGAAAGAAGTGGAAAAAGTTTTTTGAAGAAGAGATTGATGACTCTTGGGCAACAATGAAATCTTGGGTGTAGGGGGGGTGTTCGAGCAACTACTAGTGCTATGGTGATTTTTACCTTTGAAGGGTTTGAACATATTTATAAGGGAGCTCTTGCTGGTGGTGATTGAGGCTTTGGAGGTGGCGGGTGCTTTGGTAAACAATGATGAACCTTGGGATGAGCCTCCTCCTTTGGAATCATTTTATCTGAACATGAATGACGAGATGCATGTGTCAAATTGGGTTTTACTCAAAGCTAAGGACATGTAACTTTGTGTAGGACTTTTGTGCCGGTTTTGAAGATCTATTCATGGCCCTACTTACTGCTTTTGAAGTTGGACAGATCAACTCAAACTTGGCTTCGTAGTGTAATTCAATTAAGGAAAGAGAAAGGGAACTAAATAGACTTAGGCCCCGTTTGGTTAAATAGATGAGATGAGATAAAAGTTGAAAGTTAAATAAAATATTGTTAGAATATAATTTTTTAAAATTATTTTTATTTTGAGATTTAAAAAAGTTGAATTGTCTATTATATTTTGTATGGGAGTTTGAGAAAGTTGTAATGATTATATGAGATGAGATGGTTTGTTTGTGTAACTAAACCAAACCTTACTTGGTGAATTATGGAGGGATTGTGAGTTGCGGAAGAACAAAGCAAAAGGCAATGTTGGTGGTATTATGAAGCTCAAAACATCGCGTGGAATGTAATGGGGTTGAATGAACTAGAGAAGCGCACCAAAGTTAGAAATTAGCTCTGCGGGTTGGAAAGTAGACATACGTTTCCAAGAGACGAAGTTGGTGTTCATTCCCCAAGCTTAATAAGGAGATTGTGGAGTTGTCTTCAAGTGGGGTGGTCTTGCCATGTAATGGGGGGCATCGGGAGGCATCTTGGTAATGCGGGACAAAAGGATGGTGGAAAATTGGAAGTTTGTATGGGTGATTTTATGGTGGCAATTTTGATTAAGAATGTAGAACATGGCTATCAATTGGCCTTTTCCAGTGTTTATGGTCCTAATTTAGATATTGTGAGAAGGCTATTGTGAGAGGAATTGGCAGGACTTTCTAGTCTATTGAGTTTGTATTGGTGCATTGGGGGAGATATTAATGTCACTCAGTTCCCAAGTGGATGATCAAGAGGCTCTAGTTCTAGCTCTGCAGTGGTGGATTTTTCTGATTTCCTTTATGAGGAAGATCTCCCTGACATTCCTCTAGTTGGTGACCACCTTCACATGGTCTATCATCTGAGAGCATCCATCTTGGTCAAGGATTGATAGATTGCTAATATCCCCTAAGTGGGAAGCACATTATCTAATCCAAAAACGATTTCCAGATCACTTTCCAAAAATCACTGATCGTGGATGTAGTCATGGGGGCCAAAGATACTTTAAGTTTGAAAATATTTTGTTGAAATTGGAAGGCTTTATTGATCAAGTTAGGCAATATTCTTCTTCCTACATATTTTGTGGAAATCCTAGCTATGTGTTGGCATGCAAGCTGAAGGCATTGATGAAAGACTCGAAGACCTGGAATAAGAAGGTGTTTGGCAATTTGGAATGTTGATAGAATTCACTCTTGGATGAACTCCAAGGTCTAGATGGTATGGAGAAGGATAAGAATCTTTCAAAAGAAGAAAGGGCTCTAGAAATTGAGTGAATGCGGACCTTGAATGGGTGTCTTTAATGGAAGAAGTTTCTTGGAGACAAAACTCAAGGGGGTTATGGTTTAGGGTGGGGAACAAATGCACAAATTTCTTTCATTATGTGGATAACGTGCATAGGAGATACAATGTTATTGGGAAGTTGATGGTGGATGAGAGGTCCACTTCGAATCTCCCTGAGATCACAGACCACATCATAAAGTATTACAAGCAGCTACTTTCAAAGCAATTCACTTGGAGATTGAGTCTTGAGGGAATTGTGTTTGAGTCGCTAGATTATCAAGAAACGAGTTGGTGAGAGAGGCCTTTTGAAGAGTTTGGTGATAGGGAAGATAGTGAAAAGTATGGTGGGTGACAAAGCTTCATGTTTAGATGGGTTCGCTATGGCTTTTGTTCAGGTTTGCTGGGAAGTGCTTAAAGACAACATTAAGAGATTCTTTCATGAGTTCCATGAAAGGGGAAGCTTTGGAAAAGGTCTCAATGCAACTTTCATTGCCTCGTACCAAAAAAAAGAGTGGTGGAGGTAAAAGATTATCGTGTTAGCTTGGATAGTAGAATTAAGTTGGGTGAGCCGGGGCTACTATGCAAAGTTGATGTGTAGAAGACCTATCATCGAATCAATTGGAAATTCTTGCTCTACATGCTCGAGATATGTGGTCTCGGTGGGAGATTGTGGTCTTGGATTAAATTTTGTATCTCCACTATACTCTTCTCTATTTTGGTGAATGGCGCTTGAGTGGGCTTTTTCAAAAGCTCTAGGGAGTTTCAAACAAGGCGATCCTTTATCACTATTACTTTTTGTTTCCATAATGGAAGCTTGTAACACCCCGTTCCCGTAGGATAGAGATGTTACTAACATACATGACAAAATGCCCGGTAAAGAGACTCATTATTCTGAAATACCTCATTTATTGAAAAAAAAACTTAATTGAAAGGACATAAATAGTCTTGAAATTGAAATAAAGCAAAACATGAGCTAGTCTTAAACAAAACTAGTTATTGAAATGACATGAAAGAAAACTTAATCCTTGTGTAAATGACACTTATTCATCTCTAAGTTTTTATATTAAAACTACTCCTGGCCATCCAGCTCTGCATCATCATAATCACCATCTGTGGCAATCAACATAGAAGAAAAACAAAAAGACAAACAACAAAAATGAGTCGAATACTCAGCAAATAGCACATCATACTGTAAATATTATTTAACAAGACTTAATTTTTGTAAGACTCTTCAAACAAACATATATCAGTCACAGATTCTCATAACATGCTTTACATCATTACTATGGGCGGAAACATACAAAATCATGGCAATATGAAATGTGAATGTATGAGTAACTTGTTTATCTTGAATTTTTTACTTATTACATGGTGAACCACGCTTGAGTCCATGGCACCACATAACTTGTCATGTAGTGAAACATGCTTGAGTCTTTGTTTCACTTAACTTGCATAACATGGAGTGAAACACGCTTGAGTCCGTGTTTCACTTATCTTGCATAACATGGAGTGAAACAAACTTGAGTCCGTGTTTCACTCAACTTGCATGGCATGGAGTAAAACACGCTTGAGTCCGTGTTTTACTTATCTTGTATAAACTGGAGTGAAACACGTTTGGGTCCGTGTTTCACCTAACTTGTATAACGTGGATTAAAACACGCTTGGGTCCGTGTTTTACTTAACTTGTATAACATAAAGTGAAACAAGCTTGAGTCCGTGTTTCACTTAACTTGTGTAACTTATACATGGTATTTTCTTGTACGTAGTGTAGCATGACATGACATGTCCTAACATGATCTAAACATTTTATAACATTTCATGGCATGCATGATCTGAGAACTACATGGACATGGCATACATGATTTGGCTATTTATTAAATGGCATGCTTGATTTAAGCTATTGTATGAACAATACATGGCATACATGGTCTAAGTACTACATGAATATAGCAGACATGATCTAGCTATTTATTACATGGCATGCTTGACTTAAGTTATTGCATGAACAATACATGGCCTACATGGTCTAAGTACTATATGAATAGAGCATGCATGATCTGGCCATTTTAATTCATAGCATACTTATCTTAAATTATTATATGATCATATCATGGCTTCCATGTGATTTTAATGACATTCAATCCTTCAATCAATAATCAATAATAGCATAACATATATAAGCTTATTTTCATATAAATCATCGTAATTCATGGAAGTTTGTGAAAGCGATCTAACATTGACTTGCCTCTTAGCGCAACGTAGATAACCATCAAAACCATATCATATTATCATACCCAATTATAATATTTACATCATGCATACATTTATATGATCATACTATTTACCTCTTAGCGCTGTTTCCTGATTTTCAACTTGTAGCGTGTTACTTATACGAGATGCTAATCGTCACTAATATTTCTAGGAAAATATATCATAGCATTCTAAGTACTAAGAATCATGCCATAAATTAATTCAACAATTAATCAGCTATACTAAAATTAATATATATAATATTATTTAAAACCCATAAAATATCCCTTGGTTTTATATTTAACAAATATAACATAATAAAATTTACACACTGATCTGACCAGCCCATGAAAAATGACTAAAAATAACTGGTTCCAAAATATTCCCTAAAATATAATTAAAGACATACTTTAAATATATTCTAATAAAAGTAAATTGTAAAACTTGGTCTGATTTACAAAATTCAGCCCAGCCCCAACTAAAGAAAATAAACTATTCAAAGTTTCTAAAATAATTTCAGTACACAAAGAATCAGCCCACTTAGAAATACTATCAGTTTCTAAAAGAAAAGTTGAGCCCAAATACATGGTACGGCCCACTGGGCATTTTGTAAAATAGAAAGGCTCTAGGCTGAATGGCCTAAGGCCCAAAGGCCTGTTTTAGCTTCAGATGATTGAAGCCCTGTGTGTGGAAAACACACGGGCAGAGACTGAAAACAGAGGCTCCTGAGAGGAGCCTTGTGCAACAGAAAAAAAACAACTCACCAAGGGAAGGGACCAGCTGCGACGAAGACACTGGTGGCTGGGTGTGACTGGCGACGTAATGGGTCTTCTCTAGGTAGGGTGATGCAACAAAGTGAGAGAAAGGGAGGAGTTAGAGTGAGATATGCTGAAACCGAAAAGAAGTAAAGAAGGAGGAGGGTGAGTGCGACGGCAGTGGCTTACCGGATGAAGTGGGTTTGTTGGAGATGAACTGGCCGGTGATTTCTATGGCTAAAGGTGGTTCTCCGACGTTCTGGGGGTGGTCGGCTGAGAGTGCAGGAAAAAAATATGAAGCCTATGAGAGTGAGTTTTTTTTTCTGCAAAACTTTTTGATTAAAGAACCAGAGTGTTAACGTGGGATTTTTGTTTTTATGGAGGAAGGGTTTCTTTTATTTACATGGGTCTCCAGGAGATTAGATAGGAAGCTGTTTGAGTGTTTTTTTGATATAGGACTCCTTTTTAAAAACATTTGAAACTTATTTGATAACAACAGATGCACCGAGATAAAGAGAACTACTTTAAAAACTCTAATTAATCTGGTCTATTATCCCTTTTTTTTTTTAAAAAAAAAAGCAACTGATAAAAAAGAAACAATTAAATGATAAAATGATTAAATAAAATAAATAGATCCTAACTGAATTAATCTAAGGTCCTATTCTAGGTTCGTATGTTACAAAGCTTTTAACAAAATGATATCAAGTCTCATTGAGGTTTGGTTTCTATCTTGATTTGTAGTTGGGGGAGGAAGAATTGGCACATTCGAGATGTCCCATCTTCTATTTGTAGATGATAATCATATTCTGTGGAGCCAATCAAGATCACATTCGAGCTTTGAGAGCACTCTTACTTTGTTTTGAAGTGGCATCTGGATTGAAAGTGAATTTAGCCAAGTTAAAACTAGTTCTAGTGGGAAATGTTCCCAATGTGGAGAGCTTGGCCTTCATTTTAGGGTTCGAAGTATCAACCTTGCCAATGAAATATCTTGATCTTCCCTTGGGCATTTCATTCAAGTTAAAGTCTAATTGGGACAAGTTATTAGAAAAAAATGGAGCTAGAAATTGGCCAGCTGGAAGATGTACTTGTCTAAAGGTGATAGTCATGTTAATAAAGAAGCACTCTTTCCAGCTTGCCTACCTATTTCTTATCATATTTTCACTTCCCAACAAGGTGGCCCACCACAGAGAAATTACAAGACTTATGGCAAGTGATGGGTGAGGAGTTCAAATTTCACTTGGTGAAATGGTCCATGGTTTGTACATTGACACATGGGAGGGTTGAGAATTCATAATTTGTTGGTTTTCAATAAGGCCTTATTAGGTAAGTGGTTGTGGGGAATGGAGATACCAAAGAGAGAGAGAGGAGGCTTTGCGGAGATACCAATAAGGCCTTGGAATCAAAATATGGTGGGAATTGGGAAGGATGATGCTTGAACGAGGTGAATGGGCCACACATGGTGGGGCTCTAGAAGCATATGAGGATGGGCAACTTTCTCTAGATATACCTGCTTTCCAATGGGTGATGGGTCCAAAATTAAATTGTTGCATGATTTATGTTGTGGTGATAGATCTCTAGAGGAAGTAAATTTTGCATGATTTATGGTATGGTGATAGAACCCTAAAGGAAGCCTACATCGGGAGTTATAGAATCGCACGAAGACAGGAGGCCTCAAGCAGACCTTTCGGATTTCCCTAGCAACTTCCCTTAGTGGAATGTCACCTTCTCCAAGCCTGCACAAGATTGGGAAGCTGATGCATTCATGGAGGTTTACAATCTTGTGTATGCTAGTAGAGTGAATGGGGGAGGGTGGACAAAATCCTTTGGCATCCATCTGAGAAGGGGAAACTCACCATCTGTTTATTCTACAAGTCCCTCATTATGCAAACCTCAAGCCCATTCCCATGGAAGAACAAATGGAAGACTAAGGCCCCCCTAAAACCTTTTTTCGTATGGATGTCCTCCTTGGGGAAAATCCTCACTTTAGACAATCTTAAGGAACACCGAATAGCTGTGATAGATAGGTGTTGTATGTGCAAAAAGAGTGGGGAGTCCTTTGACCACTTATTACTTCATTGTGACGTTTCCATGACCTTATGGAACGATATCTTTGCTAGTGTCGGGTTAGCTTGGGTGTTGTTGAGAAGGTTGGTTGATTTACTAGCAAGTTGGAGAGGCCTCCAAGGTGATTGTCACATTGCTACAATATGGAAGATGGTGCTCTTATGATGTTGTATATGGAGGGAGAGGAATAGATGGAGCTTTGAGGATTAGAACAAACAATGGACGAGCTTGGGATTTTTTTTTCTTAGTACTTTATTCCATTGGTTGATTGTAATAGATTTTAATGGCATAAATATTCCTATCTTTCTTGTATCTTCGAACAATCATGCTTAGGTGTCACTCTTGGGAAGACTTTGACAACGGATATTTGAGAAAGCACGGTATAATTTGTTTAGATTGGTGCTAGTTGTGTAAGAAAGATGGTGAATCAATTGATCATTTGCTTCTGGATTGTGAGGCGGCCAAGATTTTTTGGGACGAGATTTTCAGTAGGTCGGGTATTGCTTGGGTGATGCCTAAGAGGGTGGTGGATCTCTTGGCTTGTTGGAAGGGATTTATTGGTTGTTACCGCGTTGCTGCCATTTGGAAGATGATTCCTTTATGTTTGATGTGGTCCCTATGGCTAGAAAGGAATTGGCAGTGTTTTGCTGATACAGAACGTTTGTTGGGAGAATTTAGAGAGTTTTTCTTTCAAACTTTGCTCTTTTATATGTCCCGTGTACTTGGGCTCCGCATACTTCTATCATCTATAAAATTCTTCTTTACCGATCAAAAGAAATATATGACGAAATCTGAAATCAGCCATTAAACATAATTCTAACAATTCCTAGTTGGTTATGGTGAAGTGAAATTCAGTTCAGTGAGCAAATAGTGCAACGTGTTTGCTATTTATTTAGTACAACTTGGATTGAAATTCAGTTAATATGGCTTTAAATTACTTGAGTTTGCAGGTTCATTTCAAGCCGAGCAAAGCAAACATTAGGACCAATAATTTGATTAATAAACCCATACTTGTGGTGGAGGAATACCGTACCCATACTTGTGGCGGAGGAATACCGTAGTTTTTTTTTATTGGTACAAATATTTTTTATAGGTAATCAAGAAATTTTATTTATAAGAAAAGGATGCATAGCCCAAGTACACATGATGTATACATGAGAAGTACAGGTAGAAAGATCTTTATTAATGTGAATGAAATAGGCATTGTCCAAGTCCACAATGAGTTTACAAAAGAAAACACCTGGATACATTCTAGGAACCTGAAAAAGAAACAAGGAAATCATGAGCGCTAGTTCCCATTGGGTACGATAGCTGAAAACCAAAGCAATAAAGTGTGCATAAAAAGAATTCAAAGTTCCTCCAAAGTGCGCTCCTTGTTGTCAAAGCATCTGTCGTTCCTTTCCAGCTAGATACACACCACATAAGGTACAAATAAATCATTCTTCAAACTGCAGTCACCTTGGGACTACCTTGAAGATCATTTCAATATGCAAGGAGATCCACCACCCTCCGAGGCATCGCCCATGCAATTTCCAATCTATTGAAAATCTCATCCCAAATTGCCCTTGCCACCTCACATCGATTAAAACACCTCGGTGAATACCAAGGTGCAAACAAATTATATGAGCCCCTACATAATTGTATGTTCAATCTAAAGGAAAGCAAACTCATTTACAACATATAACTGGTAAACCTGATTGTCTAACCTCATCATCCTTTCACCTCCTTGGGGATGTTATTTAAATCATAAAATGATCCTTCTGGCCTCATGCCACTTGTGTCGCCATCCAATTTCACCTCCCGAAAAGCATGATTAACAGATAAGGAAAATGAAGAAGCCAGATTTCTAATCTGTTCCCTGTCCAATTGATCTCCCCCTCCCCCAAGACTATCAGGTCACAAGATTCTGGTAACTGTCTGGTTATGTATGTGATTCTTGTTCAAACTTTTGACACTATTTTAGGATAAAGATCCACTGCAGTTAGATAAATTCTGTGTGCCATTGATTCTTTATTCCTGTTCTTTCTGTTTTTTTTTTTTCTTCTTTCTTTTCACTACCAGTTTACACTTTTTTAGCATACATCAATCAATATTGATCATGTTGTTCCATCTTGTGGGATGATAGTCATGTCAGGTTGATCTAGTAAAGGATGGGGGGCATACATATTTCATTAGATTTCTTGATAGCATGGAAGCATATCCAGAACAACGGGCAATGGCTGCATTCGTTTTGGCAGTAATCGTGGATGGGCACAGAAGGGGCCAGGAAGTTTGTATTGAAGCTGGTTTAATTCATGTGTGCTTGAAGCATCTTCAGGGTTCAACACCAAATGATTTACAAGTTGACCCCTTATCAAAAAAAAAAGTTGACCCCTTATTACTTCAGTGGCTTTGCCTCTGTATGGGAAAGCTGTGGGAGGATTACCCAGAGGCCCAAATAATTGGTTTGCAGGCAGATGCCCCTGCAATATATGTTCCCCTACTGTCTGAGCCCCAACCAGAGGTTTGCCATCTCACCTTGTGTGCTGTGTTTTTTCTTTAATGTTGCATAATGATGATTTTAATGTTGCATAGAGTTTCTAATTCTTTCCAGGTCAGAGCTTGTGCCGTTTTTGCACTTGGTACCCTGCTTGACATGGGGGCTGACTCTAGAGATGGTGTTGGAGGAGATGATGAATGTGATGATGATGAAAAGAGTAGGGCTGAGATTAGTATTGTTAGTAGCCTTTTAAGTGTTGTTTCAGATGGAAGCCCACTGGTCAGGGCAGAGGTTGCTGTGGGTAAGTGAATCTAATTTTTCCTATTCATCCAGTTGTGTTGTTTTCTGAGTCTCTATCTTTTAGGTATGTATCTATTATTTTGTTAGATAAAAGTTATTGAGTTTGTTACCTATCAAAAAAAGAGAAGTTATTGAGTTTGTACACTTAAAACTGACTTTGAGGAAAGTATAATTTTCACATCTAAATTCACTATGTTTCTGCTTGCAGCTTCAAAGGCTCAAACTACCCAAACTGTCAATTTGCACTCCAAACTATCACTTTTTGACAATTTACATCCTCACTCATGATCTGACCGTCAAGATTGTGCCACATGTCCTACTTTTTTATCACTATCATCAGCCAAATCTAAATTGACGGTGCCAATTGCCAAGAGGTGGTTGTTTGGGGTGGAACATGAAAAAGTGTTATTATTGAGGTTGCTAAAGCTACTTCCCCATTGATTTTAAAAGGATTTATTTTCAGACGCTCAAGTATGCCTGGTTGGATTTGCTGATAAATTGACAAAATGATGTTACTTCCCTAATATTTTAACTGTATCAATTTTCAAACTGTTATATGGTGTTAGTCAAGTTAGTTGAAGATACATTGAGTTCCGAAAACCTTCAATTGATAGTTTTTGGATACTATCGAAAGCTAGATGTTTGACCAGTAATCTCTTAGAACTCTACCTATCCTCTTTCCTTTCACAAGCATGAAATTAGATTTGGTCATGCTTGCACCCCCACTACTCCTCTCACCATTCTCTTAACCATTGTACATTTTATTTCGGGAAGTTCCTATTTTGCCTGTTTTGTCCCGCTTCTTATGTTATCATTATTATAACGGCCTTGGTTTTTAACTTCCGTTGATATCAACTTCGAAAGTAACTAGGTCTGGTTTTCCTCGTTTCTTGGCAGCACTGGGACGCTTTGCCTTTGGCCACAACAAGCATCTCAAGTCAATTGCTGCTGCATATTGGAAACCTCAGTCTAATTCTCTGCTGAATTCCTTACCTTCTTTGGCTAATATTAAAGGTACTGGTAGTGGATTTAGCAGCTCAAATCAGTACATGCCGCATGGAAATATTGTTACATCCCAGATTGGTTCTCTGTTGAGAGTTGGAAATGACAATCCATCAGTGTTTCAAGATGGAAGTGTCTCCACCAGCAGTCCACTTGCTAACTCTGGAATTATGCATGGTTCTCCTTTGTCTGATGATTCATCTCAACATTCTGATTCTGGAATATTGAGTAGTGGTGTCAGCAATGGGGTTGTTAACCATTCCAGCTCAAAACCCCTGGACAATGCAATGTATTCACAAAGTGTATTGGCTATGTGTACATTAGCCAAGGATCCATCTCCACGCATAGCAAGTCTTGGAAGGCAGGTACTGTCCATTATAGGGATAGAGCAAGTGGTGGCAAAACCTTTTAAGAACAGTAGCAGTGTTCGGCCCGGGGAACCTACAACATCATCTCTGAGTCCTAATTTTTCTGGGTTAGCTCGTTCATCTTCGTGGTTTGACATGAATGGAGGTAAATGTTTGCCTGTGAATAATTTGGTGTCTCTTTTACTATAAAATCTGATATAGGTTATTTTTTGTTGGAATCTTCTATATATTACTTTTATTCCCATCATAGTATTCCCTTCTATTTATGCTTTAAATCATAATTTACTTGTGCTGTTATCGGCAGGTCATTTGCCTCTATCCTTCCTTACTCCTCCTGTCAGCCCCCCTAGACCTAATTTTTTAACCGGAATGCGAAGAGTTTATTCTTTGGAGTTCAGACCCCCTTTAATAAATTCTCCAGACTCAGGATTAGCTGACCCACTTCTTGGTTCTGGCGGATCATCTGGGGCTTCAGAACGCAGTTTTCTGCCACAATCAACAATCTACAATTGGAGTTGTGGGTACTTCTCCAAGCCACTTCTCACTGTGTCAGATGATAGCGAAGAAATACCAGCTAGAAGAGAAGAGAGGGAGAACTTTGCATTGGAGCACATAGTGAAATGCCAACACTCATGTGGGTTTTTTGGTTGTTGATTAGTCTTCTATTCCTTATTATATGCTTCTGTGATAGGCTTAGAAGAAAGTGTGATAGTCTTTGATTTGGAACCTTTGTGGTTTTTTATTTCTTGGTCAGCTGCTAGCAAGCTTTATAATAATAATCAAATTGCTAGCTGGGATACAAAGTTTGAAACTGGTACAAAAACAATACTGCTGCAACCTTTCTCTCCTATTGTTATTGCTGCAGATGAGAATGAACGGATCAGGTATGCAGCCTTTCATTTATCATTCTTTTTATTTGAGCTATGCTGTGTGTCGGTCTGAATACCTCTTCCATTAGGTTTCTTTTATTATTTATAGAAGAGAGTTACAAAGTTGCTAGATATTCCAGTGCCTAATTGCTGCCAAAATTTCTCTACACGTTATGTATATCCTACGTTACCTGCAACCCAGATTTTCTATATACATCAAGTATTTCCCACGTTATCTATAGCCTAAATATCTACTATATATAATCTAAATATACCTAAATTATCCTCGTAACATCCCTCCTCAAATTGATGCGGGCAGATGAAGAAGCAGCAATTTGTCAACCAAGAACTGATGTCGGGGCCGAGAAAGAGTTTTAGTGAATATATCTGCAGTTAAACGTTCGGTGGAAATGTGAGGGAAAGTAATCACGTTTGTCAAAAGATTCATGTATGAAATGGCAATCGACTTTGATATGTTTCATACGCTCATGGAAAACAGGATTAGTGGCAATCTGAATAGCACTGGTATTATTAGCATGAAGAGGAGTGGAATGCAGCTGAGGAAGACCAGATTCACCCAATAATCCGAAGTCGTGATCTCAGAGCATGTGGAAGACATAGCATGATACTCAGACTCAGTAGAGGACTTGGAAACTCTGTCTTGCTTCTTACTCTTCCAAGAAATGAGTGCATTGCCTAAGAACATGCACTAGTCCATAACAGAGCGATGGGTATCTGTACATCCGGCCTAATCAGCATCACTATACCCCACCAACTGTAAGGAAGATTCTTTAGGAAAGAACAACCCACGTGTAGAGTTGCCCTTTAGATATCAGATAATGCGGCGGATAGTAGCTAAATGAAGATGTCGGGGAGCTTGCATAAATTGACTGACTTGCTACACAGCAAAGGAAATGTCAGGACGAGTAATCGTCAAGTAGTTCAAACTTCCAGACAAGTTGCCGATACAAGGATGGATCAGGTAGAAACTCGACTTCCTCCTGATGAAACTTAAGATTTACTTCCAAGGGAGTAAGAACAGAGTTACCCGATTGGAAACCAGCCAATGAAATCATTTCCCCCGTGTATTTGTACTGGTGTAACAATGTACCAGTTGGAGTAAGCTGTACCTCAAGGCCAAGAAAGTACTACAGGAGACCAAGATCTTTCATGTGAAAAGAGGCCTTGAAATGTTATTGTAATTGCTTAATTAACTCAGGTTAGGTTTGGTAAGTGAGATGAGAATTTTTGGTTTTAAATAAAAGTTTAAAATATTATTTTTTAATATTATTATTGTTTTTGGATTAGAAAAAGTTGAATTGTTTATTATATTTTATGTGAAAATTTAAAAAAGTTGTAATGATGAGATGAGAATTTTGTGTTTTATCTTAGTGGCCAAACCTAACCTCAGTGTCGGAGCCAGTAATCACAATGTCAACATATATCAGAAGCAATACAATTCGTGCAGAAGTCTTGTAAAGAAGAAGGGAGGAATCAAACTGACTCTTAAGTAAAATGAAAAACAAGCAGTGTACAGCGAAATTTATCAGACCATGCACGCGGAGCCTGTTTCAGTCCATACAAGTATTGACGTAGCTGACAAACTTGTTGGGGACCTCGGTCAAGCCTCCAAACACTAAGGGTTCGATCCTCGCCTTGTTGCTCCTCTAGTGACCGATGAGACTCCTTTACTTGGTGTAGATCACGTGTAGCCCAATGGGAGCTTGGGTGAAGTGAAGCTAGGGTTCAATGGTGGGAAATATGGATGGTGTTTGGGCTAGGTGATCACGGTTTGGGTGATGATGGTGCACGGCTAGTGATACTGGGTGTGCTAGGCGCCACTTGTATGCTATGGTTGGATGAAGGGTGGTCTTGGCTAGAGTTTAGAAATGAGTGAGTGGGGCTAGTTTTGATGAGGGGTTCGGCCAAGACTTGTGGGGGTGTGTTCGGCTAGGGCAAAGAGGCTTGTGAGATCCTAAAAGTTAGGAATTGTGAAATTCCTAGAAAATAGGATTTGAGATCTAGAGATTTAGGATTGCAAGAGTTGGCCGAAAATGGGTAGGATGGATAGAGAAAATGTGTTTTGGTGGGAATATGAGATTTGAGTGAGTCAATCAAGGAAATTGACCAATCTAATGATGGAGGGAAAAATGGAAATGAGAAATTATAGGATCTAGGGTTTCGGCCAAGCCAATGAGGCTATGGCCGAATTGCTCAATGTGAGATCTAAGGTATTTGTGGTTTTGGGATTTGATGGGAGGCTAGGGTTTTGTGATTTGAGGCAATTGAAGGTGAAGGAAAGGGCAAATGATAGGGCTGGCCGAAATTGATGTGTGAGAGATGGGATTCTTCAAATAACTTCAAAGAAATCTTATGAACATTTGAGAAATCACATGAACATAAGAGATCTAGCAAAACACCACAAATCCGAATTCCCCAATGGAGGATTTGGCCTCCTCACTTCAAATCAAGTAACAAACTCCACAAGAACACAATTAAGGGAAAATGAAAATAACAAAGGAACCAAATAATTCTTGATTCACAAATTGCACAAGAAATTGAAAGGAAACTTCAATATATTAAAAGATAGAATGAACCAATACCGATTCACGAATTGCACGGTGAAGATCCTCTTATTGGGGATTCACGAATTGCACTCCAAAAGAGCCCAAGTGCATGTGCACTAAAAATCATAATCCTCCAAGCCTATGGCTGGCCACTCTATAGTCAAAATGCCAAAAGATCCTAATGAAATGTCCAAGGGTCTTATTTATAGAGTTTACAAAGTGGAAGCCCCCAAAAGGTCTCTAGGCAAAATAAAATAAAATAAATAAACAAATGAAATAATAATTAATCAAATATTTTAATAAAATAAATAAAAATGATAATTTAGCCATGGTGGCCGTGGCATACATGGCCCATGGTGGGCTAATGTGGTGCATGGTCCACGGCTAGGCTAGTCATGGTCTGGCCCGCGGCTCGATGCATGGCTTGGCATGGTGTCATGTGTTGGTTTGGTGGTGGGCACGGCATGGCGCCGTGCATGGCCTACTGATGGTGGGCATAGCATGGTGCCAAGCCTAGGCCTGATGGTGGGCACAGGGTGATGTTGTTCTGCTGCTGTGGTGCTCAGTCAAGTGGCTTGGGTGGTGGTCCTGCATGGCCAGGGCTGGTGGCCTGGGTGATGAGCATGCATGACCCAAGCTGACGGTTTGGGTTATGAGGCCGCAAGGCACGGCCTGGAGCCGTGCGCTAGTTGGCATGCCTGGTGGGCATGCCACTAGTCTCGCCTGCAAGGCACGGGCTGGAGCCGTATGTTGGATGGCGTGCCTGTGGGGGCACGCCACTAGCCTTGCCTGCAAGGCACGGACTGGTGCCGTGCACTGGATGGTGTGCCTAGGGCATGCCACTAGCCTCGCTAAGTGGTGCGGGGGCACGCATGCATGTGCGCAGGTGCACGCTCAAAGGCACGCGCAAGCCTGCACACATGATTTGTGCGCGGCCAGTGGCCTCCATGGTTGCCCGCTGCGTGTCATGGTCTGAGCCAAGGCATGCAAGCAGGCTAGCCATGTGACTGTCCTGACCCTCCATGAGTCGTGTTGAGGTATGGTCCCGAGCAAATCTCCTGGGGGTTGTGACAAAACCTCTGAGGAAGGTGCAGCAAACATGCTGAGAAGTGGGGACATAGAGATTTCTTCCTTCAAATCCCCATGTAAAAAAGCATTCTTCACATCCATTTGTCAGAGAAACCACCATTGCCACGCTGCAAGTGCCAAGATAGTCCATACAGTAGTTATTTTGGCAACAGGTGCAAATGTTTCTTCATAATAAATACCATACTCCTGTTGGTTCCCAAGAACCACGAGACGAACCTTATATCTGCCCAGTAACTCATCAGCTCAAAACTTGACTGAGTACACCCATTTACAACCAATAGGTTTGACACCAGAGTGACAAATCACAAAATCCCAAGTGTGATTGTCTTGAAGGACTTGGATTTCTTCTTGCATGGCCTGCTGCCAACATGCTTTAGTGGCTTCCTGGGTATAAAAGTGAGGAACAAAAATAGTGTAGTGGTAATAAGTGAGATATGAGGAAAGCCATACCTATCTGGTGGATGTGTAACCCGGGTGGAGTGTCGAGGTATAGGAACTTCAGAATCAGATGACAGATTAGCGTTTGGAAGGGGCGTTGGAGAAGAGGAAAGACGTTGACAATACACCATACCTGGTTTAAATTGCTCAATAGAAGAATACATATCATCAAAAGCGGGAAGAAGAGTAACAGGTGGATTAGAAATAACCTGAGATTGAAAGAAATATTGATTTTTGAAGAAAATCACATTCCGTGAGACTTGGAATTTGTTTGCATGAGCATCATAACAAACAAATCATTTCTGAGTAGGACTATATCCCATAAAGGCACACCTGACAGACTATGTAGCAAGCTTGTGACACTCAACAGGTAGCAAATGAACAAAGCAAACACACCCAAAAGTATGAAATGATTGATACTCAGGAGGTATGCCAAATAATTGAAAATAGGGAGAATCATAATCTAGAGTGGCAGTAGGCAAACGATTGATCAAATAGACAACAGTAGATAAAGCTTCTATCCAGAACCTAGAAGATACAGAAGAATCAATCAACAAAGTACGGACGACATCTAAGAGATGACGATTCTTACACTCGGCGACTCCATTTTGTTGAGGAGTATAAGGATAAGAACACTGGGAAATGATCTCATTTTGTTGAAGAAAAGTCTGAAAAGCATGAGACATGTACTCCCCCCCTGAGTTGGAGTGTAAAGTTTTGATGAGAGTACTGAATTGTGTCTTGATAAACACAACAAATTTTTGAAAGATAGAAAATACGTCAGCTTTAGAACGAAGAAAATATATCCAAGTGAAGTGACTATAATCATCGTTAAACGTCACAAAATAATGATACTGACCATGAGAAATAATAGAAATCACACCCCAAACGTCAGTATGCACAATTTCAAAACAATTAGAAGCACGACTACAATGTGCAGGAAAAGGTAAAGTTTTACTTTTACCAAGACGACAAGTAGTACAATCAAAAGATACAGAAGAAGAAGAATAAGAATCTTTATTGCCCAAAAAACCATGTTTCAGAAGATGAGCCAAGATAAATAACATTAGGAATAGAAAACTGTAGAGGAAATAAACGTCCCACTTTAGGCCCCTTTCGCGATCACCATCCAAGACACCTGATCATGCACAAGAGGAGAGGAGTAAAAAAAAAAAAACTAACAGCCTTCTAGAATCCAGTTCAAGCAGAACTAACCTTAGAGTTTAGTCAAAAAATAGCCCAACGAAGAGACCCAAACAAACAGTGATCAGGACACTATAAATAAAGCACACACAGTCACCTTCATCGGCAACACCAGGAGGAGTCCAAGCTGCCGACCACCACTTAGCCACCCACAGAACCTGCTGACAACCTCACAGCCACCCACAAACGCTGTCAACAGGGACAAAAAATGGTGACACAGAAACTGACACAGAAACAGCACTCTGAACTCCAAAAAATGCCAACAGCCAACAAAATGTTGAGCCCAGAATTTGAAAACACCACAGACGTGCGAGAGAGCACTTCAGGGAGCACCACAGCCACCAACCAAACCAGGAAAACGTGCGAGAGTAGGGAAAAGAAAATTTCCTATCGTCGCACCTCACAAATTCTCAATGATAAAGACCGCTGGGAAACGATAGTCAGAAAAGGGTCTCTGATACCATGTCAATTGGTCTGAATACCTTTTCCATCAGGTTTCTTTCATTATTTATAGAAGAGAGTTACAAAGTTGTTAGATATTTCAGCACCTAATTGCTGGCAAAATTTCTCTACACGTTATATATATCCTACGTTACCTACAACCCAGATTTTCTATATACATTGTATTTCCCACGTTATGTACAGCCTAAATATCTACTATATATAATCTAAATATACCTAAATTATCCTTGTAACACTGTGGACTTTCTTGGATGGCCTGATTATATTAAGTTGCATGTTTGGATGATTTGAAAATTACAGAAGGTTCATATCTGAGTAGGAGTTAATATATACGGGAATCCAGGACTCTCTCTCTCTCATCTGTGCTCTTGATTTGATAATGTCTTTTAGATTATCAATTACGCATCCCATTAGATTTTATAATGCCTTTGTTTCATTACATGATCATTTAATGAATTTCATTTTTTTTTTAAAAGAAAAAAAGGGAGAGATTTCAAAAACTAGGAAACATGGAAAGGGAAAAATACTTAAGTATTTGGGGCAATCCTGGAAATCGGTTATTTTGTATCTTTCTTCCATGTGACAGGCAAGGATCTTTATCATTGGTTTTTAGTCAAATAACCTTGAATTGTTTCGCCTTTTTTTTTCCTCTGTATTGAGTTTTATTTTGCATCTTATACTGTATGATTACTTGCTTTTCAATTCATTAAGTTTCTGTCGCTTTAGTGAATAAATTTTCATGAGTCCTTTGTTGTCTTCTTGTATCCAAATCTTTATATTGCCTAGGTATTAACCATTTTTTTTTTCAGGATATGGAATTATGAGGAAGCTATCCTGCTCAACTCTTTTGATAATCATGATTTTTTTGACAAAGGAATTGCGAAGCTCTGCCTTGTAAATGAGCTTGATGATAGCTTGCTTCTCACTGCTTCATGTAATGCTCTTTACTGCTGTTCTAATTAGTATCACGAGGGTTACAGAGACTTTTATGTTGAAATATCTGAAATTAGGAGTCAATCTAATTTCTGAATGCATATGTTGTAGGTAATGGAAATATTCGAATTTGGAAAGACTATTATCCGAAGAGGAAACCAAAGCTTGTAACTGCATTTTCTTCAATTCAAGGTCATAAACCTGGTGTGCGAAGTTTGAATGCTGTTGTGGATTGGCAACAGCAGTCTGGATATCT
The DNA here is from genome assembly GCA_011037825.1 of Carya cathayensis. NCBI lineage: Eukaryota > Viridiplantae > Streptophyta > Magnoliopsida > Fagales > Juglandaceae > Carya > Carya cathayensis. The sequence continues at coordinate 1,412,158 of QGSO01000244.1, read as the reverse complement.
GGTAAATGCCTTGTTTAAGTTCTGAAATCTAGACTTTAGAACCTTATTCTTCTGCTGCTGCTAATTTTTGGTGCTTATATTCTATGGCCATGTGTTGATTGAATTTCCCACCGTTGTATCATCAGTATGCGTCTGGCGAGATATCATCCATTATGCTTTGGGATCTAGATAGAGAGCAGCTTGTCAATTCCATCCCTTCAACATCAGATTGCAGCATCTCTGCATTGGTAAGTTTTTCCTGTTCATCATTCTTGTTTAGTTAAATTATCCTGTAGTTGGCCTAAAGAAACCTATGCTGGTTTGTTTTATAAGTCAATCTATCTCCAATATTTTTTTAGATCACCAAATAACATAACAAATAATTGAACTTAAAAAAAGATAACAAATAATGTTCAAATTTGGGAAATGCGTTGCATTTCAGAAATGAATCACTGACTCATACACTTTATTTATCTTTTGATTGAGATCTCTTGTAATGATTTAATTGGAAAAATAGCCCTTTAGTCATTTTAAGTTGAAAATTGGCATGTGTGAGTCATGTGGCTAGAATTTGAATAGTGGGTGCAAATTGACATGAATGTTTCGAATTGGAGTGCGAAGTGTCGAATTGGTAGTTTGTAGGTGTCATGGCAAAAAGAGTGAATCTTTGTTTTTTTTCCTGGGTGGGGGGACACAGTTTCCCTTTAATATTCATATTTTGCCACTTTATATTGTTGTAAACATTTGAACTTTTATGATTTTATATATTTTAATTTTAAATGCATGCCATGTCTAGGCTGCTTCCCAAGTTCACGGGGGTCAATTTGCAGCTGGTTTCGTGGATGGTTCTGTCAGACTCTATGATGTTCGGATGCCTGAAATGTAAGCTTTCGCTCTGGCTCAATGAAAATGTTTACCTGAGTGAGCTGTGGCATTGTGCTATTGGGCATTCTTTCCACTGTTCAGGGTAAAACTAATAAGCAACTTGGTATTTTTCCTAGCATTTTGGGATGAAGTTGTGCACTGATGTTTTTTTCCCATTTTTGTTGGAAGTGCAAAATTTGGGAAGAAAAGTGACATTTGCATTTCTGATAAGCATGTGACACATCTATTAGCGCCAACACATCAGCACATAGGCACCCAAACATGCTTGTTTGGATAGTGATATGAGATGAGATGGTTTGTGAATAGTAGTGAGATTGTTGAGTTAAGATGAGATGAGATGGTTTTTGAAAATTGTGTTTGGATTAGGAAGTGAGATGAGATGAGATGGATTTAGATAAGGAAGTGATTTCAAAAATAAGTGTTTGGATAAAAGAGTGTTTGGTTTCATCTCATCTTTGAAACCAAACGTAATTTTTTCTTAATTGGTGTTCTACTAAAATTATTCTTTTCTTATGTCAATTACTAACACAATATCTCGAAGTTTGCAAAGAGGTTTACATTTTAATGAAATGAAACAAGCATAACACTCTTCTTCAAATGCACTTGGGCGGTACATGTCATTGTCATTACTCCACACCCATGTCCTTCACTTGATCTCATGAAGCTCATACTCTCATTATGTTTGTTTTACCCCTTTAAAGTGCGTGCAATTTGGAAGTGTTCATCTATTGTGATACAAGATCTAGGTTATTTCTCCACTGTTGTGGTGGCAGTAAAGTCTGTCCTGAGGTTCCAATCGTTTCAAAATTTTGTTAGCGATGGCAGTTGTCATGGTGTAGGACCACAAGAGTTCCCACCCAGATTTGTTTCATACCCTGTAGTTGCATGATTAGCTGTTTTGACCATCTTTTATCCTGATGATTACCTAGCCCACATACTAAATACCAGATTTTAGACGTCCTACATTTTCCTAAAACATTGTTGCTGTTTAAACATTGTAAAATTAGATGGCTCAATGTGTTTAGTTGTACAAAATTTTCATTTAGGTTGCCTATGTTTCAGTGTAAAATGGCGGAAAAAGTAAAAAATTATTTTCCATTAATTGGTGGTCTGGGAAAATGATTTGGAAAATATTTCAGGCATCTGGCTGGCCCAAAAATTATTTGTATACACCACTGCCGATCCATTAAAAATCTTCCTTCGGCGAACATTACATTCTTCCAACTGTCTGTTATGTCACACAAATCATCATCCCTTTTTTAACACAAAATAGCTACTCTTTGAATTTTGTCTCCATTTTTGTGTTAGGAATTCAATTTATTTCCATTGTCTTTTTTCCATAATTTCTTCCTTCTCTATATTTATTTAGATTTTCTTTGCATCATAATATTTCTATATTGTTTCAGGAAAATGGCTTACAATATAGCATCATGCTTGTAAGCCATTTTCTGCCTTGGAAGATTCATTTCCCATTGACCAACATTTTCAACCACTACCGAATACCAAAAGAAACTTGCAAGCATGATGCAATATTATTTTCCAGTAAATTTTTATTTTTTTCAGTTTTTAATATTTCCATGTGTGAGGGCAATGCACGTGACTTCCAAAAACTTCTATCCGTATATTGTTCGAAATGCAGATTTTCTGTGTAGGTCAATGCATTTGTCAATTTGTGGAAATTTAATTTATTGTGTGCATCTGAAGATGCCATGGTGACATTGACATATTGAACATATGAGTTGGAGGTCATGGTGTCACTATTGCTTGATGTTAAAGTTGACTATTAGTCTCTCCCCCCCNCCCCCCCCCCCCCCCCCCACAACACCAAAAAAAAAAAAAAAGGAAAAGGATTGTTTTCCATTTTTTTAGAGGAGAAATTTTTATTAATAGCAATCTAGATGGAAGCCCAAATACATAGGATTTTGCTTTGCATGTTATCTGTTCCTGATATTATTTCCATGTTTGACATCTGCAAATGCCCTCGGTACCTTAACTTGTCGTGTCTTCTAATTCCTAGGCTTGTCTGTGAAACACGGCCGCACTCACAAAAAGTCGAAAGAGTTGTGGGGATTGGCTTTCAACCTGGACTTGATCCAGCAAAGGTAAATAGAGCACTTGTTATGTTACATGCCTATAGGCCACAACTGGCGTAGGTTGCTTCACGTTTTTTATTGTATTCAACTTAGAAACCCTAGTTCATCTTGATGGTTTTAATTTTGACACTCTTGTGGGAAGGTTAAGTGTGGTTAACCGCAAATCTTCTTTCAGATTGTCAGCGCATCTCAAGCTGGTGACATTCAATTCCTTGATATCAGAAGCTGCAGGGATGCTTACCTCACAATCAATGCTCACAGGGGCTCTCTTACAGCTCTAGCTGTTCATAGACATGCCCCAGTTATTGCCAGTGGTTCAGCCAAACAGCTTATCAAAGTCTTTAACCTTGAGGGTGAACCACTAGGCACCATTCGATACCTGCATACATTCATGGGCCAGAAGATTAGTTCAGTGAGTTGCCTTACGTTCCATCCCTACCAAGTAATGCTTGCTGCTGGTGCTGTAGATGGTTGTGTCACAATCTATGCTGATGACAACGCTCAAGCAAGATGAATGCGAATTGTTTTCGTAGTCTTCTGATCAGAGGAAACATAAGTGCATGACTTCCATTGGAGTCACGGCTGCAGATTCTGTTGCATTTGGACTCTCACATTCCACACATCCCCGCTGCACTAGTTCCTCATCGATGTATCTTGGAATATTGGTAGGTTGCTTTCTACCAATGTGTGCCATACATTCGTTAGCCCCCGGTGTAGAGGTCACGGCTTTGGGGAAGAAAATGCTACATTCTTATTGGGGGCTTTGACAAATAATCTGTTACATAGGTAAATGCGTGTAAATAGTTTCTCCTTTATATATATATATATAATGTGTACACGTGTGTTCCTCATTTTGGTGTGTTTATTGTTTCTTCCGTCTGTTTAAATTTGTAAATGCAGCATCCTTTTATGTTTCATAATTCGGTGTGTTCCGGATAGATAGTGCTGTGGGTGGTTTTGATTCCTGAAACGCTGGGGCTTTCAACTCACCCATTCTCATTGACTTTATGATGGCCAGTGGCCACTTTGGTTCTTTCACTAACGATTATTTAACTTGTAATTAATTTATTGGATTGTTTTGATCTCGTGTCCTATTTTTTGGGTTTTGCTATTGGAAAATGATAGAGCCACCGAGTCCCAACACTTTTATTTTTATTTTTTTGACTTGGGATGTATTTATTTTTAATGATGCTGTGAATTTTTTTTTTAAAATGCTTTAAGGATTTTAAAAAAATGTATGGAAAATTAAAAAGAAAAAAGAAAAAAAGAGAGGATTTGGCCTTCTTGGAAAATGAGTTATCGTAGGTTGTATTTTATACGATTGAACTCATCCTCTGGTTCTTTTCATTTATTTTTTATTCCGTGGGCTTAGGTATCAGCGTTTGCATCTGAAGAGTTTTGGGGAGTAGTTGTAAAAGTATTCAGTAGTTCTCTCAGAATATGCACACAGATCTGTTAAAGACCTTTGCCAACAGCTCCCGAGGAAACCATATATGCTCGGCTTGAAGTTCGTGTGACCAATATATAAGTTCGAACTGAATAAAAAGAAGCCTTATTTTGAGGGGTACGTTTTCTCCGTTGGTCCATATTTTTAAGAGCCTCATGTCGTATACAAGCAGGGCAGGATGATCGTTTTTCAATTCTTTTATCCTTTCTATATCAACTTGATGCGGTGCTTAAATCCAGAAAGCTAAATTATACATGCACGTCTTGAAAAGCTTTGGCAAGTAATGCCGAGTTCTTTATATATTGGGTAATGATACAATTACACATTCTTTATTAATCTGTTACTAAACTATTTTTTTCTTTCTTTTTGCTATTTGAATTTGGACTAAAAATTTCAGAACATGACCTTATTACATAATCTAAAAAAAATAAAATTCAATCAAATAATGTAATCGTCTAATTTAATTAAAAATAATTTTGATTTAATAAAAATTGACCTTTTGCTTTGAGTCAATTCATAGAAAATTGAATTTACTCTTTAATTAAATTACATGATTACGTTGGTTGATTGAATTTATTTTCTTCTAGATTATCCAAGAAGGTCATGCTCTAAGATTTTTAATCCAGATTCAAGTAGCAAAAAGAGAAAAAATAACTTAGTAATAAAACATTAGTAAAGTAGTAAATAACTCAGTAATAAAAATAACTTATTTATTATCAAATCAAGACTGTTGTTTGCACTCAATGAACGATAACAACCTTCATAATGTCACAAAATTTGATTTCTATCTTCCCTATTGATCGTGGAAAAGAGTGCACATACTTTGGGCGCGCACGATCTTAGTTGCATGAACTTCCTCCATTTTTTACTTTACCCATCAAAATAAGAATCCTTGATTTTCGTTGATGCTATTACACATGTAGTCATCTGATATTACCCTGCATGTTGACGATTTGTCTGATTGTATATGCTAGTTGTTTCTACCGAAATAGAACTGAAAGCTGTGGAGAGACCAGACTGCAATACAGATTTTCTAAGTTAGCCACATGCAACATGGCCAAAGTAGAATGCCAGCGGGGAAGCCAGTATAAATGAATGTAGGCGGGGATAGAATTTAGGCATAGCAGTTAATAGATATAGAAAATAAAAAGAATATAACTACTCCATATGGAAAAACCTACGGAAGCTTATCTAGTAAACGTTAATTGTGTGGGGGGCAAAGCCACGATAACCAAATACAAAGCAACGACTGAATGAATTTTACAACTTTTGCCAACTATCAGTCTCAAGCTACACACCAATAGTAACCATCAAAGAGAATCATAAAATTATGCGTGTATCTGAAGAAATTACAATACATTTTGAACTCAAAGAAGACACCGATGGTTACGATATTTGCACGGGTATATATCCTCTTCAGAAAGCTAGCATTTCACTTTCTCCCGCCAACCATACTCTGGCCAGAACTTCCTGACAGGGTAGATGATTTGCTGCCACTGGTTACATTGCCAAAAACATTGAGATCTTCAAACAATCTGTACGAGGGAACAAAGGGCTTTGGTCCTGTTGTAGGGGCAGGGGCAGGGGCAGGAGCAGAGGCAGGGTTCTTAGGTCCTGCACTCGCCCATGGATCTCCATGAATAGAAGACCCATTGGCTCCTCTTGAGGGAAAAGAGCTATAATGCTGCAAGGGTCTAGTCCCTTGTATGTGCGTGTGCGACGCAGCCGTATTGGCTTGTGGGGTCAAAAACCTATTGGTTGCAGACACATGATTCTGGTTGTTGGAATAACCAGGGGTTGGAGCCCAGGGTGGAGGAGGATAGGCAGAAGGATACTGATATTGAGGTTGCAACTGTGACTGGGATGGGGGTTTTAGTTGTGGCTGGGGTTGAGGTTGAACGTGTTGAAAGCTTTGAGTTTGAGGTTGAGGTTGAGGTTGTTGAAAGCTTTGAGGCTGAGGCTGAGGCTGAGGCTGAGGTTGAGGTTGAAAGCTTTGAAGTTGAGGTTGCGGTTGAACTTGTTGAAAGCTTTGAGGTTGAGGTTGAGGCTGAGGTTGAACTTGTTGAAAGCTTTGAAGTTGAGGTTGCGGTTGAACTTGTTGAAAGCTTTGAGGTTGAGGTTGAGGCTGAGGTTGAACTTGTTGAACGCTTTGAGGTTGAGGCTGAGGTTGAAATTGTTGAAAGCTTTGAGGTTGAGGCTGAACTTGTTGAAAGCTTTGAGGTTGTGGTTGTGGTTGGGCCCATGGAACAACATAACTATTATAGGGCAATTTCCCTTGGTTCCCAGGATATGTTTGGGAAGCATGGAGATAACCTTGTGCGCTGGGGGAAATGGGTATCTGATTCTTGTTTTGGTTAGAGGCTGATGGAGTGTGAGGAGTATGCGGGGAAGCTGACACCGTCGACAATGTAATACTCAAAAGGTCTATCATGTCTTGTTCTTTAGTAGTCCTAATTTGTGCAGGTGGATCAGGCAGTGCTAGTGCATTACATGGGGCAGAGGTTGAGGCTGCAGGGATGGATGTTGAAGGGCTGGTATTCGATGACAGACTTTCAGTGGTTCCAGCGCTTTGAAAATGCATGGGCTGAGTTTTAGAATGCCTGCATTGATAGAACAAGATGACAAATTAAGAACCATACTAGGCCAAATCCAGTATTTGTTAGTACAGACTAACATGCATGGAATTATAGGCTTCAAATTTTGACAATACACAATGCTAAATGTAAAGAAACCAATTATAGGCATAGTTTTTGCCTACTCATTCACTTGGGTGATCGAAAACAAATGTGCATGAGGTCCAAGCACCAACATAGAGTCTTATTCCTATGAAAATTATTAAAGAGCAGTTGGCAAAAATGGGGAGTTAAGAGCAACCTTCGAGCAAGCTGTGCAAATTCATCTTCCTCTTCCTCCTCTTCATCAACTGGGGCCCCCTTTAAAGCAGGAACTGGTTTTATAGCATTAGGTCTTGAGCTAGAGCTTACTACTACACTCGGTTGAGGGTTGGAGGCAGATGCTTCAGAGGGTTTGAGACTGGAATTTGCAATTAAAGTTGGCAGGGGGGATCCAGAAGCTATAGCATCATGTCTTGCAAGTGAACTTTGTAGACTGTCATTTAATTCAAGACCCTGACCAAGAAGTTCCTCATCTCTGCCACAGAAGCAAGACAACAATGTGAGAATTCCACACAAGCCAGAGTATACATGCATATGCACATGATTCACATACATTCAAGGCTTACGCATTTGATAACACTACAGTGACTCATGCCAAAGAAGTGATATGCAGAAACCAAGTAATACACAAATAAGGGAGGAGAGAACTAACGCAGTCGTAGTTAACATCTGCATCAGCTTTTTCTGGTTGGAGCGACAACGGGTGACAAGGTCAACTATAACTTCATCTTTTATAGCCTATAAACACAAGCAGAAATATCATGCAATCATCCAAATACCCCACTTAAGATTTTAAATAACCCAAACATTTCACATACAGCACGGTCACTGGGGTTCACAGCTTGTAGCATGTCGCTTAAAAGCTCCATAACATTTCGCATTGAATCCAAATCTGACAAGCTAACATGAAAATGGAAATGCATCAGCAGGGCTTGAAACGAAACCCCAGATTCCCAGAATGAGCACCAACAGAAGGAAGTGGGGAGAGCAGCAACAAGGAACCAGCAGGGTGTGTGGACTAAAGTCAAACCCTCACCTCAAACTTTCTATTTCCGTTGCCATTGTTTCATCAAGCCTCCTTGAAGAATTGCTAGGCATTCCATATCCTGCTCGATTGTGTCCCAGGGTTGGATGGGTTACCGGTGGAGTAAAAATTGGAGCTGCATCTAAAGAATTCTTGGGAAATTCGACCCCAGAACGCTGCCATTCATACAACCAAAAACTGTAATTTTCTTTTTATTGGTATTTTTTTTTACTGTAAATTATATGTTACTACATACAAATAATTCATTTTTCATGAATAAGCATGCAAACAGCTTTTTATCTGTAAGGGATAGACACAAAAGAGGGAAGTCAAGGCTCATAACAACTGAGAGAACTTTTGGAGAGAGAAAAAAAAAGGCAGGGATAAACAAGGAAGAAAGAAGAAGCAAGGATGAAGAATGTCACGTGAAGAGAGGGACTGCGAGAGAAACAGTGTTGAATTACAAAAATTTACTTTCAACTCTTGAAAAATTAAGTAAACATAAAATGAAACTGGTACTACAATTGACTAAACCCTTATAAAAAAAAAAAAAAAAAAAACTCTTAATAAAAAGGACCCAATTGACTCTTGTTGCATTTTGTATCAAAAAAGCCTACCATCAATTGTTGTAATAGCATGAAATAAGTCAACTCCATAGATACATTTAACATACAGCTATAATTTTTTATTTTATTTTATAGGTAAGGGACATACAGCTATAAATATTAAGCCAGCTTGGAAAGAATCATCAAGCATAAACAATTGAGTCCAGGTATCTACATGCTTACCCTTAGTTCCTCGTACGCCATATAGTACTGAGGATGTTTTCCTCCAGGCCCCCCAAAAGCCTCCTGCCAAGAGTTTACCAATACCAGGATTTTTTCTCTCACTTGCATATCTGCCTGAAAAGTCCACCAATATATGTACCCAAAATTAAAATGGCAATGGTTATTACAACAAGGGCAATGGTGATCCATCTCTTCTAAGGTGAAGCAAAATCAGTTGACAGGAAAAAAAAAAAAAAAACACTACCAAATGGAGCATAAGAATTAAATAAGAACAAGAACAAGAGAGAGGGAGGGGGGGGGGGGGGGGTAAGGAATTTCAAAGACAAGCTTTTTTCTGATCGGTAAAAATAAAGCTTTTGGCAACTAATACATCTGAATAAATGGTTTAAGGAAGGTTAATAATAATGCGCATCTCATCAAACTCGAAATTCACAATTATGTTCGGTTGACTCAAGTTTACCTCAATTTTAATGAGAACATGGGAGACACTAAGAGTGTCAAATCATGTTAATGGGTCATGTTTGTATTGTGTCAAAGCATGTATATTATACTATATAGATCAACTATAACCCGACCTGTTAAGCTTATCGTGTTAAAATCTCAAACCCTAACACGACCCATTAACATAACGAGTCGTATCATGTCGTGTCAACCCGTTTTGACCAATTAGTGAATATTACGAAATAGGTTAACACGATACGACCCGTTTCAAACTATTTATGTAAATGGGTTAAATAGGCCTGAAATTAACCCGTTTGACTTGATTAAATTTAGCATAATTTTATATAAATGTTAAAATCATAACATCTATAAAAATTATAAAACTAACTACAAGTCCGAAATTACAATCCAAATAATAAAAATATCGAAATTGAAATTCTAACAATTTTACTTTTAAGTATAAGGGTATAATTGCAACTTTAATTTTCTTAACGTGTCATAATGGATCAAAACGGGTTGACCCGTTATCAACCTGTTAAGTAATCTCTTAACGGGTTAACTCGTTAAGACTAAACCCTAACACGCTATTATTGTGTCGTGTTCGTGTTGGGTTAATGGGTCGTGTAACATATTGCCACCCCTAGGAGACACTGCTATTCATGGGCTTCTAGGATCGCGAGAGGACAATGGAATCATGGATGAACTTAAAGTTCTCTTTTTTTAAAACTTGTTCTTGTGAGTAGGGGTCATTGATTTTAATGGACTAAATGTCCATGACTTTCTATTTTTGATTGTCCACACTAGTTAGTTACTTCTCATGTATACTTCCTATGTACTTGGGCTATGCCTTATCTTCTTATGAATAAAACTTCTTGATTACCTATCAAAAAAATATTATATCTAGGCTGAGTAATGCTATTTGAAGGGATTTACACCATCCACATCGCATAATTATGCCAAGCAGATGGTATGTGATGTAAAGACCTTCAAATAGAATTATTCATTTAGGCCATGGGTTCAACACAATACGGGTCACTCGTACAATTAAACCACCTAAATTGCAAAAAAAAAAAAAAAAAGTAAAACAAATAAAGTAGGACTTCTAAAATCAGTATGCTTTTCAAAAGCAACCACCAAAATTTTTTTGAATAAATTAAATATTTAAGAAATGTTCTATCCAATAGCCAAGAGTTAAACCATTATACATACGACTCGTGAAACTAGCCCATCATGACTTTACTGAACAAGCTGCTCCCACTTTGTTTTGTTGGCAAAACATGCCACCCAATCCATATTAACAATCTGATCCTATCAGTTTACTAGAATTTTTTTTTTTTTTTAAATGTCGGGGAACCTCGCCAAGACAGGGCCCTTCAGACCCGCATTTGCAAAGTAAACCCTGGTCCCGTGCACCGCACCCTCGGAAGTTTCCCTAAACGGAACTGGTTTAATCGCTGGCTTTTCACCGGGATGTTTGGCCCCAAAGGATTGTTTGCACCCATTAAGTTTCCCTATACTAGAATTGCTCCAGCATGTTACTACATAAACAAGTATTCATAAAAGCATATCTAGGTTTCTTTCAAAAAGTTCTGTCCAAACAGTTAACATGCATGCAACAAAGTTTGCAGTCTGCACAGGCACTCACCTAAACCAAAATGAATACGGGAAAAGCATGACTAAGAATAAGCTTCACCTATTTATTGCATATTGAAAAAGAAAAAACAAGCTAGCAAAGAGCTTTTATTCAATAGGAAAGAGAAACTGAAACTACCTTTCAAGCATTCAAAATAGAAATACCAAGTGTTTCAAATTGAAATACTAAACTGAACAAGAACAATTACAAGACTTACCTTCTTTCTAACAATTTTGATCATCTCCTCCAGTATTTTCTTCTCAGCAATTTGAAAATGGACATAGTCACCACAGTTCTTCACCATTGTTTCCAAGAGCTACCAAATTATATTTCAAACAATTAATCCATTAATACACTTGCTTTCCAATCTATTAGAAAATACGTCCGGTACAAGAAAAGGATTCAAAGGGGTACCGTCAGAGATAGGAATTGAACTTTTGGGTTCTTATGCTGCAACCTTTTCTTCACAGCTTTCACAACATCTTTCGCCTGCCTGAGATATTAAACATATACCCATCAATAAACCAGTATAGCTTTTATTTCACTATTCCAAACAAAAAGATGCTGAAAATTTTAAAATAGTTTTTCTTTTTTAGGAACTAACACTAAAAGTCCCTAAACCTCCACATAGTTTATATGACTCGGCTTGATAATAATAATAAATAAATAAAAGACAGCTTTTTCCAAAGGAAAATAATTATCAACAAAGAAGAACTTCTTTATCCCAAAAACTGATACTTCTATAACTCCAAAAAAATTACCACAGAAATCATTTCCCGTCTACCACAATCACTTCCTCTGAATATTTGAACCGATTCAGTAAAGGAAACCCACAAAACAATAATAGAAATAACAGTTTTCACGAGACTGCAATTTCCATCAAATACATAATAGAAAATTTCCCGTGTTAACTTTGAATTTGGAAATATTTCATCCAAAAGGCAAGGAAAAACAAGAAAATATTATCATACAACTTATGAATAAAAAAGGAAGTTGAAATACGAGGAGATACATAAACAGGAATATGGGAAAAATTTGGGCATAAGAACACAAAGATACATCCAAAATAACGAAATTTTCGATCAAACAGAAACCCTAGACTAGAACAACGTCAAAGTCAACCCCCACAGATTCTAAAAAAGGAGAAAGCAAAGAGCTTCCAAAACAAAAGATAAAGAAAAGAGAAATTAGAGCGCGTTTCTGATATTACCACTGATGGGAATTGACGGAATCGCATATGTCGATGTTTATAGTCCAATCAGGAGTCATCAGAAGATCGCTCGTCGCCTTGTCCACTGCCACTGTCGCCGAAGCAGAAGACGAAGACAGAGACAAAGATAAAGCCATCCCTCTCTGTATCTCTATTCTCTCTACAGACTTTTTTCTCCTATGGCATCAACAGAAATCCTTCTCCGTATATTTATCCAGAAAATTCAAAGGAACAACGTCTTCGAGGACAACAAACGCCTCATCTTCCTGGAAAATACACCGTCATGGTTGAGAAATTGAGAAACCCTAGAGAGAAAGAACCAACGACAACTAATTTGATTATTTTTCTTCGGTCCTTTCTCGCTCTCACCGCTCAAAATTCAATAAAAACAAAAACAAAAAGGATCAAAATTTGTTCCTTCTTTCTGCCTTCTTTTCTTCAGTTTCCTCTCTCTCAAGCTTTTAACTTTCTCCTTGTTCCAACACTGCATTCCCAGTTTTAGTATATGCCTCTTTGAGTCTCAACCCCACTCTCTTTTTAGCGCGTGTCATGGTTTCATCACAAGGGAGCCTTTGGTTGAATTAGTTGTTCCTCAGAAGAGCGAGTGTCTTACTTTCGTTGCCAGGAGAGGGTGGCCAAAGTCGGCGAAGTCTTTCGGCTACTTTTCTTAAGACTTTTAGTCTATTTATTTTATTAATTATTGAAATAAAATACAATATATCGACAATGGAATGGATAGGCTCCGTAAAAATAAAAGTCAATAGTGGGAAATAATGAACAAAAAGAAACGGTTGCAAATTTTTCCTATAATTTATTAATATTTTTTAAAATTAAAAAACAAATAAAACATATAAATTATTTATCTTGGATGATTCATATATAGAGAATTGTTACTCATAAGTTTCATACACCACACATCTTATTTTTTTTATTTTTTAAAAATTTTTTAAATTTTTTTTAGATTTATTTTTTTAAAACTAATTCATTTTTTTTTATTCATTATTCATATACTAAATATTTGATAAAAAAATTAAAAAAATAAATAATGTGTGGTGTATGAGTTTATCTTTAAAACTTTTCTTCATATATATCCTATATATATTTTATTACCTTGTTTTTATTGGAAATATTATTAAGATATTTTTTCCCATTAATTAAAATAATTTATAATGGGAACGAACTCATGTTTTGTAAGCCTGAGTATGCATAGGAATTTATTAATGGTATATCTAATCAATTTGTCTTATCCAATGAGAAGACAACAAATATATAAATTATAAGAACAGTGCTGATTACTATTTGGTAGGATAGACATTGAAATTGTTGTATGGTCTTTCCATCACTGTATAATGAAAAGAGATGGAACCAGCACTAGTTGTTGGAAATAACGAACCTTTGACTACTACAGTTTTATTAATCCCCCCATTGAAGTTATGAGTATGATTTGTCCTCCAATATCCTTGCTGTTGTATTTTTTTTTTAAAGTAAAAATAAAGAAGAAAATTATGATGAATATTTTATTAGTAATATTAGATACAGTCACTTTTTATTAAAAAAAAAAATAGAATATATTATTAAAAAAATAATTTCTTATATGAATCTCAAAATTTAACCATATTTTAAAAAATAACTTGCCAGACTTACATATTTTTAAATTGTAAATATAATTTTTCATCTTTTTTTTTTTTTTTTGAAGAATACCACTTTTTTTATACTGTGTGCAAAATAGAACAGATACAAGGAGGAATATCCTCGAGAATAATGTTCTCCTCCGAGAGTTTTAATGCATCATTTGCAAGACTATGGGCTAAACAATTAAACTTAAGGGAAATAAAACTTACAGACCAAAACTGAAACTATTGCAACAATAAATGAATACCATAGACCATCATTCCCACAAAATTCCACTTATCTGTAGCCCCATTGACATCATTGACGGCCTATTATGCATGCCCTTCTAGCATAATTCGAGACAAACCCAATTGTTGAGAAAGTATGACAGCCTTAAGAGTAGCAAAGGCCTCTGCAAGGTAGGCGTCTAGAAACATATCACGTTGGGATCGCAGAGTAGCTATTACATTCCCATTCCAATCATGTACAATCAATCCTACACCAACTTGACAGTTTACTCTATCAATTGCAGCATCCCAATTGGCTTTAAAAGTGTGAAAATGAGGTAGTTGCCATTGAGCAACATGCAAGCTTTGAATGTTGCTATTCATCCCCTCTAACTGGTTGACAGATATAAATTCAATAGACTACTTGACAGCCTCACGCAGCAGTACATTTGGATCCAAGAATTTTCCTTCAAAGATAAAAAGGTTCATTCTTTTCCAAAGCTGGTAGGCAATAATTGCAAAAGAAGTCATCTCATGTTCATCGAGCACTGTAAATAGATGACCAACTAGCTCCTTGAAAGAAGACTCCATCATAGCCATCTTCTGTAACTTTATGAAACTGTCACTTCACACATCTTGTGCTGATTTGCATAACCATAAAATATGAGACATAGATTCAGGACAGATACCACACACGAGACATAAAAGGTGAATCCATAATCCTCCTTCTGAACAAATTCTTTTTTGCATAACCATAAGTTCTTGTCTTTTATACCCACATTTTGTGTTTTGAATATTTTGTATCATTGCCTAGCTTGTACATTTTTGTTTTTGTTATAATTATCATTTGTAGCTGTGAACAAGTTACTCAATCCAAATGCTTTAGTGCTAAGAGCTTGATAGTCTGATGGCATGTGATCCAATTTTTTAAATGAAAAATTTGGGTTTGAAACCCCCTACCCCCTTTAAAAATAAAAATAAAACCCCAAATACATTGGCTATGCATGAACTTGAGAGAAGTGGGGGAGGCATCAAATTAGGTTATTTTTTATTCAGATAATTTATTTAAGGCGTCCAAACCACTAATCCATTGATAACATGATCAACTATTAGCAAAGGCGTTATAAGGAGTTTCTTTTTTATTAAATTGGATTGTCTGATTTAAAAAAAGAAAAAATAAAAAAAGATCGATGCATCATTAAATGCTATTTGTATATAATTTTGCAATTTTTGTGTATTCTATATAAATATTTTATATATTATCTATGTGATTGTATTATTATAAAAAAATAATAATGAAACTTTAATTTTCTTTTAATAAAAAATTATCAATTTCATCGTAAAAACTTTATATTTTAAATCAATCAATATAATTGTGAAATTTCATTTAAAATTAATTTTAATTTTACATATTTATTATTGATTCTTAGTACAATAATAATACGAGATAGTTGTAGATTAATAGTAGATTTATCATTTTTCAATAATTAATTAGTTACGTTTTCAAGGCTTTCGACTCTCATATGCAGAGAGAGGAACGAGGAACATTCAAAGGTCATGAATTAAATCATATGCTGGTCAACTATTCTTGCCTTACCACTCATGAAAGAACCTGCTGCACTATGATGGAATATGTTCTGTAATTGGTCCAGCTTGGGGTCCAGAGAGAGAACTGAATCCACTAGATTTCTACCACGTGTATCATATCGTCACGTGTTATAACCCAACAGGTTCTGTTCAATGGAATTGGAAACGCACTCACTCCCCCATTACTGCTAAAGCAAAAGCCATTCAGAATTATTATAAGAAGAATAGACTTTCACCACTTTTTGACGTTGATGGGATATGGCCTTTGCAGCCCAATATATATTATCACTCCAATTCTTCCGACAATTCTAGGACTATGAGAAATGTGACTCATGCATTCCATAGTGTAAGTTGTATAATTTTTCAAAATAATTTTTAAATTTTCTTTTAAATATTAAAAAAATTCATAAATTTATCAAAAAATATTTTCTTAATTGTTAATTAAATAAATGCCCGGATCTTCTTTTTGTGTGGCCCAAGCATTTTCCATCTTCTTATCTGCTTTTCAGGGATCACTTCCTACCATTTTTCATGTTGGTTTTATCATTTTTCATGAAAATGATAAAGAAAACGAACTGTGAAGAAACAAAAGGAAGACTGAAACAAAAACCCTAACCTTATTACTCTTATAACTACGTACCTACAGCATGAAGAAAGAAGAAGAAAAAAAGAGTCAAAGTGGGAGAAGAAGAAGAAGAAAATGTTGGGTTTGTTGTAGAGCTTCATTTCTTCTTATGGTAGTTTGATTTGATGTCTCGATTCGAAAAGGATTTGTTAAATTTTTGACTTTATTTGTGACTCAAAAATCACTAGACAGAAAGTTCGTGTGACAGGTTGCTTCAACGGGTAGAGCGTTTGCTCAAAACTATATTTAATAATTGAAAAACTAATGAAAATTATGTTTCGAATATTATAGGTGTTGTTTAAATCTGTATGGAGATAGTAATTAATATATGTGCATATATATATATATATATATAAGCTATTTTTATTGTTTGTCAGATTTTATACATAAAGTTAGAAGATATACTCGAAGTAGTTTATTTTTCATAATTTAATAATTTGCAAATATTATTATAAAAAAAATAATTCGCAAATAAGCTTGAACTCTCTCTAAAAGTAAATTTTGACACGTAAACGAATACAACATTTTAAGTAATGTTAGATACAGTCGTAAAGTACGTAAGTATTATATAATTATTTTGAAAAATAGTATAATCTATTATTAAAAAATTATAATTTTTTTTATATAATTAATTTTATATTTATTCACTTTTTCAAATACAGCACTCTAACGACTTGAAATATAATTTCTCCAACCTTAATTGCCATATAAATGCATTAATTCTGTCATTTTACACGCTAATCATGAGTATAGACTTGTCGGCCCTACATTGAGGCCCAGGATATTGCGAGCCTAGTAATGATGGGCCCTCAGGCCTGCTTTTTTGGTAGGCTACTGCTGGTATGTCAAAATTAATATGATGGCAGAGCAGCACATAGACAGTGCCCACAATTTTCAGCCCACTTTTGCTTTATTACGTACATTCGAAAGCGAGTTTTCAATCTTCGAAAAGCTACGGTAGATTATTTCATGTTAGGGAATTTATAATGATTGTAGTTGATCTAACGTCTCAAAGCAATTAATTAGTGCTTTAATGATGTGTTCGATCACTTTGTCAACCTATATATACATGTGTGTGTTTGTTAATGGATAACTAATTATTATTAAGTTACTATTAACTCACTCATGAAAGAGGAAAGAGGAGAACAACTCACTTTTCATAAGTTTTCAACGAAACAATTGAAAGGTTTAGCATCCAATGAGATTTGGCTTGCGTGGGTTTTTCTGGATTTGGATCTTTTAGTTTTAATTTAGATAGTGAGATGAGATAAGATAATCTGTGTATAGTAGTAAAGTTGTTTGTGAACAATAGTTAAATAGTTCGAGTTGAAATGTTTGATAAGATTTAGAAAAATGAGAGAGAAAACGTTGAATAAAAATATTATAAAGTATTTAATCTATTGTTTGGATATAAAATTTTAATATTATTTTTGTTTTTAGATTTGAAAATGTTGAATTATTTTTTGTATTTTATTTGAAAGTTTGAAAAAATTGTAACAATTAGATGAAAAAGTTAAAAATTTGAAATATATTAAAAAGTGTATGTATTTGTGATGTTTGGTTATTAAAATAAGATAAAATGAGATGCGAGGCTCTTGCTGTCCAAGCCAAGCCTTATTAAATATCCAAACTTTAGACTAGCTCAGAGTAAGATTAAAGTAGAATTCATGATATCATGATATGATCTAGACCATATATATATATATATAAGTTCTGCGCTATGTACAGTCGCTAGCTATAGTCGCCATGCAGTTGGTTGACGTGGACTACTAATGTGGCAGCTGCGATTAATTTAAAAAAAAATAAAAAAGAAGAAAAGAAAAATGCATTTCAGATTCTATTCTCGCTTCTCATCTTCTTTCTATGAGCTAGAATGCCATTTGCAATTCTTATCTGCGGCTAGAAAATTTCTTTGGCGATTTATGCTGGTGACTGTTCTTGGTCTGGTTTTCTTTGGCGAGATTTGTGCTTTTCATCTTCGGCTAGCTACAGTATTTGGCGATTTGTGCTTCTCATATTCTTGCTCAGGTGCTTCTCATCTTTAGTGATTTGAGTGCATTTTGGAACTTCTCTTGCATTGGTGCTTTGGTTTTTTTTGGTGATTTGTGGTCTTTGGCTCAGCATCTTGAACTGGTGTGGATATGTGATTTGGTGTGGTCTTCAACAACTCAAGGTCGTCTATTTTTAAGTGTGTCTAAGCTCGAGCTTCAAGTGGTTGAGTTCGTGTAGGTGATTTCTTCATTTTTGTGGATTGTTTCTCAGTAATTTGTGATTTTCATCTTCAGTCAGGTACAGTATCTGGCGAGTTAAGTTAAAAAAAAAAACGAATTACCTAACTTTGTCAACAAGATTTACAGCATGGACATGAGGGTAGTTCGGTTATTTAAGTAAAAAGTTGTTTATGCGCAATGTCACAACTTAATGTAGTTCGGTTCAAATAGGGTGTACGTCGTACGTTAATGTAGTGTGGTCTTTATATATGACTTGATGATCACGTACATGAACGCCTAGTTAACGTACGGCATAGTAGTTGCATGAAAAACAGCTACGTACGTACCGTATGGAGGGCCCATCATCGACAACATATTCATTGTTCAAGGCTACTTTTTAATTTTTTTAACTTAATGATTTAAGTAAATGTTTTTAAATGAATATGTAAATGCAATTATTTTTATATTAAAAGAATATCTAAATAGTTTAAAAAATAGTGAAAAAAAGTGAAAAAAAAGAAATGAACTGATCGGTCAAAAATTTCGGTGGAAATCTTATGTGGATGTAGCAATGTCCTTTCACTATATATTATACTATGAAAATTAAGTGACCATACATGCAACCGTACGCAAGAGAAATGATTTGTATAAATCTCAAATATACAAATCTTGCATAAGTGTTATAAAAAAATAAACCTACTTAAAAAATGTATAAGAAAAACTATTTTTTTTTAAGGGGAACCCATTTTTTACAAAGACCTCTTCAAAACTTGTCTATTCAGAATTTGTACACGCTATTAATTACTTATGTACGTAGTAATAATAGCACAAGCTAGCAAGGGCTAATTCTCGTATAGGCTGAATGCAAATTAATGAGATAATTTCAATTCATGTTACTTGCATTGGTGCTAGCCCCCACTAAAGCTTGCGTTTTTCCACAAAAATAAGACTGCCAGCGCCGGCCTGCATGCATATATGTTGTTAAAATGGCCGATACTGATCCTGATTTTACAAAACCATCGTCTATGTACGTACATCCGGGTTTGCATTAATGCATAAAATTTATGCTGAATTCTTTGTAATATACTCTTCATTCTTGATTTGATTATATTTCTCAACCATATTGGCCGTTGAACACATTTTAAATAACTTCATAAATAAACTATATAATTAAATAAAAATCTCCTTAAAATATTAGACATTAAATACGATTGAGAAGGACAAGATTCAGAATGAATTAAGAATGTATTTATTTGCCTGTGTTTTTTAACAAATTAAGTACTTGATCCACTAATTGTAGTATATTATATATATATATATATATATGCCATGTTTGAACTTATAACGTCGTCTAGTCATCTATTTTCTTGTACACAAGGCAAGAGATCATGAGAATAATGAGAAAAAGTTTTGCAAACAAGATAACATGAATTCGTTGCTAATTATATATTCTAACATAAAAATCATGACAATTAACCGACCGAGTAGTACTCTTGAGTGGATAAATGAGAAATAATTAAATGTACATGACATACATGAGTCCGGAATCAGGGATTAGATAAGTTTAAGTTTTTGAAGTCTAGTTCAATTGATAACAGATGACATGTTTCATTGAGTATATATAGTGTTTACAAGAGTGGAAAGAATCCAAATACATAACAAACTAGATTACATTTTAACAGTATAAAATACAAAATTCAAAGTAGCTATCCATGTGATAATCCGTTAGAGAAGTTATTGGCTTGTTCAGTGGAGTGGATAATGTTGGACTCTTTTGTATTTTGAATTGGTTGGTTTAACTGCCCCCTTCAAGGTAATGGTGAGAGGTCGAATCATGAGCTTGTCTTTAAGCATATTGAATCTGCTACTGGACAGTCCCTTTGTGAAAATATCTGATGGTTGGGAGATGGTCAAAATATAACGAGCAGGAATGTCCCTATTAAAAATTTTCTCCCAAATAAAATGGTAATCAACCTCTATGTGTTTGGTACTTACATGAAACACAGGGTTAGGATAATGAAAGTGCTCCAATGTTGTCAACCCATAAGCAAGGAGGTGAATGAAGAGGAAAACCAAGTTCCTTAAACAGCATTTGAATCCAATATAATTTATCTATACTCCGCCTCAGTGCTTGATCTAGCAATAACAAATTTCTTCTTTGCCATCCAAGAAATTAAGCATGGACCTAGAAAAATACAATAGCCCGTAGTAGACTTGTGATCATCAGGGCTACCAGTCCAATCTGAGTCACAAAAACCGTGTAAAGATAAGGACCCTTTGCTGTAATGAAGTCCATGTTCAATAGTTCCTCTTAAATATCGAAGCACTCTCTTTGTTGCCATGAGATGGATTGTTGTTGGACAATCAAGAAACTGACATAGTTGATTAACACTGTAGACAATATCAGGCTGAGTCAATGTACAATATTGGAGAGCCCCCACAATATGTTATGTCTGTAAGTAGATGGATCCGAAAGGGGTTCGCCAGTGTTTTTGGACAATTTTCCACCAGAGGTGCAGGGGGTTGAAACTGGTTTAGCTCCCATCATTTTAGTGTCATGCAACAAGTCTAAAATATATTTGCCTTGATGAAGATGAAGAGGATCAGAGGTTCGAGAGACCTGGATGCCAAGAAAATATGATAAAGCCCCCAAGTTCTTGACTACAAAATCTTGGCTGAGTTGTTGGAGAAGAGCAGCAATTGCGTTAGAGGAATTACTCACCACCAATATATCGTCAACATATATTAAAATAAGAATAGTGACAGAAGACCGTTGAAGATAAAATAAAGAAGTATCAATAGATGATCCAGTAAATTCAAGTTCCAAGAGACTTTGAGATAGTCTCCTAAACTAAGCCCTTGGGGCTTGTTTCAAGCTATAGAGAGACTTGTGAAGTCGATAGACATGTGAGGGAAAATTACTGTCTTCAAACCCTTTAGGTTGCTCCATAAATACCTCTTCCTTAAGGTGGCCATGCAAGAATGCATTTGATATGTCCAGTTGCTATATAACTCAATTGTGGTGGATTGCCAAAGCAAGCACAAGTCTAATGGTGGAAGGTTTTAGAACTGGACTAAATGTTTCACGGAAATCAATTTCATGTTCTTGCTCAAAACCTTTGGCTACAAGCCTTGTTTTGTACCTATCAATGGTGCCATCTGCCTTTTGTTTGAGTTTAAAAACCTATTTATTTTGTATTACATGCTTATCAGAGGGTCTAGGACATAAGGTCCAAGTTTATTGGCAATGAGAGCATTAAAGTCAAGCTGCATGGCTGCTTGCCAATTGGGATCTTTAGATGCCTGGTTATAGGTTTGTGGTTAAGATGGAAGCATAATTGAGGAGATGGCTTGAATGGGATGTTTAGTGGAGGAATAAAGGTAAAAATCAAGAAATTGTTTGGGTTTGAGAGAATTACTTTGAGATTTGGTGACTATCTGTCGTGGATGAGAGGAATTGGACATAGGTAAGGGTGGTGAAGTTGGGGTTGAGAGGTCTTGTGTTTGAGAATGGTCATTGGGAGACATATTTGCAGGAGCTATATAAACAGAGTTAGAGAAAACAGAAGTGTTTGTAGGTGAGATAGATGGAGACATACCTGTTGTGATTGGAGCAGTAGTGTCCAATGGAAAATCCTCCAAGATATGAGTAGTAGTAAGTAAAATAGGTGTGGAAATGGAATTGGTGGTGAATGATGATGTACTGGCAGGAGATGTGGAATTGGAGATGGAGTTTGCAGCAAGAAAAGTATTTTCATCAGATACTACATGGCGGGATATGTAGATTCGACTAGATTGAATATCATAACATCTATAACCTTTCTGAATTGCAGCATAGCCAAGAAAGATGCACTATATGAAAGCTTATGAGCAGAGTAAGGTCTTAGAAGTGGGTAACAAGCACAACCAAATGTCTTAAGAGGGTTGCAGTTTGGTTGGTTATGAAATAAAAGAAAATAGGGTGAGTGACTATCAAGAACAAGTGATGGCATTCTGTTGATAAGATAAGTGGCTGTGAGAAAAGCATCGACTTAATGTTTAGATGAAAGATGTGACTGAGCTAAAAGTGTAAGGCCTGTCAATGTTTTCTTTCAGAAATGCCATTTTGCTCAGAAGTATGAGGACATGTTAGTCGATATAGAATGCCATTTTCTGTTAGAAAAGTTTTAAATGAGTTGGAGAGATATTCTCCTTCATTATCTGTTTGAAGCTGTTTAATGTTAGAGGAGAATAGGTTCTCAACAAGGTATTTAAATTTAATTAAGCATAAGGCAACATCTGAATTTTGTTTTAAAGGAAACATCCATGAGAACCGAGAGTAATCATCAATAAATATAACATAAAATTTACAGTCACTTATTGAAATAATTGGAGAAGTCCATACATCAGAATGAATAAGTTCTAAAGGATGACTTGATTGATGAACAGATGTAGGAAAGGGAAGTTGATGAGCTTTAGCCATTTGACAAAATTCACAAACTTGTTTTAGCTTGTGAGAACCAGAAACTGAAATAAAAGCATCATGGTGAAGACATTGCAGAATTGAGGTTGATGGGTGACCCAATCTTGCATGCCAAGTCTAGACAGGGGCTGTGAAACCTAGGAAAACAGTAAAAGAAGAGTTGGTGGTAGATCTTTGTTGCCACTTATTTGGTTGGAAATGGACTGGATAGAGGCCTGCTCTACTTAGACCTTGGAGGAGGATTCTGTTGGTCTAAAGATCCTTCACAACAAAATATGAAGCAGTTAGTACAAAATAACAATTATTATCTTGGCAAAGTTGCTGGATTGAAAGGAGATTAGAAGAGGCCTAAGGACAGTGTAAAATATTATATAAAAGTAAGGAACTATTTTTGGTTTGAAGAATAGAGGAACCAATGTTGTTTATGATCAAACCTCCCCCATTTCCAACAGTTACTTGAGTTGGACCTTGGTATGGTTATTAATCGATGGTGAGGTTCTCCAAAGCAGAGGTAACATGGTTGTTAGCACCACTATCCAGGAACCCAGGTTGATCATCGTCTGGTGTGACATGTGTATGGGTAGCCATAGTAGCTAGCTGTGCAGGAGCGTGTCTTCCTTCATAGGAGTAGTCCATCCTATGGTAACAATCAAGTGCTTGATGGTTGTCTTGCCACAAATCTAACAAGGAGGTTTTGAGTTTTGAAAGAATGGACTAGAATTAGAATTCTGATTTTTTCCATTTGACAAAACAAGAAGATTGGGGTTGTTGGACTTTTTGTGGTGGTAATTGGGTTTGGTTTTCTGAGTGAAGAAGGCTGTGTTGGTATTATCTGGTGGTATGGATTTGTGCTGGGTCTCTAGCAATTGCTCATAGTTGAGCAACTCGATTTGAAAATCATCAAAGGTAATAGAGGATTCTCAAGTGGCAAGAGTTAAGAGAGGTGCTAAATGGATTATATGAGGGATTGAGGCCTCCGACAACATATAAGATCAGATGTTCATCATCAACAGATTTTCCTATAGCTGCAAGTTGATCAGACCAGTTTTTAGCAGTAAGAAGATAGTCAGTGCATGACTTGGACCCTTGGTGGAGATTTTGCAATTGTCTTTTGAGGTGGGAAATTCTAGATCGAGAATGTGTGGCAAATCTGTTAGACATGGTGGTCCATACCTGTCGAGAAGTTGTTTGTCCATAAACAGTAGACAAAATCTTCTCTATGAGAGTGATATTTATCCATGCCAAAATGAATAGGTCCTTTTTCTGCCATAGCATATACTTAGGAACAATGGTAGTTATAATTTTGCCTTCAACATTAGTGACAAATTGAGGAGGACATGGCTCGAAGCCATCTATAATTCCAAGTAAATCATGGCTTCGTAGAAGAGGGAGGAATTGGGTGGTCCAATTTAGATAATTGGTTCCATCAAGCCTGACAAAAACCAAGGGAGTAATGTTGGGAAATATAAAAAGGCAACTTGATCTCTGGGTAGGGCCTTTGGGATTGAAAGAAAGAGGGGTTAGCCTATTTGTGGCTCTGGTACCAAGTTTAAGTTTTTGAAGTCTGGTTCAATTGATACCAGATGACATGTTTCATTGAGTATGTAATGTTTACAAGAGTGGAAAGAATCCAAATACATAACAAACTAGATTACATTTTAACAGTATAAAATACAAAATTCAAAGTAGCTATCCATGTGATGGTCCGTTAGAGAAATTATTGGCTTGTTTAGTGGTGTGGATAATGTTGGACTCTTTTGTATTTTGAATTGGTTGGTTAACTATATATGTACATGAAAAGCAATTAAGATCATGTTGTGCATGTAGCTATCTCAATGTTACTCTAATGTGTGTGGATGAGAGGCCCGGCCGGAGTAGTCGCTGAAAGTGATGGAATAGAGATCGACATATATATAGTGGTAATATCGTAGTAGTACTGTCTCCTAGGGTGGTGGTGCCCAATTGCCTATATATATATATATATATCATGATCATCATCATCAACCACTTTCTTTTCTCAAAGAAAATGTGCGTCGTGAGAATTGCTAGATACTTTCTTTTTATCTTAAAATGACGAGGAACAGATCCCACTTTACCCTTACCTAGTTTAATCAATTGGCCGGTATCGAAAGCAAAATTAATGCACTGAAACTTTGCCATCTGCCATCCTTATCAACTGGATATCAATAGGATACTACTTTGATTTCTCTTGATAATTCATTGAAAACGAAAACAATATTTGCTTTTAAACTATTTTTTTCAATTAAATAAATTTCTGCGTGCCGATTATTTTAGTAATCCTTTCGAAGTCATTACATTGAGTGGCCAGAATCGAAAAACTATTTAAAATTATAATGGCAATGCAATATGGTTCTTAACCATTCGGCTGACTACTGTTTTCTTCGATCCCCCAGTTGTTTGAAACTAATAATTATATATAAAGGAACAAGAAGACCATCAGGGAGTGAGATGGATACTATCAATGGCTTCAATATAAATATTATTTCTCTATTTGTCAAGTACTGGGTAAGCACAGCAAACAGAATAAACCAGAGAGAGAGAGAGAGAGAGAGAGAGAGAGAGAGAGAGAGCTTATCAAATCAAACTTCACTGCCGAGGGTCAATTAACAGTACTGCCCTTCATTCTTTGATGGTTACCGACAGCCATGACCTTGTCGCAGAATCACACATTCGTATCGTATATACGATATTTCTCCACATATAATATCCAATCCGTCGATCTTTAATTAACATCATCTTTTCTTCTGCGCGCTCTCTCCTTACTTATTACATGAAGCTTTCTTACTAGCTAGTATTCTTGAATTAATGTTTTACCAAAAGAAAAATATACTTGAAATAATAATCTTAATACGCAACCACTAACTTTGATAGTTACTGTACTTAAACGAATTGAATAAATCATAACTCAAGAATATAAAATAATTCAATTTCCCAATATATATAGTCGTGAGCGATGATATTATGCATGATCATTACTCACCCGGAACTCGGAGCTTCTTTAATCTGAATTATTGGCTCAGAAATCCCATTGAGGATGGATGATTTCTGGGATAGTCTTCTTCTTGCAGCTGGCTCTTAGACTCCCACAAAGGAACATATATAATTAAGGTGCTGCGGTCATGATGGGGAAGACGGGCACATGAAGAACTAACTCATTGGAACTAGTTAGCTATCGAAAACCTTCGATCTTTTTAACTAGCAAAAATTCGTAACTCCAGCAAGACATTAACATGTATATGCCAGTGTGAGTGCGCTTATCATGAGTTAGTAATGCACGTGCCCTGCTTCTCCATCTCGCTCAACAAACACCAGCTTCCTCGTTCCAATATATACTAGGAGGCAGTAGTTCTCACACCAAGAAGATAGAGATCAGGAGCAGTGAGAGAAAGAGAGAGGGGTCTTAAAAATGGTGAATCTGAGACACCCATCTGCAAAAATTGCCGTCCTAGTAGCTAGCCCACTCATTTATAACAAAAAGAGAAAAATGAGATGTGTAAAGGTGGGAAAGGAGTAGGGATTAATGAAGGGCTTAGTTGGGTGTGGACCCCTGAGTTTGCAAACCCCAGAGAGATTGTCACAATTAGCAATAGAGCGTTCACACCTCCATCACTACTATGCCAACAAGATTACCAGTTTACCCTATCATTGTTTTATGTTGACATTCCCTGATGAGCAGCACTTTCTAATGCATTGTTTGGTTCCAAATTAAGCTTTGTTTGCAAAAACTGGAGTTCTTTTAGCACGCCCCCATTTATTTATTAACATCCAGTAGTAAAGATGGAAAGAAAGGAGAAGGAAAACACATGCAACAGAGCTGGAAATTCTCTGAGGAATATTGAACAAATCAGATAGTTTATAAACCAAAAAACATTAAAAAAAACTAGATGCTTCAAGAAAAAAAAAGGGATCATCTGAGTAGTCGTACACTAAATAATTTAGAAACTGACCTAATTATATATATTTGTAAAAAATGATCTACTATTTCTTTAGGTCGAAGTACTGCTAGTGGTTCTTGCAGTAATTAGATGGGGTTGGGTGAGAAAGGAAGAGGGAGAAAAATGCTGCTCTAGCTACCATCTTCCTGACCATACGCATATGGGCTCCATTAATCACCATACAGATCGATCATATAACTACAACCCAAGATCTGCATGTAGTACTGCGCGCATGAACTATGAAGCATATATATATATATATATATCTTGTTGCCTCTTATTCATGAACTACGCCTTACCCTCATTTATTATTCCTGATCATCTCGTATTAGATGGCGTAGGTTTTATTATATATACCCAACTTTATAAGTACGCAGTCATGCAAACTGATTTGATTTTCAAAAGATCGCTATAGATCGCGCGTTTTGAATATTCAGTACTAGATACTGGTGATAGTACTACTGACAAAGGAAGAGCCAAAGAGAAATTATCTGTAGATCGAGGACTAACAGTAATACCATATGAAACATGACTGAGAAACTAGTAGCTAGACAGACAATCCAACGGCTATGAGCCTATTGATGTTCTTGGCAGGAGATGTTGTCAACACTATAATACGTGTCCACGTCTCGTGTCGTGTCCACGTCTCGTGCCTCGTGTCCGTATTCCAAGATGGCTGCTAGCCACAGAACATGCATATATGTTACCGTGTCTTAATCAGAAAGGTAGCTGTCTCAAGTTCTGCGTAAATTTTATGTCGACCGGATTAATTACTAGAAGATCAAGAAGAGAAGATACCATTTATGAAGTACTTCCTATCATAAAGCCCTACGTCGTACTACGTAAAAATTAATTAACCACTTACGTTTTTATATCCAACTACTACATCTATCCAACTACTACATATATCCCTTTAATTTCCTACTAAAGTTCAAACAAGAACATGAAGAGATCATGGATAGATTCTTGTCTCACAATCTCCAACTACGTACCTAAACATAAAAATTATTAACAAGACATATATTACGGGCCGGTAAATTGTAAAAACAAAGCCTAGCTAGAGATCGGACAAAAAGGTTTTTTTTTTTTTTTTTTTTAATACAATTTATCTTGTTAAAAGCCTAATTAGAAAATTAAAATTTTGCTACTTAAATAATAATAAAAAAAAAACCTGAGGGCTGAAGCCCCCGGAGCCATTGAAATATATGTAGGTATGTCCCTGCATAAGGTTGATGATCTTGCTAATTTATAGAGAAATGATAATTATAGTTTTGAGTGTGCAAGTATCGCATAATTATTTTGAAAAAAGTGAAGAAATACGAGATCCATATAAATTTTTTTTTTTTAATAATAGATCTCATTCTTTTTCAAAACCATTATACGGTGCTTGTGTATGACCCTATAACTGTATATAGCATTACTCTAATTTATAATGTTATGACTCCGTTACGAACGGCCCTAGCTATATAGCCTTTGATAAATTGCACTTTTGAACCAAATTACGAGGTATGAAAACTATTATATATATATATATATATATATATATATATATATGTTATGGCAACTACCCATGATATCAAATTGGAGAAGATTGCCATTATACAAGTATATATTTATAATTAACCACATTATTATAATTAAATATTATTCTTTTAGTCCAACCATTTTGTTTACTTGATGGCAGCTTCGTGGTCTGTTCTGACCATAGGTTGAATGAATGTTGGGGCGATGCTGCCTATTGACCTAGAATTCCACTCTATACAAGTCATCGATGGAGATGTGAGTAGAAAGAGACAATTCTAAACGAAGAATAAGATTAAAGAATACGATCAAGCCATAGAAAGAAAGATACATTTTCGAATGTCTTTTTGAAATTACAATTAGGCATCTCGGAGGAGTCAATTTTGTAAGCCATAGATGACGTACATAACATTAAAAATAAAAAATAAAAAATAAAAAGTGAAAAAGGGTGGAGAAGTAGGTAAAGGTAGTACCATTGCACACCCTACTCATGTAATGGAGATATCACTTACGAGCACAATATCTAACAGTGGAGGCAACTATTAATAAAAATTAATGAGCTGCTTGATTATAAGGAAATAATTAAATAACTTTGAGGCCTACATCCATTAAATGTTCATGATGTGTATATTTATGTGTCAATCTAATATTGAACCGGCCGGTGGCCATCATATATATATATTCCTCAAGTTCACTTGAGGATTTGATCCACAATATCGATCTATGACTTAAACACATGAAATATTAGGTCTTACAACATTTATTAATAGTTGATTTGCTTTATAAATATTGGAATCTCTCACTTAAATCTATTTAAATTCGAGAGAGTATTATTCTGATCAATATATATGTACAAAGTTGGGCTATGAGCTCATGATTTTTCCACCATAGAGCCTGATCGATCAGTTTGGATTTTCTTTATTAGCATCTACCTAACTCTTTGGAGATATATATCAAGGGATTTTTGTCAAGATCACTAGCCATTTGGTGTGAACTTACGGACCCGTATGGCACAAAAGATTAATATATATGCATATAGAGATTTTAATTAGATGCTCAAGGAGTTATTGATCCCTAGCTATCTATTGTGGAATCACTACTTGATGGAAAGAAGTAAATTTAATTATTCGTATTATATTTTTAACACTCTTCTCAAATGTGCATGGTCTGCTAGCTAGACTCCTTCTCAATGAGTGGTCCAAAACGTAAAATATTTAATTAAATTAAGTAGTGTGTAGACTCAAGGTTCGAATTCAGAAATTTTGCCCTGATACTATGTATTGTGAAATCACTGCTTAAACTGATGGGAATAAATAGATTTAATTATTTATATTATGTTAATTTTAACATCTACTTGATCTAACAAAGAGTACTTAAGAGTTTTGTACTTTTTTAAATATAAGTTTTAGGCTAGATAATGGTCAACACTAGTGATGCGAGAGATATAATATTTCACATTACCTAGCTACCATAAAATCAATGTTTATTATATGATTTTATGGAGTAATTTCTAGGCCATTTATAATAAATGAATGTTTAATATGTTCAAAACCATTGTCATGCCATCGTAATGCATTGCTGGCTAGCTAGGTCTTAATCAAATCAACTGCTAGAACGTCCCTCAATCGATCTGATCAGGTTTGTTTGTTGTTGATCATTAGTCATGCCAACAGATTAAGAGAATCTGTAGCAATATTATTTAAAGATGTGGTGAAGTGCAATACTCAAGTGAATGGCAATCACGATATATATTTAATTGTCTAATCAAGAAGAAAAAGCAGGAAAGTTGACACTTTTTTATCTTCTATTATTTCTTGTCTTGTTCTCATGGGATCTATGACTTCAAGTCACAATTATGTAATATATGACTTCGCCAATTATAATGAGTACTGTCAACTCTAAATTACTTTAGTCTAACTAGTAATTATAAGTTAATATTGTTTGCCGGAGATCATGTTTCATATATAATTGACCAAAATTGTCTGGGATGGATATTGGACACATCTCTGGAGACAACCTTTAAAGTTTGAACAATATATCACCATTTCAATCATGATCTTTTGGCTAACTTTGGATACAAAAATAGTTTCAATTCATCTCATTTTATTATTACAATTTTTCAAATTCTTATACGTACAATATAATAAACAATTTAACTTTTTCAAATTTTAAAATAATAATAATATTAAAAAAATAATATTGTAACAATATTTTATTCAACTTTCAAATTTCATGATCTAAAATCATCTCATCTGATCGTCTCACTATTCAAACCTCACAGTATCTTCAATCTTAATCCAGTTTCCTCTAACCTGCATACAAATTTATTAATTTTCTTCTCAAGTGGATAGAAGTCATGCATGCTATTTTTGTATAATACATGCGGTACGGTACGTGGTAATACGTACGTATATATATAGCACTCATGATCAATTGTTCAGGGTCCCCATCTTTCTTCCATGCGGTACAAGAGCTACTGTTAGTTTTTACCACACACGCGAGAGAGAGAGAGAGAGAGAGAGAGAGAGAGTTGCATGTTAAAAGTCGATCAATTTAGCTGTAGATTTAGTTGTACGTAGTAGCTAGGGTCAAGCATATTGGTGGAATTCAGAGAAGCTGCAAATCATAGTAAAAGTGAATGTTGGCTTAATTTGTGTTTTATTAATTGAGAGAAGCTAATCCATACCAAGATTGAAATAGGAAGAACTTAGAACCAGCCAAAAAAGTGAATGTAGCGTACTGTCCTTGATCTTAGGGTTTACACACACATGTATATAATTAAATTCTTATGGAAACCAAATAATATATATCTTGGGTTAATTAATATTGTTGAAGAAAGTTGATTGGATACAATAATTTGAAAAAATAAATGAGACTTTGAGGCATGTTCTTTAAGGTGATAATTGCGTCCACTATAAAGAATTTGCTATCGGGTTACAAGAAATTCACTTCTAAGATACAATAAATTCATCAACTACAAATAGCAATTCTGAAAACTTTCTTTATGAGTTTCTTTTCAAAATTGTGTATTTGACTTAAAATAATGGAAGAATAGAATTTTTAAATTTGCGGGTTGGGTCCTCTTTCTACAAAAAATGAAGTAGCACTTCGTGAAAGATTATAACCCATAACTTGACTTTTTAACGGACGATTATTAGTTTAAGGAAACTAATAGGGATACAAAGGAAACCCCGTGCACTGACGTGGCATCGTCTGTTTTTCTTTTTTCTTTAGAAACACATGCTGCTCTCCCCTTCCCCCCGCTCTCTCTTCTCCCCCTCTTTCCTCACTTCTATTCATGTTTTCTCCCAACCCGTTGCCGACAACCCTTGTCATTGAACTCTCTCTTCCTCTGCTGCCCATCTCTCTCTCTCTCTCTCCCTTGCCTTTTCCTTCCTTCCTCCATTTTCCTTCCCACCCACATGAAGATTAGTCCGTCGCCCACAACAGTCACTAGCAATGAAATCAAACGGATACAATGAAACTCAATATAAAAGAAAAAAATCCTATACAACAAAGAACAAACACTGATCGAAACCATGAAAGTCTAACAAGATTACCCACTTGACAAAAGAAAAAAAAGGGGCACCATTAACACAGGAAAAATGATTAAAACTCAAAGTGATTAATGTGCCATATAGACTTGCAAGCATAAAGTGATTGAAACTCAAGAATGTCCACCATTAATGCAACAATTAGTTTAAGTCTCAAAACAGGAATTAATAAAAAATCAAAAGAAACAAATAGCAAAAGTAGAACTCTTTGACACCTTGAAACTACCACTTACTAGCAGCTGTGATGGAAGTACAAATGCATGGTGGGCGGGAATGAAAAGTTGTGAAATAGGATGCAAGATGGAAAAAGCCAAGACTTTGAACGACAGGATGGCATGGCACAATAACGAAAATTTGTTAAGTTTTTGGAAAAAAAAATAAATGGCGTGACATTAGCATAATGCCACATTAGTGTATGAGATCTCTGTGTATATGTAGCTCCCTTAGTTCAAAGGATATAACTTTTCAATTAAAGACCAAGGGGCATGCATGGTCCAATGGAGAGCTGGCTCTCTTCTCCAAAGGAGGTCATCGATTTAAGTCTCTCTAAAAGCACTTTCAATTGAATTAATTTTTGAAGTTGCACCCATTCAAATGCCTCTTCGAACGGGTGTGCGGATGGGCCTTGGCTCACAAGCAGGATCCATTATACCCAAATCTCAAGTCCAACCCATCAAGTGCATTTGTATAGTTTCAAACTCATGCCGTCCAACAAACCTCTAATATAAGTGTGATAATAATGTCACTAGAATGTATCATGATAAGTCACATTCTTGTTACATTATAACAAATATTCACCCACGATTGTTTCGGTTTGACCACTTAGAATTTTGAGATGAAAATTTTGAGTTTTAAGATGAAATATGAAAATATTAAAATTTGAGATTATTATTATTTTGATATTTGAAAAAGTTAAGAAAAAGTTGTGATGTGAACTCCAATCGATTTGCTTTGAGACCCAATAACAATATTGGAAAACAACCCCAAGAAAGCCAACACAGATTTATGGATAGAGAATTTAGACCCGATGAGAACCCGTTCCAAGAACCTAGATTATATCAAAATCTAGACCCATTGAAGAATCCGTCTCAAGAACCCAAATTACAAAGGAGGAACGCCACAAAGGTTTTGATTTACCTTTGATAAGTTCAAAAGTTCAAGAAGAACAAGAGGAGATAACTCAAACTCTCAAAGAAATTCCATCTATTCTGCCTCTCAAATGAGGCTATAAGTTGTTTAAATAGACAACCCCCAAAAACCCTAATGAAAGTGCCTCGGGTACTGTAGCGTGAACAGTGTCGTACGCCGCGCTACAGTAACTTCTAAAACCCTAGTTTGTATAATAATAACTTGCCAAATAAGCCCTTGGCCAAAATACAAGGCCTTCACAAAAACCCTAGTTCAATAGA
Organism: Carya cathayensis; assembly: GCA_011037825.1. NCBI lineage: Eukaryota > Viridiplantae > Streptophyta > Magnoliopsida > Fagales > Juglandaceae > Carya > Carya cathayensis. The sequence goes on along the minus strand of QGSO01000244.1, from coordinate 1,378,821 downwards.
AATAAGACGTGTGGGCTGGACATCCCCCAAGCCCAATTATTCTAGATTAATTCCTATGACTATTAAAATAAGCCCTTTTAATTAAATAAATAAATCTATGGACTTCAATAACAAAAGGCCCAAGTCGTGTCTTCCATAGCTTTGATCAAGTGGATCCAAATTGATTCTCCTTCTTTCAAGCCCATCATGAGTGTTGGGCTCTTGCTAGCTTCATCCCAATTGGATTGCACCAATTCTTGCATTGCTCCCTTGATCTTCGTGGCTCTTATTCTTATAATTGATCCTTGAGACTTGGTCCGCCTTGGGGCCCATCATTCCCCCTCTCCTCAAAAGGATTCGACCTCGAATCTCCACCTGGATCAAAGGGAAAAATATCAGTAATATTGAAAATAGCAAACACATGATACATATCTGGAAAATCCACTAGATATGAAGTATTATTAATTTGGAAATGTCCATCCAAGCTTCTTCTGTCATCAATAGGTAAAGGCATTAAATCAAAATGAATAAGTGGATTAAAGCCAAAAACAACTTCAAAAGATGAATGAGAAATAGTAGTATGCATGGTCTTATTATATGCAAACTCTAATAATGACAAATGATATCCTCGCAAATGTTCATGCAAGAATTCAGTGAACGGAAAATGATACTCCCACAAACGTTCATGAAACACATCTAAAGTCTTCCTTACACCAAAATGACCACTCCAACTATATGCGACCTCAATGAATGGCAAACCATACTCCCAAAAGTATTCATGTAATACGTCTAAACTCTTCTTAACACCAAAGGGACCATTCCAACTAAATGCAAACTCAATAAATGGCAAGTAATACGCCCACCAATGGTCATGCAACACGTCTAAAGTTATCTTTACACCAAAATTTCCCAACAAAGCACATTCATGTGCTACAAGCACAAGCAACTCACGCATAGAACTATTAGGCACAAAAAGCCTATTATCTCTAAACAAGTGCCAATCTAATTTATAGAACTTTCCAAATGATGCTTTCTCACATACTCTATACACACTAGCCAAGCCATCATCATTAACATACAATTTCTTATCATATTCAAGTCTCAATAATTTTGTATCTAAAATGATGACAAGGACATACCTTCTTGCTAAAGCATCAAACACAAAATTTTTCTTACCGTGTGTGTACTGAAGAATTACATGAGGAAATGTCTCAATGAATTGAACCCACTTGGCATGCATTCTATCCAACTTAACTTGTCCCTTCAAGTGCTTCAAGGACTTATGCTCTTCAAACAAAGGTTGGCCAGGGATTGTCGCACCTGGCACAAGATCAATGTATTGCTCTATCTTTCTAATACGCGGCAATCCACTAAACACACTACTAGGAATAACGACCTTATATCCCTGCAACAAAGAAACAACAATATTAGGCAAAGGTACGTCAAGGTTAGTATTAAAACTTGCCTTAGCATAAAAACTCAATTCTCTCTTTGATTTTCTTTCACTTTCTTCACTCTCCTCTTTCTTTTCACTCTCTTTTTTTCTTGAGGTTTCAACCTCACCCTCATTTCTTTCAATCTCTTTTTCCTTTCCACTCTCTTTTCTTTCACACTCTTTTTCGACATCTTTTTTTGAACTCTCAGCCTCACAATTGTTTTTCAACTCATTCTCTCTTTTTCTTGAGGTGTCAGCCTCGCACTCATTTTTTTTCTCTCCCATTTTCCTCTCTCTCACATTTTTGGTCTCATTATTTTTTTCTTCCTCAATCTCATTCTCACTCTTTCTTTTCTGATCAATCTCACTTTCTCTCTTTCTTTTTTGATCAACCTCACTTTTCAACTTCAATTGGTCCTCATGGACCTGTGTTGGAGTTAAAGGAGCAAGTTTGATTATTTTTCCATCCTTTACAAAGCTATATATGTTCTTGACCCCATCATGGATCACCCTTCTATCATACTGCCACGGCCTCCCCAACAAAATATGACCACAATGCATAGGCACTACATCACAAAGGACCTCATCCTTGTACTTCCTAATTGAAAAAGAAACTAACACTTGCTTATTTACCCTAACCTCCCCACAATCATTCAACCACTGCAACTTGTATGGTCTAGGGTGTTTTAAGGTAGGTAAATTCAGTTTCTCAACTAAAGTAGTGCTAGCCACATTAATACAACTTCCTCCATCAATGATCATACTACATACCTTGTTGTTGATGTGGCATCTAGTATGAAAAATGTTATCTCTTTGCTGCTCTATATCATCCATCTTAAATTCTGTATTGGGAGCACGCCTAACAACAAGAGACTCACCATACTCTTCATTCTTATCGTACACATTCTTAATACTAGGCTCACGTCTCCTCCTATCTCTCCCACTTTGCAGATCTCTAATCAATGCATCTTGTTGTTCCATCTTATCCCTCACTTTCCCCAACTTCAAATTTATTAACCTTTCAAACTTTTGTTGCATGGACTGCAACAAAAAGAATGAATTGTCTGCCACCCCTATTGATGTTAAGTCCCTATTATGAGACATAGTACATGCTGCACAAAAAAGAATGTTAGTGAAAAAAAGACCTCACACGCTCCCTTACGTGTTTACACTCGAATAATGGCACTCCACTCGTGTATTACACTCTTAATTGGCTTTTTCCTGATAATGATCTCACACTCTCTTGCCTTTTACCTCAAGAGTTTTCTCACTCATGTTCTTTAAGAACTAATTGAACTCAATCAAGACAATACAACCTTATTTTATCTCAACTAGTAATTAGGTCCAAGAAACAAGAACAAGAGAAAACACAGAAGGAATAAAATGAACCGAGACTCAAGGAATTTATACGCTGGAAAGAGTAATTACGAAACAAGGAACCAACTAGAAAGATGTATTCAGCCCCTTCAAAGATAAGGCTCAATCAATGACAAAGCACTCAATTTCATATGGTAAAGAATTTCATACCCAAAATCCTTCTCTTCTTTTTTTTTTTTTTTGAATTTTTTTTTCGAATTTTTTTTTCTTTTCTCACTGATTCAATCACAAACAGCAATATTCAATTGTAATAATCAAACAATTGAATTCAAACACATAAAAATTGGCAAGGAAATAGAAGAGAATCAAAGAAACAACACTCCAAGCAATTGACAAACTTAAAGATGCAAGAAACCCCAGAAATTTCCAACTCTATAGATGGTGCAAATTTTGGCAGCCCTCAAACAAGCAATTTAGCCACCCAATATTGATGAATATGAAACAAAAATGATAGAGTAATCCAGCAGCCCTAGGAAAATCGAATTTCTGCACTTTTTTTTTTTTTTTTGCAACCTTAGAACAATGAAGCTCTAGAAACAAAGATGCAATAAATAAAAGATAGAAATACACCTGGTTGGAAACCTTGCTCTGAATACCAAATGATGTGAACCCCAATCGATTTGCTTTGAGACCCAACAACAATATTGGAAAACAACCCCAAGAAAGCCAAACTCAGATTTATGGATGGAGAATTTAGACCCGATGAGAACCCGTTCCAAGAACCTAGATTATATCAAAATCTAGACCCATTGAAGAATCCGTCTCAAGAACCCAAATTACAAAGGAGGAACGCCACAAAGGTTTTGATTTACCTTTGATAAGTTCAAATGTTCAAGAAGAACAAGAGGAGATAACTCAAACTCTCAAAGAAATGCCATATATTCTGCCTCTCAAATGAGGCTATAAGTTGTTTAAATAGACAACCCCCAAAAACCCTAATGAAAGTGACTCGGGTACTGTAGCGTGAACAGTGTCGTACGCCGCGCTACAGTAACTTCTAAAACCCTAGTTTGTATAATAATAACTTGCCAAATAAGCCCTTGGCCAAAATACAAGGCCTTCACAAAAACCCTAGTTCAATAGAAATAAGACGTGTGGGCTGGATATCCCCCAAGCCCAATTATTCTAGATTAATTCCTATGACTATTAAAATAAGCCCTTTTAATTAAATAAATAAATCTATGGACTTCAATAACAAAATGCCCAAGTCGTGTCTTCCATAGCTTTGATCAAGTGGATCCAAATTGATTCTCCTTCTTTCGAGCCCATCATGAGTGTTGGGCTCTTGTTAGCTTCATCCCAATTGGATTGCACCAATTCTTGCATTGCTCCCTTGATCTTCGTGGCTCTTATTCTTATAATTGATCCTTGAGACTTGGTCTGCCTTGGGGCCCATCAAGTTGAATTATTTATTATATTTTGTATAGAAATTTAAAAAAATTGTAATAATGAGATGAGAATTCTGAGTTTGAGGTGAGAATTTCTAATGGCCAAACCAAACCTAGTGTATGCAAAAGTTAACTTGTTTATATAACAAAATACATGAACTAAGCTAAAGCTTTTTCAAACTTAGATTTTCATGTGATGGTGATGGGCCATATGTAATGTGCGAGAATTACCATAAGCAACAAAGCATGTGGCGACTTATATATCTTACGTAAGGGTGTAAAAATTAACCGGTAAATCAAAAAACCAAACTGAGACCGTTCCCTTAGTTTCAAAATCGGCCGGTACTAGTCCGGTTCTGGTTCTATGCTTTTTAGGATCGGTATGGACCGATTCGCTATATTAAATATTTTAAATAATTTTTTTAATATTATATATAATATTTTTTATATAATAATATAAATTATAATTATATATAAGATAATGTTATTATAATTTATAACATAAGATTTTAATTTTAAAAATGAAAATTTGTTTGATCATATGCTTTAATCATAAAATATATATTAATAACATTTTATGACTTAATAAATTCTTAATATATATTTTTTTGATAAGTACATTAGTAAATTAGCAATACTAATATACATTAGTATATAATGTATATTAATTACAATTTACATTTTATGGCTTAATACTAATAGTCTAATACTATATTACTATTAGTAATATATTTTAAGTGATCAACATATAAATTACTAATGATAAAATAATGATATAATAATACTAATACTATCACTATCAATGATATAGTTATAATAAATTAAAGCCACTATAACAAATACTAATATATAGTTATTCTAATCATTATAACTAATACTAATATATATACTAATACTATTAAAATAGAAAATTTGGACCGAAACAGGTAAAATTAAAGGTACTGGTTTAAGAGGGTTACCGATGCGTAATCGGTTTTCAAAAATATAAAACTGGTGATACAGGTTTGGTATTAAATTTTGTCCAAAATTAGACCAAATCAGACCGGTTATACCCCTAAGATTCATAAGTACTAGAAGATGTGCAGTGCCTCTCGTTTGAGTGCTTTCATGCATGTAAATTTAAATGATAGTGACCACACTATAGGCTTTTGGTATCAGTGGTCCAGCTTTATCTCCACATACACCATAGAGAAAAAAAGAAATTAAGGTAATGGAGAATCCAACATCAACTGTACGTTAACACATCTGAAATTATATATGTTGCCTCACAATTCATAAACTGAATAGTATCAATCATGTCGCGCTTTCATTGATCCTAGTTTTTGTCATCTCTAAGTATTTTAGTTAGTGTATATACATGTACATGTAAGTGTTAGCTAGGTTCTTGGTACGACTGCCTAATAGAGTGGACTCTTACGAGTAGCAAGGTTTGGTTAGTGTGGCACATGGAACCTGGTAAAAGAACGTCCTTAGATAGCTCAAACCTACAGCCGGCCTGGTACGTTCAAGTTTGCAACCTTTTAGCTGATCTGTTCTGCGACACCTTCTAGGGTCCTGTCAAGTTGGGCCAAGCTTCAATCTTGAAGTGGCAGAGATGCGATAATTTAAGTCACAGATCATCGAGAAGAGAAGGTGCAGAGCCGGAAGGTATGGGATGGGAGTGACAATTCGTGACGGGCTATTTGAGCTCGTGTCAAATATTAGGCTATGATCATATCTCAATGAACAGAGAATGTGCAGAATGTACGTGTTTGGGCTTGATCGCCAGCCCAGGCCCTGCTAAGTTTGGAGCAACTAATTGGACTGACCAAACTTGGTACCTACTCTTCAAGCTGAAATATGTGGGCCTAGACTCGGACTTGTAGGAGTTGTTGGCTAAAATTAAAGGGTCAATGACTCAATAAGATAAATTAAGGGTAAATCCATTTTCTATGTTTTGAACTAATTTATAATTGAAAAATAATATTTGTAGTTATAAAATAAATAAATATTTTTAAAAAATATTTAAATATAAGATTTTTATAAAAAAATAATTTTTTAATAATAAATCTTATTTTTTTACGACGCTTACACGATGATATTAGTCTTTATAATTATATAAATACTAATTATTACTTTTAGTTATTATTATTTTATTATAAATTAAAAAAATAAACGATAAATAAATTTAAAAGAGGAATAATGGCATTTTCTATTTCCAATGTTCCATCCGGTAAAAGACACGAATAACGAACAAGAACGTCCAATGAGAAAGACGCACTTCTCCCAGATTTGGCGCTACTCTGCCGTCTGAAACAATATTTTTCTCGAAAGAAAATGGAAGGGAACAACCACCGTCACCTTGCTCGCTTCTTCACTAAATACTCCCGAAACAACTTCAAATCTCAACCCATCCCTTCAGCTTTCACCTATCGTCTTCTCTAACCAATCCTAGCTCTTCCTTCTCCCATGGCCTCGATCGCTTACGGTTCGAACCTCCCCTTGCTTCGCCAGAAGCAGAGCGACGGCGTCGGACCGAACACTCTCTTTGCTGCTCAGAAGCCGCTTGTCCTTCGGAAGAGCTCCCTGACATTTGATAACAAGTCGAGAAGCATTTCGCGGATTCGACGTTCCGGTTTCCAAGGCCCACGCGCCGTAAGAGAGGTTGTGGATGATCGGATTGTAGAGAAGGGGGGCAGCGCTAAGGAGAAACGCAGGGTTCTGAGAGTCGGTCTCGTTTGCGGTGGTCCATCCGCGGAGCGTGGAATTTCGCTCAACTCTGCGAGATCGGTTCTTGATCATATACAGGTACTTTTGCTTTTGGCCATTAACACTACATGTATCTTGAGGGGGAGTATTTTACACGAGCCTAACTTTTAGAATGTCCTAGCTGGCATGATAAGCCAAGATAGTCCACCGCGTCAGTATTCTGTTATGCAAATTTGTTATGGTAGTTCTTGGATTCATTTGTGTATATAAGAGACCTGAACGTAGTATTCTTGATTAATTCAATAAGATCACTAGTTTTCTCTTTTCATCGGTGCTCTCTAGTACTTTCTGTTGTTCTTGGTGATTCTCGAGCTTGCTGTTTAAACTCTTGTGTGCAGATCTCTGCACTCTTACTCTGTTTCCAGTTTGATCTCTGATAGTATGCATAGAACTCATAAAAACAAAATGAATTGAGGTGGCAAAATCTAACAGTGGTTTGTAACCCGCAAATACATAATATTTTAGCTGTACTGTTGGGATTAAATGGCTATCAGCTGCTAATTTGAAATATAATAGCGGAAGCAAACAAAAGAAAATTCAACAATCACACAAAAAACACCAAAATTTATGTGATTTGGCTTGGAACAAGCCTACTTCCACTGGCAAAATTTGTCTCAAGGAATTTACTATCACAAAATGGAGTACAAGAGAGGTTTCACAAATCACTCATCAATCCCAAAAGCCCTAATATACCCAATGAGCTCTCAAAATCTCACAAAAGAAGTTCTCTCTCTTTTCTCTCTGTTTTGGCCACTCAAAGTCACAATACAATGAAAAAATAACATGTATTTATACTGTACGGTGCAAAAAACCTTAATTACAGACATTTGCTCAAGCAGCATATCGAGCGAATAATCTGCCTGGCGTTCGCTCGAGCTGACTGTTGAGTGAGTGTCAAGTGAACAATCTGTCTGGGGTTTGCTTGAGCAGACTGCCGAGCAAAGTGTCAAGCCAAAGTTCGTTCGAACTAGGGTTGAGCCACAATCAAGCCAAGTCTTCAAAATGACGTTTTCAATAGTAAATTAGAAATCAAGCCACACTCAACAAATCTCCACCTTAGCTTCAATTCCGTCAAGCCTAAAATAAAAATGAATTCCACCAAATCGAATTTCACCATTCGGCGACGAGAACATCAAAGATGCCCACCAAAGATTGAAAAAAACAAACTCCTCCACAAATCCCAAACAGAATATGTCGTCTATCATTGAAGAATTCAATTTCTACCCAAAAGTCTTTAATTCCATAGACAACTTGACCAAATCACAAGTTTGGTTCTAATGAAGAATTTCAATCTCTTCACACAAAGACAAATGCACTACGATACAGATTGCTTACTTGAACAACGACTTTCGAATACACACAAAGGCTAACAACAAATATTCTTTGTCAAAGTAAGAACACCAAAAAGTCTACATGAGCATATCTAGAAGGTGGCCAAATACCTCCTCTATCTACCAGATGAAACTGTAGACTTGCTCTCACTGTGTGCCAATGCCAAAATCATAATCATGCGGCTTTCTAATAAAGAGCTTCACCTTCGTGCTATAACTTTGCTCTCATTTCCTGTGGAAACAACAATTGAAAAAGTTGTGGAAGGAGAAAGGTTCACCCAATAGCAAGCTGTGTTGACCGCTTCACCCAAATCTATAAACAAGTCTGGCATACCAAAAACATATTATGGGCTCTCACATAAGAGTCCGATTCATTCTGTTTAGCTACTCCATTTCTGTGGAGTGGACCCAACTGTATGGTACATGACAATATCAAAATTCTATCCCCAATGTTAATACAAAGTAGTTTTACCTTCTTGCTTGTTAGATTTTCAATCAAAACCTTCCAATGTTTGAAGATTATCAAACACATCACAAAACAAAAGTTAAAAGTTAAAGAAACCCAAACTTTTTCTCAAATGGTCATCAACAAACATGACTACAAACAGGGCACCACCTTGCACATAATGTACCCCAAAAATCAGACCAAATAAACTGTAGTAAACCTGATTCTGCACTGCTTCTCAAGTATACAATGCCAACACAAAAGATCAAGCTTCCCTGTCTTCTGATCACACAAAGCAAAAGCTACCTACTCACAAATGACCACGCTCATTCACTCATATGGTCCAATCACATGTGCCATAAACGAGTAATACCTGAATCTGGAACGTTTGAATATGCAACTACACCAATCACTATCTTACCAAGAAGAAAATAAAGACCATGTCTTGTTCCCTGTCATTACCACCAAAGTGTCCTTATAGACTCGAATGACTCCACCTATAGCTAAATACTGATAACCAAAGGAGTTAAAAATGCCTAAAGATATAAGATTTTTCTTCAAAGATGGAATATGCCGAACATTAGACAAAGTTCTAACAATTCCATCTTAATCTTGACTGAACCGATCCCAACAATATCACAAGGCATATCATTCCCAACCAAAATGGAATCATCGTTGACTGATTCATAGGTAGTGAACCAATCTTTCCTGGAATATATATGGAACGTACAAGCTAAATCCATGACCCATTTGTCACCAAAACGGCCGCTAGAGCCAATGACTGCTAGGACAATATAAGAGTTGTTAGACTGTTCTTCAACGCTAACAACATTGGAGGAACTTCTTCCTCTTTGTTCTTCAATCTGGGATACTCATTCTTATAACGACCAAGCATATGATAATAGTGACATTTAATATTTTTCTTGTTGAATTTTGAATTGCCACTAGAATTACCACTACCATTTTCCGAACTTTTTTTCTCGGATCTACCACCAGAAGAACATTTCACAAACAAGCCATCAGCTTGATTATTTGTGCCTTGTACACCCAATTTTGTTCTCAACTTCTTAGAATTGCAAGCAAATTTTACATCTGCCAAGGAGATAGTATCTCTACCATATAACATCCAGTTCACAAAATTATCAAATGAAACTTACAATGAACACACACAATTTAGGCTTGATCTTTATCATCAAGCTTAATATCAATATTTCTTTGATCCATAATAATTTTATTAAATTCATCTAGATGATCGAAAATAGGAGTACCTTCCCTCATCTTGAGAGTGTATAATCGTTGCTTCAAATACAAACAGTTGATGAGCGACTTCTTCATATACAAACTCAAGTTTCTTCCAAAGACCAACAGTAGTCTCTTCATCAGCAACCTCTTGCAATACTCCATCAGAGAGAGACAACAGAATAACACTATGTGCTTTCTCTTCATCTTTCTTTGTCAGTGTAGAAGATTCATGTGAAACCTTCTCATCCAAGACCTTTGCCAAGCCTTGTCGTCGTAACAGAGCCTTGATCTTGATGCGCCATAAGCTGAAACTATTCTAACCATTGAAATTCTTTACTTCAAACTTTGCCATAGCCATCTCTCAAGATCTTCTACAGAGCCTGGTGCTTTGATACCAGTTTGTTGGGATTAATTGACTATCATTGCCTAATTTGAAATATAATAGTGGAAGCAAACAAAAGAAAATTGACAATCACGCAAAGAACACCAAGATTTACATGGTTCGGCTTAGAACAAGCCTACATCCACTGGCGGAGTCAGTCTCAAGGAATTCACTATCACAAAATGGAGGACAAGAGAGGTATCACAAATCGCTCCTCAATCCCAAAAGCACCAATACACTGAATGAGCTCCCAAAATCTCACAAAAGGAGTTCTCTCTCTTTTCTCTCTGTTTTGGCTGCTCAAAGCCACAATACAATGAAAACATAACATGTATTTATACTGTACAACACGGATTAATTATGAACATTCGCTCGAGCAGATGTCAAGCGAACAATCTGTCTAGGGTTCACTCAAGCAAACTGTTAAGCCAAGGTTTGCTCGAGCCAAGGTGGGGCCACAGTCAAGCCAAGTCTCCAAAATGGCATTTTCAACAGGAATCAAGCCACACTCAACGTGTACAGTGTTGATATCCTGTTTGGTTCCTGTGGAATTTGTTGGGAAAGAAAGGAAATAGGAAAATAAAATACAGCCTTTAGTTAATAATTAAACAAATAACTACTTAATTGAGCCGAAAAGTGCCCATATTTCGGAGTGGAGCCCATTTTTCCGTTTTCTTTGTTGGAAGAACAATTAAGATTTGAATTCTCCTTTGCTTTTTGGCTTTACTGTTGTTCCCGATCATTTCCTTGGTCTTGGAAACCAAATTACAAAACGACCAAACTGTGCTAGTCCCATGTTGAATGTTGTTGGGGATGGATGGTCCTTAGTTGTCCATTAGCAGTACACAAGATCAGAGTTGTGCTCATATTGTTTCTTAATGTTAGATAAAATAATCTGTTTCATTTTGTACCAGGGAGATGACCTGCATGTGAGTTGCTATTACATTGATTGCAATCTCAACGCGTTTGCAATATCCTCTGCTCAGGTTTGTCTAATGTTCATTTGCAATGAATTGAGCAGAATTTCTGGATTTCTAATAAATTATTGTTCGTATTGGACTTTAAAGTATCTGTTAATTTCAATACTAATAGTTTTAAATACAACATGGGATAGGACAGAATTGAATTGGGAAAGTCTTGTACCTATTTAGTTTTTTAAAAAATATAACATGAAAAGCAATTTGAAGTGATGTAGGAGCCAGTAAAGTGATTGAAAGCTGTGTTTTCAAAGCACACATCAAAAGGAAGAAACTGAAATCACATTAAATTTTGAGATGCCTTTCCACTAAGTTGGTGCTCCTGTTATAGAACCATCAGTATATATAAAAACCAAACCAAATAAAGTAAACTAATTGGAAAAAGGAAATTTTACAAAAGACCAAATTGATCTAAATTGTCTAAAGTTGGTAAGAAACTAATTGGAAAAAGGAAAAAAAAAATTGGATTCATGGAAATTTAAAAGAAAAACTATTATGGAAATGATTCGGTGCTGAAATTGGAAAGAAGTTGGCTGAGAAGTGATTGTGTTGAAAGTAGGACAGAAGTTGACTGTCATATATCTGTTGGAAATCTCCCAGATATGCGGTTTCAGGAAGCCCTTGCTGACAAGCTAACATACAGCCTCTCTGGAAGTCTTAACTCAGGACAAGTTGTTGGTGACATTCCTAAGACATTCTAAACTCTCCTTGGATGTCTGTGTCAGGATAGGTTTTGTAATATCTTACCGATATGACATCCTGTCCTACACGACTTCATCAGTCATCCCACTTGAATATAACTCGTACTAAAGTTGCCTTCTTGATAGATGCTTCTGATGGGTGATACTTGAATAAATCTCCCTCCTGCATTTCATGCCCCCATTTAGGGAGTGGTGGACCTCCAACATCTCCCCACTGTGTGGCGACAAAAGGTTCAAGACCAATCTGTCCCAAGGTGGAATGACTTATGTTGCCCAGATGACTAACACAAGAGGGGGGGTGAATTGAGTTGTATTTAAAAAAAATAACAATTATAAATCAAATATACAATATAAAATATAAACAAAATATGAAACAACAATAAATATAAAAAGTAAGGGTAAGAGAAGCAAACTCAATATGTTAACGAGGTTCGGCCCCACTGCCTACATCCTCGCCTCAAGCTACCCCTCGAGGATCCCCGAATTCACTATTCAACCTCCTTAAGGTGGAGATAGAAACCTATTACACTTTTGAACAACACCGCTACAAAGGATCCGTGTAGAACACCCTCTACACTTGCAATCACCTTACACGTGGTGATTCAACTATTCCCTGTGTAGAACACTTTCTACACGTACAAGGATTATACACACCCTTTTACTGATACAAGAATTGATAGTGGGTAGGTTATCAGAAAACACTCCTCAATAAGTGAAATAAGAACAATACAGTGCAAACTATATCTCTCAAAATGAATAAGGGTTAAGGCTCAATGCTTAGAGAAGAGAGAATGAAAGCTTTGAATGAATGTTGTATGCTCTTGGTGTTGTAAATGTGAAGCTCTCAAATGATCTATTTATAGGCATATGAGACTTCATATTCAAATTTTAAAAAGATTCACATGTCAAAGACAACATCATTCACTTTTCAAAAATTTCAAATCTAATCTTTTTACTTTTTGCATATGACAAAAGGAGCATACTTTACTTTTCAAAAAATTCAAACCTAATCTTTTACTTTTTGCATATGACAAAAAGAGCACACTTTACTTTTCAAAAATTTCAAATCTAATCTTTTACTTTTTGCATATGACAAAAGGAGCACACTTTACTTTTCAAATTTTTCAAACAAAGACATCTACTTTTTGCATAAGTCAAGAAAAGTATCAATCACTTTTGAAAATATTCAAATAAAACATGTACATGTGAAAGATGACAATCAATCATCTTTTATATTTTCAAAGTTCAAACATTTAATCATGTCATGTACATGTGAAAGATGACAATCAATCATCTTTCAAAATTTTCAAATTTAATTTTCAAAATATTCATGCATATGTGGAAAATGTATTTTAATGCTTCATGATAAAATATTAATTTTGAACCTTAATCCTAATTTCGAATTTTTAAGAGATTTACAATATTACTCTGACTTTAATGTGAACTTGTTCCCTTCTTGCTCATGCTTGGTTCCTTGATGTGCTTGAATCTATTGTGTGGACAACTTGAGTTTGAGACTCTTTTATTCTTTAAATTCATTTGTTATCATCAAAATTCATGTGTAGATTTATAATTACACGAAACTTGAAACCTTGGGTTCAACAACTTATTTGATCAAAGTTGAAATATAGAGACCAAACTTTAGAGACAAAAGGTTCAAAATTAGAGTGTAGAGATTGATTGTCCAAAAGGCAACCCACAAAAACTATTTTAATATTTAACCCTTAGTTTTCTACTTGTCACTGCTGAGCAAGTTCTTGGTCTAGGGATAGTTCAGTCAACTCCATACTCTCATCCAAAATCCATTGGTGGTTCTTTTGTTCTTGTGTTTTTAGTGTCTCATCACATGCATACAAATCAGCATGCTTCTGTAAAATCTGCTTATTATAATATAATCTTTTGATTTTCTTTCTTATTTATGATGTTTCCAGGCATACTCAAACACTCCTGCTGATTTTGATTTTAAACTTGAAAAGTAAGGTAGCATTTTAATGTATGGTATTTACTTTCTTTGTGTAACTCAAATTTTATGATGGCCAATTCTGTTGGTTTTGCAGCCTCGCACAAGGTTTCAGATCTTTATCTGAATTCGCAGAACATCTTGCTGCATCTGTGGACATAGTGTTCCCTGTTATACATGGCAGATTTGGTGAAGATGGTGGCATTCAGGTGTAATATATTATAAGCCCGTTACATCTTAGACACACCAAGCAAAAATTAACATGTCAGTATTAAAAAAAAAAAAAAAAAAAACTTATTTAAGGTGTTATGGATTGATAGGATGTAAAAACATGTGATGGAATTTTCAGGGGCTTTTGGAAGAATATAATATTCCATTTGTTGGCACAGGATCAATTGAGTGTCTCCAAGCATTTGACAAGGTAAAAGAAACTTTTGATCTCGTTAAAGATAATTTGGTTTGTTTAGAACATTATAAGGCATCATTCTGTATTCAAGTGCCAAATTGGTTCATGTCCCGTTACATCATATATAGTGGACCTTGAAGCTGTCTCTACAAATTTTAAATGACGTGGGGCACCTAATTGGAAATTTTTGTCTCGAGCCTCTTTGGCCTACACTAGGTAGGTTTCTTGTCATTGTTTGGAAGTTTAATTAGGAGGGACTGGAATGAGCATTCCCTTGTTTGGAAGTTTAATTAAGAGGGAATGGAATGGGTGAAACGGAACTCCCAATCCCTTCATTTCCCTCATAATCTCAAATTTTCATTCACTACGAAATTGGGAGGAATAGGAGGAAATGAAATGAGAGTTAATATAATATTGACCAAAGTCCCTATATACCCTTTATAATTTGTTAAAATTCTAAACTAACCCATCTTTGTCATTTTCACTCGTAGATTCTCCTTCATTTTTCTTCTCATTCTCCCTTGACCTGTTCCTGTCATAAATGCTTCGTTTAGATGGTGTAGAGTGAAAAAATAATCAAAATAGATCCATAGTAATTTTTATTTTTTAGTTGCAAAAAAACTGCATATTGATATTATTGTCAAGCAAAAATTATTTGTGGAAGTCCATCCCTATAATTATTAATCGAAAATTATATTTGAAAGTTCATCCCAATAAAGTACAATTCATAAATTAAAAAAGGAAATTTAAGAAAAGTGCATAATAGTAATGTGTTTCCAATATATTCATATACATTTATTTCTATTACATACTTCTAAATGTGGTTATTTACATTCTATTCTTTCCCATTCCCTTCTTTTAAAACTTTCAAATGAGAGAGATTTCATTCATTCCATTCGTTTCATTTTCATTCATTATGCTCATTTCATTCAATTCCTTTCCATTCTTTTCTGTTCTATTCCAATTCATTCCTTTATAAACTCCCAAGAAAAGCCTAAAAGTGGGCTGATATACGAACTCTTTTATTTTCATGTTTGAAATCTTTAATGATGGAAGTTTTGAATTTACACTAATTATGATATGTAACTTAAACTAGCGGCATGAACCTTTTTAATTTTCACAATCAGAACCTCAGATAGGTAAAGTGCTATAATTATCATTGTTTTCTGGCTCCATGGATGATCTGCACAAAAACACATCTTGGCCTCTCTTTAGTATGCCCTTTAATGTCGCACAATTTTCAAATTCTTTGTTCGGAAAACACTAACTATTTGTCTCATTGAATAATTGGCAGTATGATGCCTCCTTGGAGCTCAGTAAACAGGGATTCATAACAGTACCTAGCTTTTTAGTGCAGGTATTTTCTCAACCAAGTTGTATCTGTTGATCAATAATCACTGTGTCATGTTTTCCCCCCAGTGCAGATGATTATATGTCTGTTACTAGTGCATACACTGCATCTTTTGTAACAAAGCCATGATGTTTTTCCCAAGTACATATGTTTTTTTTTATCATGTTTAGCAGTTAGCACCATAAGTGTGCCATAATACCCTTGTCTGTAATTGAGAGGAGCCTTAGCTTCTTTTGAAATTGCCAGCCCCCATGCAGTGGAAATTTTTTTTATTGATAAGTATTATTAAAAAACATTTTTTCTATTTTGGGATGGTTCAATGGATGATTAAAACTCTTCATTGCCAGTTTCTGCTTAATGGCTACCCTTTTATAAAAAAAAAAAATGATTACTTCTGATTCTACTTTCTATCTCAATTGTTCTTCTGAGAAATGAGACAGATTCAAGTGGTTCTTTTAGTTTGAGTTTTCGAGCTTTGGTTGAAATTGTGAACTCTTTGGTTCTGCTGAGTGCTGACTGCTGGAAGGCTTTTAGGGAAGTGTAAGGGATGAATCTGAACTACCAAAGTGGTTTGCTACAAATCAGCTGGACCCTTACTCTGGGAAAGTAGTGGTAAGCCACATTTTTCCTTTCATTGTTGGAAGTTTATGACATGTATTTACCTATAAAAAAAATGTTTATGACATGTGGAACTTGTTTCTGGTACTTGTTAGGTAAAACCAGCCAGAGCTGGGTCAAGCATTGGTGTTAAAGTTGCATATGGTGTGCATGATTCTTTGACAAAAGCTAATGAAATTATTTCAGAGGTAAGCTGGTTTTCTTGAGACTTTTCTGTGAGGCTAGGTTAACAATTTGCCAACTTAATTGAAAATGTTGGACTAATTTAACATTGTTTTTTTTTTTAATTATTATTTTATTATTTTATTTTTAATTTAAAGAAAAACACGTTAGACATTACTTAAAGTATCCACATAGAAACAATCCGAAGCTATAGAATTTCTGCATCAATTTTTCTTCGGGATGTGTCTGCAAAGTTTTGGACTTATAAATGCACCGCAGATATGTTTTATTTTATAAGGTCTTTGTGATCTTTGATAGGGAATTGATAATAGAGTCCTCGTTGAAATATTTCTTGAAGGAGGAAGTGAGTTTACAGCCATTGTCCTTGATGTGGGGTCTGGTTTGGATTGCCAGCCTGTTGTACTACTGCCAACTGAGGTATGAGCTCTCTGTGTGTTCTTTTTCCTTTTGACCTATTTTGTATCATGCATAATACTGAGCTTATTGTTAATGATATATTCACTATAACTAATGTCGTAACATGAACATGAGAGAGAGGGAGAGAGAGATACTGCAAATGGTTGTTCCAAATCCTGACCATTAGAGGAGGAGGTGTGAATCCTCTTTTTATGATTTAATGAGAAATATCGAATTCACTTTGGAATTATAATATGGGAACTTGGATATGGTACTTACCAAAAAATTGTTCAATATAAAGAACAATGCCTTGCCTAAGGTTTTTTACCATCAACTTAAAAACATATCATATGAGTTGTATGTACTAGATAAGTTATAGAAATGCTTACTATAGTGTTTGTCATTAAGGTCGAGTAAGCTTCTAGATTTGTGGAATAAATGTGCTGGGAGAAAATTGACACAAAAGGTATACATTTTTTTTGCTCTCTAGTTGTATTCTCTGATAACACAAAGTTTGAAAATTAGCTTTTATCTCTATTCTCTATGTCTAACAATTGGTTAAACCTTGTTTGGTGTGGAAACTGAAATTCCCAATGTACTCCTATAAAACTACGAAATTGTCTATCAATTTCCTTGAACAATTGGTTAGATCTCAATATTATGATTATTAAACGAATCAAATACTTAAAGAAAATAAGCAAACTTGCATAACACAACAATTGGTTACGAAGGGAAACCCTTTAAAGAACTTTTTAAAGGTAAAACCCTACAGGGTAGCCAAACCCAGGAAAGTCAATCTTATTATTTGAAAATTAATTACAAGTATTCATCAATTACAAACTTTTACAACTTGACTCTCTTACTTGCCTAGACAAACGACCTGTTTGTCTTCTACCGCAGTAGCAGCCAGAACTTCTGGCGATCTTCAAATATTGCCTTTCCTCCTGGAACTCCAGTGGCTGAAATCCAATCAACGATCCTCCAAACTTGGAGCATGATCACACTCAATGAGATGAAAAACAAAGTGAAAATTCTCAAGTGAATTTTCTCTCACAAGCACTCCGAATATGCTCTCTAGAATTTTTGGCTCAAACTCCTTAATGAGTTACAAAACCAAATCCCTCTAAATAGAAAGTCTGGAAAGAGTTCCAGTCGAAGTAGGATTTTGCTGACAGTTAGCAATAGTCGCGAATATGTGTCCTGACGGATTGCTGACATTTCGCGACAACTCTCTTTTGCAGTGACTGATCTCTGTTTAGCTTCTATTCTGGATAAATGCATATCCTCATGGACTCAATTTTTACCTAAACAATTTATCTAAACAACCTCTAAGATTTCTAGATAAACTCAATATTGTTTAGAAATAAATCGATAATTATTTTACATTCATCCAACAATTACAAATATAATGATAAGATAAGCCTTATCATATAGTCATCTAATCCTAGCCAATTTTTGCCTTTACAGAAACAAAGTACTTTTTGAACTTCAAAATATCATGAATACATATGGTAGGTTTTGAACTTGATTACTGGATAAATTGCTTACTTCCTATGCAAACAAAAATAGTTTGTAGAAAGAGACTAGAGTAATGAAATTTTTAGACCTTCTCATGGCTGAAATGATGCTGGCTATGTTCTAGATGTCATTAATTGGTTCCTAATGAATATTTTTAATAAACATTGTGTTTAAAATGACCAGGTAGAGCTTCAATTCCATGGCAGTGGTGATGCAAGAGAAAAGGATGCAATTTTTAATTACCGAAGGAAGTATCTTCCAACACAGCAGGTACAGCAGTAGCACATCTTACAATCACGCAGACACATGTATCTAAACATCACAGTTGGATGCATTTTTGCACGTTAAAATGATGTATGCAATGATTATTTCGTAAGTTAGATTGCATAACAAATTAATAAATTCCATCTTTTTGTGGGCTCTTTCATCTTTCTAATAGTCAGAACCCTGCATATTATGCAGGTTGCTTATCACACTCCACCTCGCTTTCCTATAGATGTAATTGAGAGCATCCGAGAAGGAGCGGCTTTGTTGTTCCAAAGGCTTCATCTACGTGATTTTGCTCGAATTGATGGATGGTTTTTGCCTAATTCTGTTCGTATGTTGTCATCTTCTGAAAGCAAATTTGGAAGGACTGAATCGGGTAACATAATATTTACTGATATTAACCTGGTAAGTTGGGAGATTGTTTATCCTCACCAGTTTTATTACCAGTGTCGATGTTTCATTGGGGTTCCATATTGATTTTTATGGGCATATCAGATAAGCGGAATGGAGCAGACCAGTTTTTTATTTCAACAAGCTTCAAAGGTAATTCTGAATTTAATTATGTGCCTTTTTTGGACATCATGACAGCTTCCCATGATGGAAAAAGTATAAAGCTACTTGTGCAGAAAAAATGTGTCTTTAGTAGTGTTTTGCAGAAATATAAAGTTCCATGCCTTTTGTGAATGGACTTTTGTTTTTTCCTCTTGCATAAAATCTCTAGATTCATATGCAAGAAATCATTTACTTATATTACTTCAAAGTTGTGCATTCAGTTTTTTTAATCCTTTCAATGATTATATTGATAATATATTTTATGCTGCTACCCAACCTAAAAAAGTAGTTACCCTCTTCAATATCCAGGTTGGATTTTCTCATTCGAACATTCTTTGGACTATTATTTACCGTGCTTGTATGCGGTTTCCCAATCTTGCATCATTCAGTAGGGGATCAAGTCATTTGCATAGAAGATTAAAATCCTCTCAGATTAGTGAAGTATTTTCCAATAGTGAAAGAATCCGCAAGGTTTTTGTCATTTTTGGAGGGGCTACATCTGAGCGACAAGTGTCACTTATGAGTGGAACAAATGTTTGGCTCAATTTACAAGATTTCGATGATGTAAGTATCATTCAGCAAGTGGTTGGTGTGTAAAGTGGTCCAACTTACCTAATTTGGTGGTGGAATTGCTGAAACATAAATAGCTTTTAGAGGTTTTTTATTTTTAGTTTTTTAGACTCTGTCAAATTGATTAATGATGAGCATGAATGTGACTTTTGGTCAGGATTTTATACCCATTTAAAAAAATTTCACACTTAAAATTGATCCAACATCTAGTATAGTTGCAGATCTCAAAGATGATTCAGTGGCATTTATAAGAGA
The DNA here is from genome assembly GCA_011037825.1 of Carya cathayensis. Taxonomy (NCBI): domain Eukaryota; kingdom Viridiplantae; phylum Streptophyta; class Magnoliopsida; order Fagales; family Juglandaceae; genus Carya; species Carya cathayensis. The sequence continues at coordinate 1,358,740 of QGSO01000244.1, read as the reverse complement.
GGAGTGTTTCGTAAATGTTACAAGTCTGTAATAGAAGGATTCTCCCAGAATTCTCTGGAAAATTATTTTTGGTTATTTGTTAATGACTAAAAAAATGAATGACATTCAATATAGTTCCTCAAAGTTTTCATTTTTAGTCAAAGTGCACTCAAGATTTGACATAATGTCTGAGTTGGCAATTTTGGTGGTTACAGCTTGAAGTAACTCCATGTTTGCTTGCCCCCACAAATGAAAATTCCTCTAGTGCAGATTCAATTGAGGAAAGTGATGTTAGCTCCAGAACTGTTTGGTCGTTACCGTAAGTGTTTTCATGTAGCTCTCTCTCTCTCTCTCTCTCTCTCTCTCTCAACAGGACAGAAGAAAGGAAAACAGCAAGTGTAGATCACATATGGGTGTCCCTAAGTTTATTATGTTTGCATGCAATCACAAATAAGGTATTTATTTTAGTCATATAAACCGAAGTTTCCAGTACCCAAGATAGCATGTCACTTTGTATGGTTTATCTGCTTCTTCATTCATGATTTTTGCAGTATCTCTACATAGATTTAATAGTCTTGAAATGTTTCTACCAAATGACAGTCTTTCAAGGGTCTGCCAAATATTCGATGTCTTCATTATATTACTCGATTGATTAAACAGTTAAAGAGTTAGATTCACATTAGCACGTTTTTGTATTTTTAAAGCATGAATGGGTTGTGGTTTGTGTGGACATTCTGTTGCTTTTTGTACAATTTTTTTATACAATATTTGTAGTTGTAACTTGTTTCTTTGACTACAGTTATTCTCTTGTGCTAAGACACACAACAGAGGAAGTGCTTGCTGCATGCATAGAGGCAATTGAACCAGCTCGGGCTGCACTGACATCTCAGTTGCGGAACACAGTGATAAATGATCTCATGGAAGGTTTAACAAAACATGGTTGGTTTACAGGGTTTGATATTGCTGATGAACCACCTGTGAGATTTTCTTTGAGGGAATGGATCAAGCGAGCCAAGGAAGTTCAAGCAACGGTTTTTATTGCAGGTTTTGATTACCATCCGTTTATTTTCTAGTGGAGGAATATTATATTTGTTTCTTTTTCTTTAATTCTAAAAAACATGATAGCTTACCACTAATTTTTTATGCATGGATTTGGTGTTATTTTTTTTAAAATGAAAAAATCACCTTTAATAAAATATACTATTCTGAATACAGCTAATATGTGGAATGGACATCATCTTCTTTGCACTCGTATAATTTACTTTCAAACCTTTGCAAGGGTTTTCTTATTTTTGCTGTTCTGGACATAAAAATACTAGAAAATATGTCTCATTTATTAGGTATCATCAAATACAAGAAGCTTATCTTTTATTGTTTGCAGTGCATGGAGGTATTGGTGAAGATGGTACACTTCAGGCTTTGTTGGAAGCTGAAGGGGTTTCTTATACAGGTCTTCTCTTACAAATCAACTGTTTAAGAGGACTGTATTGTTCTCCTGGTACCAATTGCTCATTTCTTTCTCTCTTTCTTTCCAATTGAAGGCCCTGGAGTGATTGCTTCAAAGACTTGTATGGACAAAGTTGCAACATCTGTTTCTCTTAACCATGTATGGCAACTAATCTTCATAAAAACAAGTGGTGATTTGCTGATATTATTATTCCTGAATCCTCAGTATTGGCTTGCATGTTTTCTTTGATAAGCATGCATTAAATCTCTCAATATGTACAGCTTGCAACCTCGGGAGTCCATACCATAAATAAGGATGTTCGGCAAAAAGAGGATCTCCTGAACATGCCCATACTAGATACATGGCATGATTTGACCTCAAAGATTCAGTGTGAAACATTATGTGTAAAACCAGCAAGGGATGGATGCTCAACTGGGGTTGCAAGATTATGGTAGGCGTCAGTCTGTCAATTATCCCAAAAACTTAAGTTGATATGAAGTGGTGTATTTAATCATTTAATTTAGAATGAAATAAATGATTAAATACACTTTGCACTCTACACTAAAAAAATTTAACACTTTGCATCCTTAAGCTACAAAAAAGTTTTATTTGCCATTTTTATTTTTTGGTAGTTGGAGGCTGTAATGTGCCAATTTTGGTTTTTTGGGCTCTTATAGCTAGAGGATAGAAAGTGTTTTTTTCTCTTTATTGTATATTCTAACTCTCCCTCGTACATGTGGACACTCCACTAAAATAGCAGGCTCAACTAGTGAAATATTTAATTTAAATCTGGGAGAGTAGATAAAGTATGTGTTAGAGTTTGAACTAAAAACACTACTTTGATACCATATTAAGCCACCAATTGTATCAAAAGTTTAAGTTCACATGACAAGGTGAATTTAATCATTTAATTATATTCTATTTGTAGGTTAATAACGTTTGTTAATTTCATTCTTCATGTGTTAATGATGATTGTAATGTTGGGAAGCATGTCACCTATTTTGGTAAATTCATATATTACGCCTATAGGGATACTTTGTTGTAATATGGGGTATTTTATTTTATTTTTGTTCATGCAGCTGTGCGAAGGACCTTGAAGTATATGTGAAAGCATTGAAGGACTGCCTTCTTCGGATTCCTTCAAATAGTTTGTCAAAGGTATATAGATTATAGATTTTTCTTATAATTCCTTTGTTTTTTCCCCTCAACATGGTTTTTTTGTGGTTGTGGCATGCCTATCAGTAAAAGTTGTTTCAAATATCCTTATCTTAAACCACGATGTGTAACCTTATCGTTATGCCAATACATTATACTCTTTGTTTGACCAACGCTTTGCTTACAAATCCTTTCTAAGGAAATGAAAATTAGAAGGCATAATGGGCCTGAGGCAAGTATGACAAGTGCTATGGGAGCCGTCTCATTTCTGAATTATAAGTCAATAAAAAAAAAAGTATCATTTCTTTTATTCTTTTACATTATAGTTGTCTGAAAAGTCATTATTAAATCCAGCATTGTATTATTATCATTATTTAGAGGTATAGGATTTATTGTTTATTATTGTTCTTCACTCAAGGGATTGGTTTTGTTACATTTCTAACTGATATGTAAATGCGAAGTCAATCGCAATATGTTCAGCTATTATAATATCCTTCAATCATCATTTAGCTTTATTCATGCAACATTTGAAAAGCCATTATCAACTTCTAATTTTCACAGTATGTGCCTTTCATTTTGATTAATATACAGGCACATGGAATGATTGAGATGCCAAATCCTCCTCCAAATCTATTGATCTTTGAACCTTTTATCGAGACGGATGAGATAATTGTTTCATCCAAATCCATGAATGAAAATGGGCATCACCTTATGTGGAAAGGACACAGTAGATGGGTGGAAATAACAGTCGGTGTTGTTGGAAAATGTGGATCAATGCGCTCATTGAGTCCCAGTGTTACCATCAAGGAGAGTGGTGATATCCTATCACTAGAGGAAAAATTCCAAGGTATATATTCGCCTGTAGTTATTCACTATTGCAAACTACTGTTCCTGTTTTCAAGTTGACTGCTTGTATGCCAATAATTCTGAATTCATGATTGTATTGGTACTCTATTATGTCACTTTTGAGCTAATGTATGGAGCATATAAGTTTAAGATATCTTCTAATTAAGTGATTTGGCTGAATTAACCAAAGTGGTTGAAGCATTCCTCTCTTTGCATAATTAATATGCTCAAACTTGAGGGCCAATGATTGTGCCTCTAACAAAGATCAAGAGGGAGGAGTACTAAGTATACTCGTGACAGAATGTTACTTTCTTTGTTTTGTATTATATGGACATTGTTTTGTCAATCTGTAGTGAGCACTGAATTTTTTTTTTTTTAAATTTCAATAAGTCTTATGTCTGTTCCTCATGAAGATGTTACTTGCTTGACAGGTGGGACTGGCATCAATCTGACTCCACCCCCATTATCAATTGTTAGGTTTGTGAAAAACCCCATCCTCTGAAAAATGGATCTTTTTTATGGTGATGATTTCTATCATGCCATGTATCTTCCAGGACATGCATTGCTTCATGTTATCTAATGGCTTTGGCTGGCAGAACTTAGTACTTCTAGATTTTGAGGGGGATGTGATTTCTCTGGTGCTAATGTGTCTTTTATATTTACTCTCTTCCACTATATTGGTATTACTTACGTTTCATTTTTTCTTATTCATTGAACCAGTAAAGATGCCTTGGAGAGGTGTAAAGAATGTATCGAACTGATTGCAAACACTCTGCAACTGGAAGGATTTTCAAGAATTGATGCATTTGTCAATGTTGACAGCGGGGAGGTATTTTGATTTCATTATGTCAGAGGACATTATTTACCTTTCAGCCTTTGCAATATTACCAACACAGGCACGATTTGTGATTATTTGTTCTCTTTGCCCTTTGCACATGCCTTTGACCTTTCCATGCATAACCGGCCAGAACATTTCAAGTGCTTAATTTTCAAAGAAGACAGATTAACGTTCATGCAGAACATGTTCATTTGAAAATAATAACAGTTGTCCCGTTTCCCCTAATGGGGCTCTATTTTCAAATGAAGATACTGCCTTCCAGAAATTATGTGATTAATGCTAGACCTGCTTGATTGTTGAAGACTTCTTTTTAATTGCAGTACACTATTTACAGGTGTTGATCATAGAGGTTAATACAGTACCCGGAATGACGCCGTCTACTGTTCTAATCCATCAGGTAAATCTCTGTCTTCTACTTATTTGCCGCATGTCTAGACGTCCTGTGGAAACTGATTAGATTAATTGCATAATTCATCGCATTAGAATCCTTTCCACTGTTCTTATATTCCATATGCATTGAAAGAGGATCGATCCTTTCAAAATTCAAGATATAGATCCAATTAAAAACGGTGGCAGTACAAAATTTTCAGCTGGCCCCAAATGCTGCACAATGATATCTTTTACACGTATTTTCTAAATTAAGATCTGTGACCGTGTCTCAGGCACTAGCAGAGGAACCGCCCATGTATCCTCGCCAGTTCTTCCGTTCGCTGCTTGATTTGGCTTTAGAGCGATCCACTTGAACCTCCTACTTTTGTTTTTTCTCTTGTTTTTTACCAAAAACTTTATTCATGTTTTTGTTTATTTTTGTTGAACGAGTGTTAAGAAAACGGGTGCCTTCGAGTGTTCCTCTTTCCTTTTAACATTGTTTTCTTAGGCTAGGTTTGAATAGAAAAAGCATTTCGTTTTATCTTATTTAATTATTATAATTTTTATAAATTTTCACATAAAATATAATAAATAATTTAAAATTAATAATATTAAAAAATAATATTCTAATAATATTTTATTTAACTTTTATTTCAATTTATCTAATCTCAAATCATTATCCAAACCGATCATAATGTAACTTCTGGAGGATGCCAGTTTTATTTAATTTGATTTATTTTGATGCTTTGTGTTTTTTTGATGTATTTTGATTTATAGTTTATTGTTTAAAATAATGAAAATGAAGCTAATTTGATATATTTAATAAACGCTTTAAAAAAATAAATAATAAATAATAAAAGTTTATTATTATGGAGAGAAGGACTTCTAATCCAATATGGGTAGCTTTTAAATATTTCAACTATAAAAAGCGACATATTTAACCAAAAATTATTTAATCTATTGCCTAAACCAACAACAATGTTTTAAAATTATACCACAGTTTTGAAGTGTATAATTTATACGTATTGTTTTTTAAAAAAAATTAAATAAATTTAAGATTTATATAAAATAATTATTTTTTTAAATAAATGTGAAATCGGTATATTTATCATTGAAAAGAAATGGTGTGACGTTAGTTAAAAATAAAAAATGGTGTGACGTTGGCCACGTAAATCTTGAAAAGAAATAGAGAAAGAATTTTATTATTTATTATTTTTATACATTATACTTGTTTTTATTTTATTATTTTTAAATTAATTAAATTTTTTATTTATCATTTATATAATATAGATTTAATAAAAAATAAAAAATAATGTATAATTTGTAGTATAAAAGTAACTACTAGAATTTGTATAGAGAAAAATTAAAAACGAAACAAAAAAGTTCACTCTGGTGTTGTGTTGGGAGGGGTGTACGGTGGGCGAGGAAAGGTGGCTTCTGTGCTGTCTCGAGCCACTCATTACGAGTGGATTGCGCGCTACCCAAAGCAAAGTTTCACTGCTGCATCATCCAACGTTGCAGTATGTGAGACAACAGTCAGACTGCCTCTTCAACTAAACTATACCCCTTTTCAATTTCTTCAATTTAATTTATTTTTATTTTTATTTCATTTTGATAACACAGTTTAGGATGAATAATGGAGATTTATACGAGAAATCAAAATAAAAATCCTTAATCATAGGGTTTATTTTCAGTCTTCTAGTTTTGTTTTATTTTTTTTAGTGATTTCCGTGATTTATTTGAAGTATCAAAACTAATTAATTAATTTGAATAGCATTCAATTCAATTGTCCAGATTACATCACATCATATGTGTGCTGTTTATCTTTAGAATTGAATTTAGTATTATTTTCTAATTTTTTATATCTAAAAATATAATTTATTAATTTTGATAATCTAAAATTTACGTTTAGATTGGTTTTGTTAACGTGATAATATGCTATTTAATTTATTAAAAAAATTAAAAATACAAATTAAAAAAGATAAACGTGAAGTATTATTTTTTTATTTCGATTTTAATTTTAATATGATTTTTATTATTATTATTTTAACGGTATATTTCAGACCACCTGTAAAGTAATATTCTGCAGGTATTAGAAGGGAATCTCCGAATCTTACTGCAACTCCACCCAACTTTTCCACATTGATAAAACCAAGAAACAGACCCAAAGCGAAAAGTAAAAAGTGGAAAGCGAAATAAAAGGAAAAGTGTGGTCCGGACCGCAATTGTCCCGCCTTTGGGTGGAAAGTTCAAAGCTCCTGCTCATTTTGAACTGTTGACCAGACGCGGCCGAGCTTTCTGACGAGGGTGAAGAACAACAATGCCCCTGTTTCTCTGATGTCTAGTCCGCAGCTACCACTCAGGTCTCAGAGGTACTGTTCCGTCTGTAAACAATTTTCTAATTTCTTTTCTGGGTCCACCGAAATATGTGTTCTTTCTACTTTGTTGTTTTGGTTCTGGGTAGGAATTTAACAAATTACTCTAGAGAATTCCATGTGCTTTTGTGTTTTTCTTTTTCGGATTTATGTTTGTTTTTGGATTCTGACGTGTGATGTAGAAGGACTTCGGTAATGGGCTGTAATTAGCAGTTTGGTTCGTTGCTTTTCTATTTAATAAGAATGGTCGTGCATCATGCGGTGGATATATGAGAAAAGCGTGCGATTTTTTTTTTATCTTCTGCCATTCTGTAGTTTGTGGTGGGTTCTGTCAGGAATGGAATTTTTTTTCTACGCGCGTCAGAAATGCATTTAAAACATGTATAAACTATGATGTTTCTTTATCAGATTTTGTGGTTTCCCCGGTAGTTGAAGATTTGGTTGTGATTTAGATGTTATAACGACCAATTATCATCACCTTTCATTCACGAGGTGTTGGACGTAGTTTTTCCCCCAAACAATGATGTGTTGGTGCCTGATGGGAAAATCCAGATCTTTGTGTTAATACCTTGATGAGTTCTAAAATTTTAAAAGAATATTACAATATTAAAGTTAATATGCAGCAATTCAACTTCTAAGAAAACTAAATTTTTTTACGTGGATCAATAATGGATTTGTTTTTTCTTCAATTCTTTACTCTGCTTCCTTTGCTTATCAGAGATTCAGAATGCTAGGATCTATCTTTCCAAAGATAAGCTGGCTAAATCTTATGCTTTTTGATTCTCAGCAAGAGATGACAGTCTGAAATTTCCTCGTCCATCTTCTAAATTCAAGAAAGGTGGTTAGCAATCTCTGTTTCTTCCTTGATTGATGGCACAGTGTAGACAGTCGTGGTGGTCTGTGGGCATTTGAAATTTTAAATTCTTGGTATCCAAGACACTCATAAAACTAAAATTTAGTGGTAGAATGATTCCAACTCGTAATGGAGGAGACTTAACTGAAGGTTGGGAAGAATCAACCTCAAGTCCGGCCATGCACAGTTATAACGCCAATGGAAACGATGCTCTTCATATTTCAACATCCAGAAAGGGACTACTGAGTGATGAAAGTCCTAGAAGAGAGAAAGGGGGCAGGTTATCAATTATTCCCAGTAGACTGGGCTTGCTGAAAACCAATTCCAGCGGTAACTTAGTTTCCCCAAAAGCTAGATTTCAGCACATTGCAGATGAGAAGGATGACATCTCACGTTCTGTACCCTCTTTGACTATCCAAGGTTTTCGAGAGCACTTCGGTGGGATTCTAGCTCCGAGGATTGATTGGAAATCGCTGAGGATAATCTGTAAAGCATGGATTAAGAACCCTTTGAACATGGCCCTTCTTTTCTGGATAGGCTGTGTTGCTGTTTCAGGTGCAATCCTTTTTCTTGTCATGACAGGTATGTTAAACAGTGTCCTACCTAAAAAGTCACAGAGAAATGCCTGGTTTGAGGTCAATAATCAAATCCTCAATGCTCTCTTTACCCTCATGTGTCTGTATCAACACCCAACGCAGTTCCACCACCTTGTGCTTCTGTGCAGGTGGAAGGCTAAGGACATTACCACACTCAGAAAGATATACTGCAAGAATGGCACTTACAAGCCACGTGAATGGGCCCATATGATGGTGGTAGTTGTGTTACTTCATGTAAATTGCTTTGCTCAATATGCCTTGTGCTCACTCAATTTGGGATATAAAAGATCAAATCGACCTGCTTTGGGTGTTGGAATCTGTCTCTCTGTTGCAATTACCGCTCCAGCAATAGCAGGTGTCTACTCCATTGTAAGCCCCCTCGGGAGGGAGTATGACTCTGGAGTTGATGAGGAAGCTCAGGTTCAAACCTTTAGTAATGGCACCAGTCAACCCAGCCACCCAAGGGTGCAGGCAATGGAAAAAAGATTTTCATTTGCATCAAGAAATGAGAAGATGATTGTTAAGCATGCACCCAAATGGAGTGGGGGCCTATTTGATATTTGGGACAATATTTCTACAGCATATCTCTCTTTATGCTGCTGCTTTTGTGTCTTCGGTTGGAATATGGAAAGACTTGGGTTTGGGAATATGTATGTTCACATTGCAACTTTTCTCCTCTTCTGCATGGCCCCATTTTGGATCTTCAACTTGGCTGCCATCAATATTGATGATGAGACTGTCAGGGAAGCTCTAGGATTAACTGGTGTCGTGCTTTGTCTGCTTGGTTTACTCTATGGTGGATACTGGAGGATTCAAATGAGGAAGAGATTCAACTTGCCTGCCAATGACTTTTTTTGTGGAAAGCCAGCTGTTGCAGATTGCACACAGTGGCTTTTCTGTTGTTGGTGCTCTCTTGCCCAGGAAGTTCGAACGACGGATTTCTATGACATTGTGGAAGATAAATTTTGCAGAAAACAGGAGGATGAGAATGGCCAGCCATCACTCTCCCCTTTACCACGTGAAGATGGATCAGTTCGATTCAGTTCCAGCCCAACTTTACTTTGGAACAACCCCAGATTGTCTAAGCTCATGGATGAAAACTCCATGAGTCCAAGTAGGCCGCGTCCAAACTATCATCATGGTCCTGATGGAGAGCTCCCAATGTTGCAGGAGTTTTCTGTGGGCGGCATGGACAATTCTATGAAGCCACCCAATCTATCATCGATGCAGAGAGAAGACTGACCAAAAATCATGCTCAGAAAAACTCTATTGCGGCATTCAGCAGTGACTCGTCGAGTGGTCACGTTTATGGTGCATGTAACACTACGTAAATGTTCTATATATGTTATATGTTCTATATAACTCCATGTTATATGTTCGTAGTTTCATATATGTTAGCACGTGTATTGTGACGTGTCTATTGGGACACATTAAAGCATATGAGCATTAGTACTAAATGTTTATCTCCGGCCAGCCTGTCTATTCTTGCATACCATGATAGTGGGGGTTAACATTCCTATTTGATCATTAAGTTTTTTAACGAGTAAAGAGATCAGACCTCTCGTTAAGCACCATGTATCTTTGATCAACACATATATCTCATAGATATGGTAGAATAATTACAACAGAAATCGATTTAGGAATGTTGAGAGTCAAACTTTTCCTTAGTGGTACTGATTAGGTGGGTGGAGGCTCTCCTGCGTGTTGTTGAGCAAGTCAAATATTTGTTGAATTTTTTGTGTGGTCTATTTTATGGCGGTCCAGTTTGATGATTTGACCTGACAAGAATTTGTTGTAAATTTTTAATAGATTTTCAATGAAATAATTTTAGACTTATTTTTTGCTCTTGAATCGATTTGACTTGATATATTAATTAGGGTTTAGTTGCTAAATAGGGTTTACTATATATATTGTATTATCTTTGTATGATTGTTATATTGCTGCTCTATGTATCTGATTGTCATTTGAAATAAAACCCTCTACTACTCCAGGGATGTAGACATATTGCAGAATCATGTAAATTTTGTATAGGATCGGGCTATTATGTAGCACAAGCATATATTTTTTTTCTCTTTTCACATTTTTTAATATATTTAAATATTTTTAAAAAATAAAAAATACACCAATATATTTAAAATCACTTCTTTAATCATTAAGTAAAAAAAAAATGACCAGTGGTCAACTAGGGCAGTCAAGGCGGCATATAAGCTTTTCCCTTTTGTATATCTTGTGTGATTGATTCCATTTTTACTCTACTTTTTTTCCTTATTATTCTTAACAATACCATCACGTATATATGGCACAACTTTCTTTTACTAGAATTTCATTCCCTGAAGATAGTAGCAAGCTAGTGAAATGACATTGGGTCTCTTCCCAAAGAAAAGCTAATGTATGGAAGGTTACTGCTACAATGTAAATTGAGTTCGATTAACGCTCTCACGTTTCTCCGCCTCGAAAATGAGTATGGCCCCTCACTGTAGTCCTTTCGTTTGTTTCTAAAAACCCCAACTTTAGACTTTCCTTTTGTGGAAGCATTTTAGTCAACCAAATCCTTTAACCTTAATATCCTATAGAACAATCTATTTACCAAATTTGTTCCTGTTAGAACTTCTAGTCAACCCTTCTAGTTTCCCTTATCCCTTATTAATCGAGCCACCAACCAGAACCTTCTTCCTCTTTTCCCTTTCATGCACCCTTGCATCATCCTCTCAAACAGAGTAAGCACCATGTCGACGTCAAAGGAAGAAATCAATGGTCTCATCAGGCAAACGAGGGCTCTTTCGTGGGAAGATCTACAATTGGAGCCGGAGAGGATCACAGCAAAAAAAATTTCAAACCTGTCTTTGATCAGTAAGCTTGTCTCTGCAAAGCCTCTCAATAAAAATACTTTCCATGTGACTATAAAGGCAGCGTGGAGCTTTGTAATAGGGTTGATGATAGATATTGAAACAAATATCTTTCTTTTTACGTTCCCTTCTCAATAAGATAAGGAAAGAGTATTAGAGAATAAACCATGGAACTTTAGAGGGTTCTATATGGTCTTGAAAAACTGGCCACCACGGTTGAGTATCCAGGAAGTGCAGCTGAAAACTTCGGTTTTTTGGGTCCAAATCCATGGACTACCCTTAGAAATGCTCACTAACTAACCAAAATGCAAAATGTATAGGAGTTGTTCTTGGAAACTTGCTTGAGGTAGATAGAGCCTCCATATTCGGTGTAGCATTGAGAAGGTATTTGTGTGTTAAGGTTGAAATAGATATAGAAAAACTTCTTCCAGAATGTTTTGACTTGAATAGGCCTGAGAGAATTCCCAAAAAGATCATACTGAAGTATGAACGTTTGTCTGACTTTTGCTATTGATGTGGCACTCTGGGTCATGTTGCTCTAGCTTGTCCTTTATATGCTCCGGTTCTAGACCAGTCAAGGTATGGGCCTTGGATGAGAGTTGAAACTCTGATTATCGACACACTCCAAGGCAGCTTGTGGAACATCAAAATCAGATTGCTGTGAGACCCTTTCTGGGATTACAACTGCCGGTAGTTGAGGAAAGGCACGAGGTGCAATTCACATAAGTGCAGGAATCTCAAATAGGAGAAAGGGAGAATTTACAAAGGCAGAACATATCCAACGTCCATGAATCCAGGATCAACCGAATGCAACTGGGTTTATGCACAACTCTTCCTCCAGTAAGATTTAGGGAACCCTCCACAACATGTACCACTCCAAAGCATCAATCGAGAAGACCTTCTTTAGTAAAGGGAAAGGAAAAATGTTTGTTGATAAAGTTAATTGTTACTCTAAACTCTAGAATACTGGCAATGCTATAAACATTTTTTCTGGGATCTCTAATGTGGATGCATGGTCTAGCCATGCTTGTGGCAAAACTCCAATGGAGGTTGAAAGGCACTCGGAACAGCATAAGCAAACTGGAGGAGGAGATGAACAATGGGCCAAAAAAGCCTCTGGAAACCTTATTAATTTCCCAAGCCCAATCTTTACTCAACCTGACAACGGACCCATCTCAAGCCTACCCCAAGAGATCTCTAGCCACCCAGTAGACTCTTCAATGCAGCAGGCCTCCAATTTACTACACCTCTGCAACAACATGACCCACCAACAAAATCAGTCGACTAGAAGCCTACTAAAACCCAACAAACCTGAGCCTATGATTCCAAGTCAAAAGCCCATGTTGCCCAGACACAGCCCTTTGGTCTACCAACAATTATTGAGGAATTTTGACTTTTTACAAGAGTCAATGGGTAAGGCCTGCATGGAAATGAAGTCATATACAGTAGAGGTGTGCTTTATGCAAACAAATAGGGCCCCATCTATAATGGGTTTGAAATCTTGGACTCAAAGAGCCCCAACAAGAAGCTCTTAACAGGCCCAGACAAATAGGACCAAATGGGAAACAAGGACCCAAGCCCAGGTACTAGCTATTCCCATTGAATCCTCTTTTCTCTCTAATTCCACAAGTCTAAACACCAAAGCCAAAGCAAGCCCAACATCATACCCACGCTAAGATGAAACCAAAGCAAAGGATGGCCATAAGGGAAGAAATGAAACCTGCTCTCAATCCCCATCCCAAATGACTCCATTGCCACTAGCAAACCTAACCCCAGCCCTGTCCCCCCTAAACAATGTTGAAAAAGAAAACTCTACTGCTAAAACCAACCTATTTCCTTGCCGGATACTTGTAAAAGGACTACAAAAAGGAGGCTAACTCATTGGGATGTGGAGATCCCACCAAAAAAGAGAGCATTTGTGCTAAATGTGAAGGTTAATTGCCCCAAACTGCAAGAAGAAATTGAAAACGCTGATCAGACTTTAGAAGAATTAAGAAAATTGCATGGTGAAAGGAAGATGGTCAAAATAGAGAAAAAGTCGGAGAAAGCAATTGATGCAGCTGGTAAAAATTTTACTTTCTTTGCTCAACAATTTTCATGTGTCGATTCAATAGCTGAGGTGGCGGGCCACAACCTGTCACCTCCTCAATTATGAAACTTTTATCTCGGAATTGTAGAGGTATTGCCCGACCTCTAGCAATTCGAAGTTTGTGAACTCAAATCAGGCAGCATTACCCTGATTTAATTTTCCTTTCTGAAACTCTTTTATGTGATGTTAATATGGCTAGTATTGTTCATGGGTTTGGGTTTTCTATGTATTTGCATGTCCCTCCCCCAAAGAAATGGGGAGGCCTTTTGTGTATGTGGCATTTGGGTTTGGAAGTGGAACCTGTTTTTGTAAATTGTAATGTAATGGCTTTATTAGTGTACTCGGACCCTACTCATGTGCCTTGGCTTCTTCTGTTAGTTTACTATCTAGCACAACCCTTAGAAAAACAATCTTTCTAGACCTTGGTAAAGTGGATAGCAGATTCTTTCCCTGGCCCAATCTTAGGATTAGGAGATTTTAACTCAATGATAAGTCAATAAGAGAAATTGGGGAGAAAACCTGCCACTTCATCCTTGCATCCTTCTGGCCTTAGTCTTTTCATGAATAAATTTGGATTAGGAGATTTAGGGTATGATGGCTCCAAATTCACTTGGTCTAACAACAGATTTGGAAGGAGTCATGTCAGGGAAAGGTTAGATAAAGGAATAACAAATTCTAATTAGACTCTTCTTTTCCCTAATAGAAAAATTCTTCACCTTCCAATCTACATCTCAGATCATGCTCCTCTTCTGCTTAATACCTCTGCCGCAAGGAAAGCACCTAGGTCTTTTAAATTTGAAGAATTTTGGGCCAGAGATCCAAATTACCTTGGGATCATTAAAAGAGCATTGGGAGCAATCCTTCATAGGTTCTCCTCTCTTTATTCTCTAAAAAAAATTGAAGTCTGTGAATGTTGCTCTCAAAATTTGGAATGGAGAAAGCTTTGGACATATTCAATCCTCAATAAAAAATCTCAATCTTAGATTGTCCCAAATTCAGTCTGAAATTCCTTTGGATGAAACAATTTTTCTTAAACAACATCTAAAATCTTGCTTGTCAGAACAATTGAAAAGAGAGGAGATTCTCTGGAGGCAGAAGTTGAGGCTTCAGTGGCTAACGACCATGGACCTTAACACGAAATTTTTTCATATGACTTCCACTATGCGTAGAAGAAGGAATGCTATACAATTTCTCAAGAACTCTTCAAATCAATGGGAAAACAACCCTACCACCATTGAGACTATGATCTTAGAGCACTGCCATTGGATTTACCAATCTTCCAATCCTAGTTTCCCAACTGATCTAGAGCAACTTTTCCCAAAAAAGATTTCCTCAGATGACAATGATTTTCTTTGTGGCATCCCTTCTGAAGAAGAAATCATGGCAACCATCAAGCAAACTCCTTCTAAATCCCCTGGCCCTAAGGATTTACTGGCTTTTTTTATAAGCATTATTGGGATGTTATTTGTGAAGAGGTCATTCGAGCTATTAACCATTTTTTCAATACGGGCTTTTTGCCGCAGGAGCTTAATCATACTCATATTGCATTAATCCAAGACTGATTCACCAACCAAGGTTCATCAATTTAGAACAATTAGTCTGTCTAATGTGTGTTATAAGAGCATTCTAAAGATCTTAG
Source organism: Carya cathayensis (assembly GCA_011037825.1). Lineage (NCBI taxonomy): Eukaryota > Viridiplantae > Streptophyta > Magnoliopsida > Fagales > Juglandaceae > Carya > Carya cathayensis. The sequence continues at coordinate 1,343,708 of QGSO01000244.1, read as the reverse complement.
CAAATAGGCTCAAATAGGCCCTCAACAAATTCATCTCTCCATGACAATCTGCTTTCATCCCTGGTAAAGTCATCCAAGAGAATATGATTGTGGCCCAAGAAATTTTTCACTTCATGAAAAACACTTGGACAAAAAAGGGATTAATGGCCATAAAAATTGACATGGAAAAGGCTTTTGATTTTATGGAATGAATTTTTCTCCTAGAAGTCTTAAAGTGTGTAGGTTTTCACCCAACTTGGATTAATTGGATCAGAACCTGCATTACTACCGTTTCTTTCTCCATTCTTATCAATGGGAAATCCTGTGGGAAGTTGCATCCTGAAAGAGGATTGAGATAAGGTGACCCCTTATCCCCTTTCCTCTTTATTATAGGAAATGCAATATTGTCTAGATTGATTGTTAGAGAAGAGAACATTGGCAACATCAAAGGCATTAAAATGGGAAGTTTAGGACCCAGAATACCCCATCTTCTGTTTGTAGATGATCTAATTCGTTTTGGAGCTGCCTCAAGTACAAATGCAAACTCCTTTCTCAGATGTCTGAAGAAATACTCTGATTGGTCTGGCCAGAAGGTTAACAAAGGAAAATCTTCTATTCAGTTCAGCAAGCTTACTCCCCCAACCACCTTAGGGACATTAGAAATGTTTTGGATATTAAACTATCCCCTAATAAACTAAAATATTTGGGGCTTCATCTGAATTGGGATAAAAGTAACAAAACACCCTTTTGAGGAAATCCAGGAAAAAATAAATAAATAAATTGGTGGGTTGGAAAGCAAAACTCATTTCACAAACAGGCAGAACAACTTTGATTAGATTGGTGGCTAGTTTTATTCTTGCCTGGACAATGTCAAGTATGCTTCTTCCCAAGACCATTAATAGCAACATTAATAAATCTTTCAGAAGGTTTTGGTGGGGGTTTGATCCAAAGAAGACTCATAATTTCACTCCCAAGGCTAGGAGCTCAATTTGTAAGCCTAAATCTATTCGCGCCGAGGGGGGGGGGCTTGGATTGAGACTGAGTTCTAACTTCGCTGGGGGGGGGGGGGCTTGGATTGAGACTGAGTTCTAACTTTAATAGGGCTCTTTTGTGCAAACTAGGTTAGTCCCTCCTAAACTCTTACAATAGCCTTTGGAAGTCCGTACTTTCCAGTAAGTATCTTCGAAATAGCTCTTGGCTTCATGCTTCTATAAAACAAAATGACTCTAAATTCTGGAAAGGTCTAGCAATACAGAAAAGTTTTTTGGCTACTAACTTTTGTAACCAAATAAACAATGGAACCAACACAGCTGTTTGGGAAGATCCTTGGATTCCCTCCCTTCCATCTCACATTCCCTCACCTTCCTCCTCAAGTATCATCAAGGATCCAGCTTTAAAAGTTGTGGAGTTGACCATGGAAGAACCAAGAAAATGGAACTCTCTTCTTCTTTAGACCCTTTTCTCAGATGACACTATGGGGAGATTGAAAAGATCCCTCTTGCTCAATATAATTTGCAATGCCTCTCTGAAAAGGCTAAGTGGCTTCACCACTCAAGTGGTAAATTCTCAGTCAAATCAGCTTCTGCTGCTTTAATATCTCAATCTCCCAATCCAATCAGCTCTCATCCTCCTCAAACTTGGAAAAATCTGTGGGCTCTAAAGATTCAGGATTGTCTCAAGCTGTTTACTTCGAAAATTGTTAACAAAATTCTGCCTACACGCTCCTTGCTTAAACAATGCATTGATCTTAATGATGACCAAATCCTTTGCCCAATCTGCAATTTAGAGGAAGAAACGGTCTCTCATCTTTTTCTTAGATGCTCCTACTCTAGGATTCTCTGGCGTCAATCCCCTTGGCCTTTGAATATTGAAAGCTTAGTGGGACAAGATATCACTAATTGGATAATTGTTTTACTTGAGCTTGTTACAAAACTTCAAATCCAAGCACAAGACTCTCAAAACTTTAACTTTTTGCTATTTTAGCTATGGATTGTCTCTAGTTCTATAGAAATCAAATTGTTCATGGCTCTCCAACCATTCCTATTGATCAATTCATCAAGAATGTTCTCAAGCTCTTTCAAGAGCAGTGTTAGTGCCCATTGGACACCACCTGTTAGAGGTAGAATCTCTATCTCTTTTGATGTGGTAGTTAGACCCTCTAGTAGTACCATAGCTGTGGTGTGTAGGGATCACCTAGGAAACATAGTAGCTTGTGCAACTTATTTCACCAGAAATTGCAATCCAAATAATGGTGAGGCACTAACGGCTTTGCTTGGTATCAGAATAGCATCAGAAAAAGAGTGGAAGAGCATCAACTTAGAAGGTGATTCGCAGGTTGTGATCTCAGCCTTAAACAACCCCCTCAACATCTCTGATTGGGCAATAGATGGAACAATTCAAGGCTCAAGAACACTACTTAGAAACTTTGATGATTGGAAAGTAACAAAAACACGTCGGGATTAGAACAGATGCGCACACTAGATTGCGCAATGGGCTTCTTCCAATTCTGTATTTGGGGAAATTCCCTTAAACTGGATTCACCAATGTCTTTTGGAGTTCCATAGTGGGAAGGACCACCTTTGTAATTATTTATAGACTCTTGCTTTATACTTTCTTTATGTCCGTTGAACTATCTCTGTAAGTTGATCCTTTGGTTTAAATGAAGTTCTCTTTGGAAGAAAAAAAAAACTGAGTTCAATTAATGAGTGGCTCTAGAGCCGCACGTGGGGGATCCCGCATGGTTTTAAATATATTTTTTTAATGCTTTTAAATATTATATATATGCATATGGTTAATTATTTAGTGGTTAATTATAAAGGCATCTCATCATGAATATCAGAATACCCAAATTAACAAGACATGCATTCATATCATATTGAAGCTATCTAGGTCGTGGCTGTATAGTCGTCCTTGAGGCCTTTCAGATTAATATATAATAATCATGAAAAGTACTACATGTCTCTAGTATCTGAGTTTTCTCTTGGTAAGAAAAACCAAGTGATGGAGTTTCGAAAAATCCAAACATCTCAGAGATCAATCGTTAAATTTAGTAAATTATTTATATAGAAACATATATATATACACACACACATAGGTTTTTGGTCACATTTTTCTTCTGTTTTTGGCTGCTATATCATATATGTTGAGAAATAAATTTCTCATTGTCTGTGAACAATTGGTCTTGAATATGTTTATAAATAATGAGCAAATCTTTCTTTTAGAACTGATTTTATAAGATGAGTTAGGCCATGAATTTCTTCATGGTATCAGAGCCTGTCATAGGACAAATGGGGCCTACAATACTTACCTCGTGAAAATGATTAGAAAAAATATTGGCTTGCACATGAGGGTGGGTATTGAGACATTGTCTGTGGATAAGGTCTTGGGCATATTTATAAGGTAGGAGCAAATCTCCTTCATTGAATCGGTCTTATGAGATGAGTTAGACTTATAAATTTTTTATGGTATCAGAGCCTGTCACAGGACAAATGGAAGCCCACACTACTTATCCCGTGATAAGAACCAGAAAAAATACTGGCCTGCACATGAGGGAGGGTGCTGAGGAATAAATCTTATATTGCTTGTGGACAAGATCATGGACATATTTATAAGATTTGAGCAAACCTCTATTTTAGAACCGGTTTTATGAGATGAGTTAGATTCATGAATTTCTTCACTATGCGCGCACTTGTAATCTCCCATATAATATAGTTACAAATTAAGAACTGATAATATCTTCTTGGTACGTACATAGCTGTATTTTGCAAAATGAGTTTGCTTCCCGCTCTTACTTAAATGATCTCCTTCGCCTATGGTTAGCAAGAAACATTGCACCCAAATTTGATGTTTCTTCTCCAATAGTACTGCCAACTCATGTATGTGCATGGCTTCTAGCATATACTAGAAAATTAGGTCATTGATGATCATTAGCTGTACGTAGGAGACTAAGGTACGGTTTGGCCACACAAATTTTTCATCTCAAATACAAAATTCTCATCTCATCATTACATTTTTATCAAATCCTTATATAAAATATAATAAACTATTCAACTTTTTCTTAACTTTTTCAAATTCCAAAATAATAATATTAAAATATAATATTTTAATATTTCATCTTAAAATACAAAATTCTCATTTGAGAATTCTCAGTGGTCAAGCAGAACCTAACTCCTTAATAAAATTAACCTAGCAATTAATTAGTCTGCCTCTTTCTAATTTCAATGATATATGCTATTACGTACTCTTGATTTACTTCAATCGATTCCTATATATATAAATTGGAGATTATAAGGTTGATCAGAAGACCTATCTAATTAGTCACCTACTATTTAATTGGAAATTAAGTTCATAATTAGAAATTTAGAAGGGGCTAATTCTAAAGGGAATTAGTACCCATGCATAGGCCTCTACAAATATCTTTATAATCTGATTGACCCGATCAAATCCACCTGATAAAGTCGGGTTAAAATTATAAGCAGGTCATCTAAATAACTTTGTGGGCGAAACCGTAGCAGAAGAACCAATTCGTATGATAGACTCCCATCCCGACTCCCTTTGTCTTAAACCCTAGTATCTCTTGACCTCTCTCTCTCTCTCTCTCTCTCTCTCTCTCTCTCTCTCTCACATAGACGGTGGCGTGGGTCTGTCTCTCACTCTCTCTCACTCTCACTCTCTCTCTTCAGCTGCAGCTCCAAGATCAGCTTTGGCGTGGGTTTCCAAGATAGAGGTTTGTTCCTTTTGTCCAAGATCAGCTAAATTTGTGAATAAAATGCATTTATGTGAAATCTTCTAAACTCGTTTATAAAACCCTTCAGATCAGCACATAGTTTTTGCACAAGGTCATACCTGTGCATCATAACCCCAGTACAATGTATTTTTCTGTCGTGTGTATTTTTCTATTCAAATGATTTGGGCTGTGAGTTGTGGTGGTGATAAGAAATAGAGCCATTGGGGTTTGAACTCGGGATTTCTGAACGTTTTCTAGTGTCGATGATTTGACTACGGGTCGAATTGTGGTGGGTTTTATATGGAACCTGTCTTTTTATTCGATTATATGACTGGGGTTGAACCCATGGAAATGGAGTCATTGGAGTGGGCTTTGGAGATTGTTTTTTATGCTGAATTTGGGAATCTGTAGTTTTCTTGACATGATTCATTTCTCTTTAAGAATCTGATTTATGTAGAATTAAAAACTTAAAACTAAAGCATTCGCTGTTAAATTGGAGATTTGTAAGATGATGGCAAACCCCCAGATATGCTCTATGCCTTCATTCAAATGTCACTTAATGCTTCATGGAGATGACTATAAATATCAATGGCAGTAGAACCTTTTGGCTAACCATGGGTCTGGATACAAAAGGGTAAAAAAGACAAATTCAATCTGAGCTGGAATTGAAAGTTAGCTACAAATCTGAATATTTGACAAAAATTATGGGGTCTGAGTGGTTGGTCTTTTGTTCTGTTTGATTCTTATCACTCTGGGTAATCTTCAGCCTACTCTGCCAAGAATGGCAACTTTGGTCCATTGATATGAAATAGTACAAAGTGAAATATTTTTTCTTTTGTTCAAGAACCATTTTTTTTAAGCAGAGCAAATGAAAATTGATAGAAGAAAGTCTAAGCTCTAATATCCAAATTTGGAATTGACTCAGAAAGTTTGAACCAGACTACTATGCCTATGCATGTGGCATGTAGCAATTAATGATCACCCTTCTGAAAACTAAAAACCCAATAATTTTAGATTATTGCATAGAATGTGCCTTCCTTCAGATTCTACAATCACCTGAGAATGTGCACATCAACACTTTAAAGTGCTGAATCTCTTTTTGAGTGCATCATTTAGTGTTATTATAAAAAAAAAAAAAAAAAAAACAATAATTACATGAGAATGACCACAAGTAGATCAGAAGTACATACATGCGAGTGTGTTTGATCTTTTTCTCTTTTTTCTTTCTGGTTCTGGGGGGTTTAGCAAGGTGCGGGAAAAAAATATTTCAAAAAGTTACAACTAGTAAAATAATCAAAGTTGACAGATCACATCCCGAGCAGAAAAAGGCATGAATGCCATCATTATTAGGTATATTGGGATGATTAGGGAATTCGTTTCAAAACAGCAGTAATGCCAACAGTGTTATGGAAAACAGAACAAAGTGATTGAATTGTCATAAGAATCAAAGCATACCTACCTATCACTTGCTATATATTACTCAAGAGTCAGGAATACTTGAAAGGTGATCTAACAAGGTTGAATAGAGCAACAAATCAATTATTTGCAACCTACTTTGCATTCTTATTTGTTTTATGTCTTTTCATTTGTTTCTCTTTAGCATTTAGAAAAAATTGAATTTCCATTGTTCAAAACAGTATGGTATTCTTATTTTCTCACACTTTTATTATACGTCAGTTTATACCATGGATTCTTTCAGAAGTGACGCTCATACAAATTTTAGAGACAATGGGGTTACTAGTCCTTTAGCTTCAAACATTAACTTATCTAGTAGTAGTAACACCATACTCCCTCCCAAAAAGAAGGCAAGTAAGGATCCATCAGCGGTGTGGGAACAGTTCACAAAAATATATGGATGTTCATTAAATAACCCAAAAGCGGGGTGTAATTACTGCCACAATACTTACGCTTGCACCCCCAAAAAACATGGTACATCAAGTATGCTACATCATGTTGGTATTTGTAAAAAAAAACCTTGATAGAATTAGACCCTGTGATTAACAAACTACACATAAGTTTAATCCAGAAAATGTACGAATGGCAATTGCAGAGATGATAATTTGTGATGAGACTCTGTTTAAGGTGGTGAAAGGACAAGGATTTAGAAAGATATGTAAATCACTAGAACCAAGATTTCAAATGCCATCTCAAACCACTGCAGCAAGAGATTGTATTAAACTATTTAAAAAAGAGAAGAAGAAGTTGAGGAAAGTATTTAAGGCAGTTGGGCGGGTTAGTTTAACTATTGACACTTGGACGTCTAATCAGAACTTCAATTATATGTATCTTACTGCATACTTTATTAACTGTGAATGAAAATTATACAAAAAAATTATAAATTTTTGTTTGATTCTTAATCACAAAGGAGACACTATTGGAAGGCATGTAGAGTCATGTCTACGGGATTGGGGTATTAAGAAGATTTTTACTGTTACAGTTGACAATATTTCCTCAAACGATGTTTCCATCGATTACTTAAAAAGATTTGTGGAAGGTCATTTCTTAGAGGTGGAGTATATTCACATAAAGTGTTGCGCTCATATTATGAACTTTATTGTAAATGATGGGCTAAAAGATTGTGATGATTCAATCATAAGGGTGCGCAATGCGGTTAAGTATGTTAGATCATCTCCTGCAAGAATGGAAAAATTCAAAAAGTGTATAGAGAAGAAGAAAATCAATTGTTCAAAATTGGTGTACCTTGATGTTCCCACCAGATGGAACTCCACTTATCTCACGCTACAAGTTGCAGAAACATTTCAAAAGCCATTTTTGCGATTGGAGAATGATGATGGTTATTTTTCTCGCTATTGTCGTAGTGTGGGCTTAAGCCCCCCAAGCTCTAGTGATTGGGTGAGAGTTAAAATAATAGTTAAATTTTTTAAGATTTTTTATGATGCTACTATGAGACTTTATGGCTCTTTGTATGTCACATCTAATGCATATTTTCAAGAGTTTTGTGGCATCCAATCGCATTTATAAAAAATGAGTCAAAGTAATGATCCAGTGTTGAGAGTTATGGCTACGAGCATGAAAAGTAAGTATAACAAATATTAGAGATCAATTGAAAAGACTAACTTGATGATATTCATTGCTGCTGTTCTTGATTCAAGATGCAAATTTAGTTTTTTGCATTTTTGGTTCCAAAAAATATATGGTGGTAATTTAGTTGAAGAAATGATTGTAAAAGTGAAAGAATTTATGATTGACATGTATAGGGAGTATAGTATTATATATGGGAATTCAGGTAGAGTTTCATACTCTGAGCCTCCTTCTTCAATTGATTCTAGTATGATTGATTATGATTCTTAGTAAAGTTTTTGGGTTGAATATGAGCAAGAATTGAAAGTAATTTGAGGAACAAATCAGAGATTGATCAATACTTGGAACATGGTTGTGAGGCACGAGTTCCAAATTTTGATATTTTGGATTGGTGGAAGATCAATGAAATAAAGTATCCTATTTTAACGAGAGTTGCATGAGATGTGATGATCATTCCTGTTTCTACTGTTTCTTTTGAGTCAGCCTTCAGTGCAAGGGGTCGTGTGCTTGACCTATTTCGTTGTTCATTATCTCCAAGAACAGTTGATGTACTTATTTGTACTCAGAATTGATTAAAAGATCCAATACCTATTGATCTTTGTGTCTCGTTGGACAATGTTGAAAGTTTTGAGGCAGAATCAAGTAATGAATATATTTTTTTCTTCCATATTTATTGAACTTTTTCATAATGTTTATTTTTATATCATTTAATAATCTTTTTTTCTTTTTCTTTTTTCCAGAATTTGATCCCAATAAAGATTTATTTATGTTGATGAGGAGTGACTAAGGCTTATGATCTACACATTCTATATTTGTTATTAAAGATTCCTATTTGAGGACTGTTTATTTCTAGTTCATGAATTTGTTTAAAATGACTGAAATATTTTTCATTGATCATATATATATGGACATTATATTCATGTTTATTGTTTATGTTATAGATGGGTATGGGATGTAATGCATGTCGAGTCGGGTCATTCTATGCTGGTTCTGGGTTGCGGGCCACGTCGGGTCGGGCCAAAAACTGATTGGGCGGGCCAATGATCATGCTTCATGGGCCATGCATGCAGGAGTACTTGCTGGCATGAGAATGCCGTGGTGCAATCACTAAGTGATCTATTAATCCATGCTCGATCTTTTTTTCTTAGCTTCTGAATCATGCTCTCTTGGCCTTGGTACAATTAAAGTAGCATATTTCAGACTTGAATTAATTGAGTATCTATGGTTAATTTGCTATGAGCTGAATATTCAAGATTTGATGTTAGTGGCATTCGAAAGCGATCATGAATGATTAGAGAAGTCCCAAACTCATACTTTTGGGCCTCCGCTAAGCCTATATATATATATATATATCTATCTATTATAATAAGCACCTATGCGCTAAGTACAGTAAATCACAGTTAAATTGTCATTCCATTTCCGTAATCCCATTTTGCACAATAACATTATGTTTTTATTTCGTTAATGTGCACAGTAAATATATAATAAAAAATTCAAACGCACAGTAAATATAATAATATTTTGTTAATGTGCACAGTAAATATATAATAAAAAATTCAATGCACAGTAAATATAATAATAAAAAATTCAAAATGCACAGTAAATATAATAAAAAATTCTATAAATCGTCAAAAATTTTGAATTTCCGTGACTACACAGTAACGATGCACAGTAAAATAATAATTTGTCAAAAATTTCCGTCAATACACAATAATTATGCACAGTAAATATAATAAAAAATTCTATAAATCGACGAATTTCCGTGACTGCACAGTAAAGATAATAATAATCTGACAATTACGATAATCTGCGTTTTAATTTTGTTTTTCTGACAGATATTTTGGTCTTCTTACTTTCACATCGGCAGTTTTACTTTTTCTTATTTTATTTCTAATTTTGCCCTTAGTTTGATTTGACAATTACGGCTGTCTGAATTTTAATTTTATTTTACCGACAAATATTTTGGTCTTCTTACCTTCAGCCCCGACAGTTTTACTTTTTCCTATTTTATTTCCAATTTCTATCTTCGTCTAATTTTTTTGTTTCCATTTTTGTCTTTAGTTTTATTTCAAAATTACGATCTGTTTGCTTTTATTTTTATTTTGCGGACAAATATTTATGTCTTTTTACCTTCATGTCCGACAAGTGCTTTGTCCTAGGTCTTTTTTCTCTGCGTTTCTCATTTCTCACAAACCTCTCTCTCTCTCTCTCTCTCTCTCTCTCTCTCTCTCTCTCTCTCTCTCATTTTGCTTATTCCTCTTCACCGCCACACCGAAACGAGAGAAACGTTCGGCACCTTCACAGAAAAGCCAGCCTCGTCGCACCCTTTTTCTCCCAAGGCAGCCACCCTACCTCACGTCGGAAACACCTTGGAAACTGCCCAAACGCACACACGAAACCTCTGTTTTGATGTTCGGAAACAGGGCACTCGACCATGCCCAACGAGCGAGAGCACAGAGCCACCGTGAGCTTCCACCTTCGGATGCTGTCCTGGTTAACGCACAATCCAGCCACCGCGTCCAGCTCTTTGCCTCTCTTTCATGCTTCTTCTCTGTCCAGTGCACGCCGCAATACACTTTTTGGGAAGATGAAAACAAGACAATAAAAAGGAAATAAACCAGTGTGCATACGGGAGAGGAAGCACCATGTGATACTAAGATTGAAAACTCACCAAGTGAAAAATGGAGGTGCAATGGAAGATCTGGGTGGCTAGCCGAGAATCACGGTAGCTTCCTATGTGCACGACGGTGAAAATCTGAGAGGGAGAAGATAAATTTTGGGTCTGTTATATCGAGAATCACGATGGAACGAAAGAAGAGGAAGATTCCGACGTGGCTTACCTGTTAGGTGGGGATCCAATGGAAATTGGCTGGCTGGCAGTTTCGTGTCTTGCGATTGGCTGAGAAGATCGAGAGGGAGAGGAAGAAGTCTAGAGGGGTTGTTGCCGGTGAGGCTCGACGGTGAAGATGGTGCTATCCACGGCGGCTAGGTTGCAAGGAAGTGTGCAGAGGGCTCATGGCAGGGGGCGGCGCGGTGAAGGAAGAAAAAGAGAAGAGATAGGGGAGATAGAATTAGGGTTTGTGTGTGGAGTTTGAAATTCTGGATCAGAAATGCTAAAACTTTCAAATTCGAGAGCTTTTTTTCTTACCGATTTCATTTATTTATTTTTATTTTTTATTTAGTGATTAAATAAATTTTTTAAAGTGATTTGGTGATTTTTTTTAAAAAAAATTTAAGAATATAAAAAAAAAGTTTGGAAAAAAAATTAAAAAATGGGGATCTCTTTTCAGTGGGTATTTTCGATAGCTCCAGTGCTCGAACCATTCGGCCTTCTTCCAGATGACCCATTCGACAATCTCTGTTTGTGCTCCACTTCCTGGTAAGTTTATTTCTATCTGATTTAAAAAAATATTATTCAATTTTTTTATATTCAAATAAGTGCACTTGTAATTAGGATAAATTGATGATATTAATTTAATTTGTTTTAATTTATGCATAACTTTTTTTATTTCCACTTTAGAGGGAGAAGAATTCCAAGGAGGCATGCATGCTGTCATCAAGCATTTCGATTAAGTATCCTAACATGTGGAATAAAAGGGTGAAGATCACAAATGGGGGAAAGTTTGGATCGACTATCCTAACATTTAGTCAATTATGTTGAAAATGTGCATGTCTTTACACGCACTCTCATTCCCATTATTAGAGAAAAAGTTGTCTCTTTCTTGGATAACTGGATAAGACCGAGGGGTGAGGCTTGAATTTTTAGTTAAAAAGTTGAGTTTTTTGTCATTTGTATGGACGGTGGAAATTGAGTGTGGAGATATATTTTTCTCACTTGACATTTTAATGACTAAGATTAAACACAATATTATAATAAAAATAAATTTGATATTCATAATATTATCAATGAAGTTATTAAAAATAACATTAATAGAAAGTTTATTTATTATAAACTAACTGATCCAACCAATCCAAACCTGCTCAGTGACTCAAATGCTTTCTCTGCATTGAATCTTTCTTTTTCTTAATATTGTTCTTAATAAATAAATGAGTTTGAGCTTTATTTATTTTAACGTCCTTCTCACACTTTTCTTAATACTTTTCTTAATAAATGGATGGCGAGGATTGATTTTATCATAGAGTTTTAAAAATTCTAGGACAACATGAACGCATATGTCAACTCAAACGGCAGAATGATTGAGTTGGTAATTACCCTATTATACCCCCAATTAGAAAATTATTATTATTATTAAATTAATAAAATGCCAACAAAAATTCTTTATATACAAACAAATTTTATAAGAATAAATTTATAAATTGAAGTTAATATGTAAACATTACATAATTTTTTTTAAAATAAATATGAGATTTAGATAAAAAAAAAAATTATCTTTTAAATAATTAATTTTAATTTTTTTTAAAAAAATTATACAATAATTAGGTATTTCATATCTGCATCTAACTTTACTAACAAGTAAATACATGCATTAATATGCCAATTTTACTTTCTATTGAAACCAAGCTCTCTCTCTCTCTTATTATTATTATTTTATGATTTTGGGGGTGTGTAGGAGTGGCAGTCTGGCACTGGCACAACAACCATTTCGACCTTTTTACGTAGCTTTGTGTGAATTGAAATGAATATGTGGAGCCCATAATCTTGTAGGATGTGAAGGAGTCGCATCAACCACCATGGCATGTTAGTGTCGGCACAACAGTAAGTAGTTAGGTAGGAAAAATGAAGTCATAAAAATGAATGTTTGTGGCTTGTCTTCATGCGTGTGCTACCTTAAGATATTTGCCAGATCAAATCAATTGAAATTATTATTATTATTTTTTTAAAAAGGATTCATTATTGATATCTTGTAGCCAACTTCGTGTGGATTTGATCATAATTGTTGACAACTAGCTATTTTATATGTTAGCAATTTATATTTTAATCCTCAAATGGTAATTTTTAGATATAAATCATGCACATATCTCCGGTCTCTCGCTAAAGAATTTGTCTTTTTCTTTGGAAGTCATCACCAAATCTCCCACTCCTGTCTAAAATAAATAAATAGATAGTGACCCTATAATAAAATTAGCATGGATGGGGAAAAATGCAGGGAGTAGATTCACATATTTCAAACCTAACTAATGATCAAATCATTGGGAAATGTATTAACATCGTAATATTAATTTTATATTTTCAATTATTTCTTTTTCCCATAACAAAAATGAGATAAGATCAAGATAAGTTTCGTTAACTGTGTTTGATCCCATCGCCTAAAAACAACTTTAGTTATTATTCAAAATAGACTTACTATTACGCAAAATAATTAATGCCAATAATTCATTATAAAAAAAATTGCTCATTAAAAAAAAAGTTTAATAAAATAATTAATGCCAATAATTCGTTATAAAAAAAACATTACTATCACTTGTTATTGTCCATCTAACATATTAATTAATTACCAAGAGTTAATTAGTTCCAATTCATTGTTCCAACTTTTACCCAACTTTTGCCCCTAGAGTCCTTGCATGGTTAATATTAAATTATATTAAATTTATTAATATTTCTCTGATATATATAGAATGGGGCCGGCCTATTACAGAATATGTAGAAAAATATCTCATGGAGATCATGTAAATCATGAGATTTGTTTGGATTTTTTTAACCCAATTAATAATACATATTTCTCTCACCTAATTATTTTGTTTTTCTCTTCGCCAGGGCTCCATCGCTTTTCGTTTTCCCACACCCCTATTCTAACCACCCCCTCCCGTCTCTTTCTTTCTTTTCCTGTCTCTGTCTCTCTCTCTCTCTTCCTCCTTTCTTCAATGCTTTATAGTATCGGCCAGCTTGTAATCAATCATGTAATCTTTCCAGAATTGCTCTTAGTTGTAATACTGTTCGTATATTAATAAAAAATTAGTAATTTTTAGCGATAAGATCGACGCATGACTTATCCCTAAAAATTAGTTTGAGCTTCTCTTTCTCTCTCTCCTTCTCCATCTTCCTAGATATGCCCCTGCTAGCAACCCACCGTGACTAGTGGTCCGTGGAGTTGTGTGTGCGGCTGGCGTGGCAACGGTGTTCGGTTGAGAAACAAGTCTGAACACATCTACAAAGATATGAAGAGATCTGTTTTTGGTTGATTTTCTTGCGTTTATTTCAGATCTGTTTGTAAAAAATTTATTCAAGTTTTTTTTTCTTTCGTTTGATTTCTATTTTTCAGATATACAAAACAATTTTTTTCTATCTGTGTTCATATGTTTTTTTTTTTCAGACTTTCAAACTTTCATCTTTACTTTCTCTTTCCTCTTCTCTCCGAAAGTAAACTTTTTCTCTCTCTTCTTTTCTTTTGTTCATGTTGAGGATCGAGAACAAGATCAACACGCAGGTGACCTTTGCTAAGCGGAGGAAAGCTGTACGAGTTTTGCTGCAATTCAAGATATTCACCAGAACAACAAAACCACTTTTGCACCCTCTAAACCATCAAAACTGCTTCCTTCTATTTTTATTTTTCTATTTTCTAAGTCATCTTTCTTTTATTTTCATCTCCAAGTTGATTTTTTGAAAGAGAAAAAAAAAGTGATTTTTTTGGGTGTTGGACATGTATTTTTGTTGTGTATTCATAGATCTATATCTATTCCTTTAGATCTATTAGTTTTCACTTTAAACGTAGAAATGAATGCAACCCTCATCTGCTACCAAAAATAAAATGGAGCACACAAAATATCTACCAGAAGATAGATACACAATATGAATATTTTTGAGATATTATTTTATTATCTCGAAACAAAATTACAGAAATTTGAGCTTTTCGCCTCATTCTTCAAACGATCTTGCTCCTCTAAAATTTGCGTGGCATCTCTGTCTAAAGGAGTAGGCAATCTAAAAGAAGAATTAAGCAAGGATTTTAATTTCCTATTCTCTTGCTTTATTGCTTCTATCTTCATGTGAGACTCCTGAAGAAGTCGCTGAAGGATAGAAATTTTCTCATTGAGTTTATCCAAATCATAAGGTTTGGATTGTAGTCGCTGAGAAAATGCATAAATAGCTGAAGAGTAATGGGTACCGAGATTTACAAGGTCGTAGATAGCTTCAACATCTGACTTATTAGCCAGATCATTATTGTATTGTACTATAGAACCTACAGCAGAAGCAGAAACAACTGGTGAAAATGGTGTAGAATACCTCACGTATTGGTTACGAGAAGATTGCTGGGCCATTGTAGAGTAAGAATACAGAGAGAGATTGCAGAGTAAGAATGCAGACTAATTACAGAAAAGTAAAGAAGATGGGATGCGAATGAAGATGAGCTGAATATTTCTTTTATAGAGAAAATTATGAAAGGAAGGATGAAGCGTCCATCGTGAAGCGTCTGTCTACAAGAGACAAGAGATGTAGTAGAATAGCCTTGCGGCGCCTGACAACTCCAGAAGAGTATAAAAATAATGCGGTGCTTGTCCGGTGTAAAAACGTGGCTACCATTTTTGTTGAATATGGAGGTTGGCGAATTAATATTGATGACTTCTCCACTAACTATGTGATTTACAGCTGCATCAAAGAATCAGTCAGTGCCTTCTTTTTTTCTCTCTGTCTTTGCAGGTCTTCGTAATCTCTTTCCTCGCCCACAGTTTTGCTACAGAACCGCCTATGGAAACCGTGGTATAACCGGCTATTTTGTATTTGTTTATTTTATTTTTTGATTAAAAAAAAAGAGAGATGGACCCATCACTGCTTTCCCTCTCTTTATCTTTCTGGCATGCATACAAGGCCGTGGCAGTGATTAGGGGGGGTGGGAGTGAGTAATTTTTTTTCTTCGCCAGCGCCCATCGCTTTTTGTTTTCCCACACCCCTATTCTAACCATCGCCTCCGTCTCTTTCTTTATTTGATTCTCTGTCTCTCTCTCTTATCTTTCTGGCATGCATACAAGGTCGTGGGAGTGAGTTAGGGGGGTGGGAGTGAGTAATTTTTTTTCTTCGCCAGGGCCCACCGCTTTTTGTTTTCCCACACCCCTATTCTAACCACTGCCTCCCGTCTCTTTTTTTCTTTTCCTGTCTCTCTCTCTCTCTCTCGAGGATGTTGAGAGGGACAATTCCAGTAGTGTATTTTCATCGGGTGTGCCGTAAACAAATTTCATTTTTTTATATGTTTTTTCATTGTTACATAAATATCTGCCTTATCTTGAAAACATTGCAAACAACATTGAAAATAATGAGTGGATCGTAGTCTTGGGCGCGCAGATGAATGAATCAGGGAGGTTACGTCAAAACAAGCTTACTGTATTATCTATTAATAACGTCCTAGGAACAGCAGAATGAGTTTCCAGACTTTTCTTTTAAACTTTTGACTGTTGTAATATATAAGTACAGGGTACTCGTGTATAGTTGTAGTTATGTTTATTATGAAGATGAAGAAAATTGTTAAAATATATATGAAATTCTATCTATTTATAACTAAATTGAAAAATTTTTAAATTATTACACTTAAGAAAAATATCAACTGAGCACACGTGCATCGCACGTGCTGCTTTACTAGTGTATATATATACACACACACATGTAGACAAATTGATCAGTGCAAGCTAGCATGCAAGCTGTTGGGCCGAGTTTGAGCCAGGTGGTGGATTGAATATTTTCGGGCCTCTTGCTTGTGTGATTTTCATACAACTATATATGTATACAAGATCCTGAAACTAATGGACTGGTCTGTCGGCACCCACTACTAGTACAGTTGGGGGCCACATAGCCTGAAAAATAACTGTCTAGAGTCTTGATCAAGACCTTAGTTTTTAAAGTTTAATTTATCAATGCCTCAAGTCTTACTGAGCCATTCCTTGTCCTTGTACACACATCTCCATGGGTGGTCCTCAAAATAGGAGGAAAAAGAAAATTTTGCTTTATTCGATCTACCGAAACCACCCATTAATGGTACTGAATTATGCATGCAAATAAACCTAGATTTTTGCTATATATCTTGAATCACCACCATTTTTTCTAATTATCACCTGCATGCATGATCTATCAACAAATGGCTCATGAGTCGTAATGGTTTAATCTTAAAGGAGCATATATATATATATATATATATATATATATATATATATATATATACAACAAGTTTTTTCTTTCTTTTTAAGATATATCGTTGGTATTTTCCATTGCTCTCACGTTAATACAAAGTTAATAGCAACGGCCGCAAGAGATCATGTCGACAGATCAGTATAAATGAAATGGTGGAATTTCTTATACTGACGTACATGATTAATCCTGCATTAACTAGTTCCCACGTTGTCCATTTAGTTTGTCGTTGGCTTTGATAATCTTGGCAAGTGTGTTATGGTTGAAACTACCCCACCGATGAACCAAAACTTTAAAGCTAAGATTACATGATTGTATCCGCACTCCTATGCATGCCTATATATTATACAAATCATATATCAACAACATGATCATTACTTCCAGCTTCTTTTTAGCCACATTGCACACACACACACTTCTGGTTTTTTAAGGATGCCTGCCTACTTAATTCCATATAAATTACTAATTAAGATAAATTAAAGTAATTATTTCTTTACATATGACTATTTTTTTTTCTCTATTATTAATTCATGACATGCAGTAGTACCTGTCACTCTTGTAGTGTATAATATAATTAATGAATTTACATAATTATATATAATTAGTGATGATCTATGACGTGCATCCATCTAACAACCCGTCTTTGATGCCACTAGACAAACAACTTAAGTGTGGAGCCCAATTCTTTGCATGCCACATTCTTTTTTATTTTTGGGGTATTATTTTTCAATTATTTAATGTATATTAAATTTATAATGATTGCAAATAGTTGACTTGCCTAGCAAGGTCGTCGCTCTCACAAACCACCAGTCCCTGCAATTGAATAGAGACAAGAACACAATTCCATGTAACTTCAGTATCAGCCTTGGTCGGTTATAAAATTACAGACATAGGTTCCCAAAGCAGAAAGAGAAAAATTATTTAGTCCTTCCAAGAAAAAACAGTGAGCCAACCAACAAAAAACCAATAAGGCTGTCTTTGGAGGATGAATTCGATTCAATTTATCTTGGGCCACTACCTTTTCAATTTTTTATAAAAAAAAAATTAAACTTATCTCAACCTAACTATTTTATACATTTAAATCTAAAACATTAAATTCATCTCAATCTAAAAAAGTTAAACACATATCAATAGAACCTATAAAATATTATTATTCACAACTCAACTTAATTTAACTTATGTCAACATCCATACGCAGCCTAATTCTATAAAAGCTAGGCATGTACGTAGGAGACCTCCAATACTAACAACACTTATAATTATGAAATTATCACCATTTATCTCAAAAATTTAAACTGATAACACTATAAAAAAAAACGGACTTTTGTGACCAATTTATTGCAACGAAAAGACTATTAACAACTAATTTAAAAAGAGATGAACTTTATTTTATTTTAAGCTGTGGAATATTAATGAGAGTATAAAATCAAGATTCGAACTCAGAACTCTGATATTATAGAAAACTACTACTTATCACAAAAGTTTAAACTAATTAAAAGGGGTAAACTTTATTTTATAACTTACCAATAACTAGCTACCTGCAGGCAAACCTTTGACCCTCTGTTTCCTCTCTCTTTAAAATCAACGAGACGGGAATAAATTCAGGTATATCATCATCACGGTAACATCATAAACAAAGTCCATCATGACCTCAGTTGTAAACTTTTCTGGTTCTGTAGATACCCAATATCATGTGCTGGTGCAGGAAAATGAAGCGTGCGTCTAGAATCCACCCTAACAGCTAGCGGTTAATTATCCATGTATTACTCTTTTATGAAAAATATTATTATTATCTTACATTTTGTTACTTCTAATCACGTATACTATATGATGTATTTTCACTAGCATATATCAATTAAGTAAATGAATATAAAACCATTTGAAGTATACTACATGATCAGTAAGTGTAGCTGAAAATGACAGTGAGTAAGAGAAAAGTAACATTAATTGCTCCTCTTTTATGGCCGTATTTTATGCATTTTTTTGTCGATAATGAAGTTACTTTAGTTGTGAATGATAAACTTCATCTAATGTGAAAAAAATTAACTAATATTGAAACTACAATAGAAAGGGATATTGGTAAACTACAATAAAAATAAAATAAAATCCAACGGTTCTAGTTCTATATTTCTTGAGTTTAAAGTCGAGAAATATAGGTCATGATCTTGAGGATAGAATTCTCTATGGAATGAGGATCCAACAATAATAGATCAATGAGTATAAAGATTTTTTGTTTCGAG
Source organism: Carya cathayensis (assembly GCA_011037825.1). NCBI lineage: Eukaryota > Viridiplantae > Streptophyta > Magnoliopsida > Fagales > Juglandaceae > Carya > Carya cathayensis. Next base: position 1,324,648 of record QGSO01000244.1, on the reverse strand, counting down.
ATGTTTGAGTACGGGATCTCCTCTTTCACAGCCACAGATAAGGGAGACAGTTTCCAACAAGAAAGACACCCTAGTCTCACACAAGAGGATGGTGCATGTGAGAGTACTTGGAGCGCCTTTGGAGGGGCCGGGTACAAGTTAATAAAAGTGATATTAGAGCTTGAGCCCCACGTGTAGATGGAATGATGTACGTCCTAGCTGAAATTGCAGCAACACCGGTGGTGAGCTCAAGTTAGAGGTTGTACATTTGAGGTAACTAATATTACTCTCGAACAAAATATATGATCTCCTCCAACCATGAAGAAAACATGCAAGAAAATACAAAAATAAAATAAAATAAAACATACAAATTAGAGAGGAGAAATGGGGAGAAGCTAGTCCCAAAGGAGGAGGCTAGCTCTTTAAAGGGCTGAAAAAGTACAAAGGTGGGCGCAGTGTATAGAGGCGGCCACGCTTATCATGTGGAATGAGAGCGGCTTAATCAACCGTCCATGGAATATTGGGAGGCAATGGTTTTATTTGTGGGGCACTTGTAAATGTTATGGTTGGTGGAGTTTTAATTTGCTAGATCTAGCCACTAAAAGTTAAGAAAATTTGAGAAAACAAAGAAAATGATGGGAGGAAAAAGTAAGGACATCGAGAAGGGAGAATATAAAGAAGAGAGAGAGGAGATTACTCGAATTTTGATGAGTGGTAGGGGAAGGAAGGGAGAAGCTTCAGCCGACCATGGGAAAGCTTTTTTCCCACAGAAAAGGGGAAGTAAGTTGAGAAGGGAAAAGAATTGAGAGGCTCTAATAGGTCTCGATTTTATAAAGAAAGGGATTGAAGGGACAAAAAGATAATGACCGGAGAAAATGGAATACATTGTTGACTTTAAAAGCTCAACCTTTTCCTTTAATAACTTTTGCATATAAAATTTTAATAAGAAACTGTCCAATTTTTAAGAGCTGGATTCTATTTTTGAGTTTTAGGGAAAAATCCCCTATACGTATATTCTCTTAGATATTTGTAGGGCCCATGGGGGAATTTCAAACTTTTTAGGGCTAGGGAAACTATATTTTAGGCCATAAATTTTTTCTAAAATATTTGTAGGGGTATGGAAGGGTCTTGGGTTTTGGCAATCCTCCATGTCCACAATTACATCATAAACATGTAAAGCATTTTTAGCAAAATATGTGCTACTACATTAGTCTCTCTTCTGATGTGGTACAGTCCATTGGGAGAGATTCTTGAGCTTTTGCTTAATATCACCTATCACCATCCCTGCACTAGCCCACCAATATTCCTCTTCCTTTTTTAATAGCCAGAATCACCTGTACAGTGAATTCCCTTCAAGTATAATTTTTTATAATCCCAAATCAAGAGCAAAAATGAGAGTTTGAAGAGCCCCACAAGCTTTTGCAATGAGAAGGTAAGGAAATAAGCTTTTGTTCATCCTCATTGTGACCAATACCTTACCTTTCCAGTCATGTGCAATGACTCCAATTCCTATTTTGTAATGAGCATTATTTATGGCTGCATAAGAATTTATTTTTAGAGAAATGATATTTGTAGTTGTGAAGTACATAAATACTGTATAATCTTTTTAAAAAATGAGTAAATATGAAATTCATATGAAAAAAAATTAATCTCTAATAATAAACTCTATTTTTTTAAACGATTAGGCTGCGCATGCATAGTCTATGAGATCCACATTATTCTTATCTTTATAATATCTGAGGTGGAAGTTCCCATATCATAATTGTGCTACTAACTGTTTTGCTTTTGCTTTTGCTCTTGCTCTAGGTTTGACAAGGGGGGGTTTTACTTTTCCTTTATATTTATAATTGAGTTTTGTTACATATAAATAAAGTCGCGTATTAATTTGAGTACCAATATTGATTTTTTCATATTTAAAATTTAAATTAATATTATTTTCAATAAAATCTATTTTTTGACCTATCATATTAAATTGATATATATATTAATACACAATTATATTTATAATTAAATTTTTTTTTTTAATGATTTTTTACGTCAAACCCCTTTACCTCCGCCGCTCCTTTCTCTTCCCCCCGCTCCCCCCCCAGGGGTTAATCGTGGTACCCGTCTCCTTCCAAATATGTGAGAAGACGTATTCGATTAAATAAATAAAAAAATAATAATAATAATAATGTAAGAAGACGTTTTCATACTACGTGTGGACCATGACAGCGAATAACCAAAACATGTCAGACAGTACTGGGTCCCACTACCCCGACCGTTTACGTTTCCTCAACGGTCAATATCACCCAAATTATCATATCAACTACAGTTATTGCTTCGTTCGTTAATCGGTGGGGTTCGGTGCTCTAGTTAAAATAATAATAATAATAATAATAATAATAACAGTGTGGGACCTGGCCAGTGGCCACGTGACTATGATCTCCTGCTTTCAGGTCCATGCTAACCAGTCAAACTTTGATATTGTTGACCACCCTTGCTTTTCTTATTTTGATGTATCCAAAATAAAGTGACATGTTCCAAATAAAAAATGATCGTATGCTGTTAAGAATTAAACCAAAATTTTTTAGAGGAAATTAAGTTGCCCTCTCTTTATGTATTTAGGTTATGATTATTATTTAAAATATTTGGGAAATGTTATTTATTTATTTTCTTACTAAATTTATTATATTTCAAACCAAGTGGGATGAGATGTGTTTTTATCTAATATAAATTAATATCATTTGTGAGTTTAATTTAAATTCATTTTGCAACATTGAAAATAATGAGAAATGATTTTTATAATTTTAGAATGTACAAAATCCGTATATTTTCTTTAAAAGAGCGGACAAATTTAAAATTCATAAAAAAATGCTCACTTTTTAGCAATAGATCCTAAATTTTTTTAAATAGACGTGTGACATTTATGTACTCTATTACTTTATTTAAGATTACAAAAAAATAATAGATATTATATATTATATTCACATTATATTCCTGTTACATTTTGTTTACATATTAGTATTATTATCTATTAAATTATGGATAAGAGTAATGTTAAATAAAATTTTAAGGTATAAAATTTTGCATATTTTATTTTTAAATAGAATTTATTATTTAAAAAATTAATTTTTTACGTATATCGTATTTATTTAATTGAATTGAATTGTGGACGATGAAAGAAGGATTTTTCGTATCAAATGGTCACGGAAACACACGATTGCAACCGTTGTAAGAAACATAAGAAATTAAAAATTATACAGTAGAAATAACACGATCCAATACGACGAGACGAGCGCATTATAAACCGGCACAATCTCTCAGATATTAAAATACGCACCGTTTCGAAAATACTCTCTCTCTCTCTCTCTCTCTCTTCACGTCTCCGATGCTCTGAGCACCGAGCACATTCACTCTTTCGACGACTAATTAACTCGTTTTTCCTCAACCCCAAGAAGAAAATCTGGTTTCTCTAACGCTAAGCTACTCTCGAGGAGGAAATGCATATACCTGTGTATTAGGGTTTTGAATTTGTGAACAAGAAGAAGAAGAAGCAGTAGAAATGCCGTTGACGAGGTACCAGATAAGGAACGAGTACAGCTTGGCGGATCCGGAGCTCTACGGAGCGGCCGATAGAGATGATCCAGAGGCTCTCTTGGAAGGCGTGGCCATGGCCGGCCTCGTCGGTGTCTTGCGCCAGCTCGGTGACCTTGCCGAGTGAATTCCTTTTCTCCTTTTAGTTCTTGCGCTTCTTCTTTTCTGTTGTGTATATATATATATATATTATTTAAGTGGTTTTGGCTGTGAGTTGCGGTGATGGGAAGAAATGCTGGGCCACTAGATTTTGAATTTGGGGTTTCTGAATGTTTTCCTGTGTTGATGATTCGAGTGCGCGTCGTTTTTTTTCGCGGGAAGGGGGGCCGGGGGGGGGGGGGGGGTTGTTTGAAATTTTGATTTTGATTCAAGCTTATGATTCGATTGACCGTATGGAATGGAGATTGTTGAGTTTCTAACTTAAAATTGCAACTGAGTGACTTGTGATTTAATTTAATTTATTTATACTAGAGCATCGCCGTGTGAGATTGTTGATTTATTCTAATAATCTGCGATTCTTTAATAGGATTAAGTATTGCCGTTTGGAAGTGAGCAGAGTGGAAAATGATCAGGATTGAGATTTTGAATTTTGCCATCAAGTATTTGAGTTAGATGTTGAATTGGGATTTTTTTTTTTTTTTTTGGAATTAAGGTTGAATCCTCTGGGCTATGGAGGTTCGATTCATGGACGGACAATTTCTTGTGTTTCTTGAATTTGCTGCTAAACTCAAAAGAATGCTTCTTTTGGCAAAATTGAGTTTCTAATCTGTTGTTTCGGTTGATCTTCATGTACTTTTTTTTTTTTTTTTAATTTTTATTGGCATGAGCTGACTCTGACTTATTAAGATTGTTGAGTAACAGCGTTATAATATTGAGCTTGAGGTAGGCTGTTGTAATTGGCAAATGAACTTGAATGAGATGAAACAAAGGTGTTTCTTAGTTAGAATATATGGGAAATTTTGTTTGCATTGCAAGATGGCTTTGCAAAAATCATTTCAACATAATGTAGGTTTATTTATTTATTAATCAGTAAGTAAGAGCTTTATTAAAAAATAGGCATGGCCAAGTACATGGGGTGCGTTTAATGAAACATGCAATACGTAAGGTTTATCACCAATATCCTTAAGATTGTTGTGTATGGTATTTTATGGATAAATCAAGTCATTCTTGAAGAATCTGTGATATTTCATGATAATTGGAGCCGTGAATATGCTTTGAGTTTGGTGTACAATGTCATTGATGCTGCTGAGTTGAAATAAAGATGGGCACTTTCATTTGTCCTATGTGACTCAAACCCTTATCTCCCTATGACCTTGTTTTGATTCTCTTATTACCATCTGAAGCTCTCGCATAATAGCTACATGTAGTTACTTGTTTTTCCTGTGGTTGCTAAAAGGTTTGCCGCTGAGATATTCCATGACTTGCATGAGGAAGTAATGGCAACTGCTGCAAGAGGCCATGGTCTTATGGTTCGTGTTCAACAGCTTGAGGCAGAAGTTCCTTCAATTGAGAAGGCGTGTCTGTCACAAACAAGTCATTCATTATTCTTTTTAAATGCAGGTTAGATTTTGTGCCAAATAGTTACTTTTGTTTGATTTGTTCCTGCTAAAGTTGTATGAGATTTGAGTTTACTTTTATTGACATTTAGTTGGACCTTATTTCTTGCTCTTATTGTGATGTTGTAAAACGTTAATAAATTGACAGAAAATAGATGCCAATAACTTTTTTTGCCTTCTAAAATTATTCTTTTGAAGCCAAATATTTGGGCCTGGAAACTTTTTGCAGTGATTTCCCCCATTCTACATATTATAATAATAATAATAATAATAATAATAATAATAATAATAATAATAATAAACAGTTTGAAATTTGTGCATGTTTATATGCTTACAAGTATGAATCAAACATAAACATGTTTCTTAAGTAATAAGTTACTGATTCATGTTTGTCTCTATTTCTTGAGTATCAAAACTATTAGTTCTATTGTTCTGTTATATGCTAGATGGCGATTGCTGAAAAGTGGCGGATATATGCTTTTTAAATGGCTATCTTAGGTCCTAGAATATTGGTGTTTGCTTTTGGAAGAGAGGTCTCTGAACTGCAGAGCTGTATCTGTTCTTCTATAGTTACCTTTTTACTGGAGAATATTAATTTCGTGGCCTCCTTTATGGTAAAATGGTTCAATACAGTTGGATATGTGTTAGAATGCTGGAGATTGTCCATTTGATGAGTCGATGGAACCCGGTTAGTTTGATTGAAAGAAGAAATGGACTTGAGCAAGTAAAAATGCAAGTAGATTTTTGTTTGATCATTAGGCATGCATACAGAGGCATTATGATTTCACGTTATCAGGATAGGACTCATATCATACTGCAATATGAAGACCTATAACAGACCAAAGATTTGTTTATGTTCTAAGTCAGTCACAGCTATACCATTTCAAGCATTTGTCTAGTTTGTTTCTTCAAAAAATTTTACTGAGTTTTGAGTCTTGAAAAGCCCTGAATTCTCATGTTTTAGAAGATTAACTTCTAGAATGCATGATCAAAGTGCAATGATAGATAAATACATGTTCTGTTGCAGGTGTTGATTGGCATCCTAATCTGCATGTGGAACAGAATCTGGTAATTCAGGGTGACTTACCTCGTTTTGTGATGGACTCTTATGAAGAATGCAGGGGCCCTCCCCGGTTATTTCTGCTGGACAAGTATGGTTGCCCAATTTGTTTTGACTTAGTTTTTTATTCATGGTAGCAACAGAAAGTTAAAGGGGTTCATTTTATAAATTTAAAATTTTAAGATGTTCAGATGGCTTCTAACAGGTTTGATGTTGCGGGGGCTGGAGCCTGCTTAAAGCGTTATACTGATCCATCATTCTTTAAAGTGGAGTCAGCATCCTTTGGAGCAGCAAAAACAGAAGGTCAAAGGGAAAAAAGAATCCGCAAAGTGAAGGTATTTCCGTGCTAAGATGATCATCATATTATGAACGTCTCTTGTGGACCCTTACTTTTTATAGGCCAATCTGTTTGCTGCCATGTAAATTCACTATGGATTGGGGGAATCTACTTGGGACCTATAGCAAGGAAGTCATTATATATCCTTACGCTATTTTCCCATTTATAACATGCTTGGGGTTATGTGTCATGGCCCAAGGAGGACTGAAGCTACATCTAAGCCTATGTTAAAAAAGAACAAGTGAAGATCAACTGGAGTCTCTTTTAGAATCATCATAAATTGCAAGAACTTCTCCCTTCCAAGCAACATGGAATCCCAGTCAACATCATTTTATAAATCTGGGTTAAGTCCCCAATATTCTTGTCAAGCTATTTCGTTGTGGGTGGCACAACTCAAGTCTTATATTTATGGTTGGGATTGGCTCATATGCCATTTATGAGGACTCAAGGAAAGTCCAAGACACATATGAGTCTATACTCCAAAAGGACTAATCAAGATTAGAGTTGGAGCCCCTTAGTTAGAGTCGTTATAAGTCGTAAGAAATTTTCCCTCGCAAGCAATGTGGGATCCCATTTGTCACCATCTTATATTAAATCTGCAGTATTACATATGGCTCCATAATCTGATCTTTCCCTGATTTCTCATGAAGTTCCCTGCCTCAGTGGAAAGAACTAATAACCATCCACATATTGTTTCTGTTCAGTTAGCTGACTTGCAGTACCAATAATTTAAAAAAAAAAAAAAAAACCAATAATTAAAAAAAAAAAAAAAAAAAAAAAGAAGAAGAAGAAGAAAAGAAAAGAAAAGAAAAAGTTAGCTGACTTGCAGTACTTTTTGGTTTTGAGTGATAGGGCTTTCGATGAGGCCTCAGAAGTTAGTTTTGAGATGCAACCTTTAGACTCCCTTTTGGAAGTGTGACATTCACTTGATATTGTGCAAAGAATGGTTACGATTTTGTACTTACCAAAAAAAAAAAAAAAAAGAATGGCTAAGATTATGTTCCACCCATCATTGTTTCTTCTTAATTAAGACAGTATGGCCAGGGAACTTATTTTTTCACTGGTGATTTTTTTTGGTGTTATGATCAACATATTGGCTGCTTCTTTGCTGTTGTAAAACTCATAACTGTGAAATAAGAGCTCGTGTAATTACAATGTTTAAGACATAATTTCATCTTCTGTAGAAAAAAGGATCACGCTGGAGAAATGGAGAAACGCCTGAAGTACAACCCCCATCACATGCCAAGTGAGGACTCTGATCTCATATTGGTGTATTCTGGCTGTCTTGTGGTATTTTATGTCATATTATTTAAGTATAGATGATTTATTGGTGACTTAAGTTGCCTTCAAATAGTGCAGATTGCAACAGTTGTTTCTGGAGGAGCGTGTTGAGAATGGTTATAGTAACCCTGCACGCCTTGTGAAACTGAAGAGAAGGCATTTGAATGGATCTCCATTTGACTCAAAAGCTGGGAAAAGTTACATGGAGAAATTCCTGGAGCCTTCCACTCCAATGCAGAAGGTTGTTCATGAAATTTCTGTCCCTTCACCCTTGAAATTGACACTGGATAATTCTAGTGAACCAGGGCTTGAAATACTTGAAATCAGTATGGTTAGTCCTGCAAAGAAGTCATCCCAAGGAAAGGGAAGTGCATGTTCCTCCCCTAATGAAAAGGAAGTAGTTTCAATACCATACAGGGAGAAGTTTAATGGGGATGTCATTGGTGGAAAAATCATGAAGGTGCCTGAACCAGCTGATGGTGATACGAATGATATTTCTTCTTCCACTCTCCATAAGGTAGCATTTGAAGAGGAACTAGCAGTTGATGGCGAACTCAAAACAGAAGGCAGCGCAGATGGATACCATTCTGAAGATTTGACCAGTGAGATAGACAATTACATGGATGCTCTTACCACTATGGATTCAGAAATGGAAACCGAAAATGAGTATAGAACTAAGAATAATGGCCTCTTGATTGTCAAAAACCGTGTGAGAAGTTCTGATGGAGATGAAGAAAATCTGGAGTTCCAAGCTCACTCTTCTGATTCTCAATCATTTGGAAATTCCCCTGCATCAGATTATGGGAATAGTTCATTCAAATGTAACAGATCCAGTTTTTCCGACTCTGATACGTTAAGCAGTTTGGCTGAGAATGCAACGTCTGGTGGTGATCAAGCAGCTAAAGTATTCTTGTCTTCAGAACCTTGTGCAGCTAAGGGTGTGGATAGGCCATCCAGCCGGCTAACAGATGAGTCTCAGGGAACCAGATCTCATGAGCTTGTGGTGCCATATGATACGGGCATTGAGGAAGACAAGACCCCTGATCTTGGAGAAGCATCATGTAGTTCATGTCTTACGGATTCCAGTCCTACCCTGCTGCCTTCAGATCATGGAGTACACTCACCACTAGATATCTTAGTGGGTCCTGAAGTAGAGGAAGTAACCTCTGATTCTATTAAGGTTGGTTCAAGGTTATCATACACAGATGAAAATGGGGCTAATCGAGCTGATGATAAAGCTGTTGGCTCTGATGGTCCCTCCAAGACTCTGAATGATATTCGTTTTGTGGGTTCTGCTGAAAATCATCTGGATGGTGAAGATCCAAATGCTGTTTCTAATGTGTTGCTGCATTTGTCTGATGTTTTAGGGATTACTCCTGAAAATAAAGGAACCGATCATTTTCCTAATGAAGTGCTTCAAACAGAATCCGCAGATGAAGATTTTTCTGAAAATTTGGTCGATGGAAAGATTGTCGCAACACATTTAAGTGTTTTGCCCACCGAAAAGCAGCAACTTTGCTCATTCTTGCCTGAAGTAGAAGTACATTCAGATGTTATGCTGACCATTTGTTCTTCAGATGGTATAGAGTCATATAAACTAGTTTCCAAACCTGATGATGTTCGTATGGAAAATGGAATTAATTTGGAAAACTCAACTCCTCTGGTGGAAACTCAAAAGTCAAACAACTTGGAGCAGCAAAAACTCTCAGATTTAACAAATATTGTTCCAGAACTTGAACTTGCTTCTGTAGAATTGGATGATCCATATACTGATGAGCAATCAGATATTGATAAGATTCCAAGGGCAGCAGATGGTGAGGAAATAGGTACATCCACCTGCTGTGTGGATGCAGTGGGAGGTGATGCTGTTCCCCTCAAACTTCCATATACTTTTCCAAATTACACATGCCATGAGGATCATATAAACTCGGATTCTATAGAAACTGAACAAATTAAAGCAGATGTGTCTTTGTCTGCTGCTGCCGTTACTGGTGCAGACAATGATTCGGATGACTTCATTCATCCATGTCCAGATCTAGCTGGTTCTTCTTCCAGGGATCATATAAAATTGCAAGAATCTCTTTCTGAATTTCCCGATCCCCATCTGGAAGGCACAGATTGTAAGGAGCCAGAAAATCTTACAGAAACTGAGGCACAAGACAAAGTGAATCTGCTGGAAGTTTCTCCTGCAGATATGCCATGCAAATTAGTCTCTTCCGACCGTTGCAATTTAAAAACAGTTACTGGTGATGATGAATCATCTCTGGCCAAAGAAACCCAATATACTTTGTGTTACAAAGGTGCCACCCCAGCCCCAACATATTCAGCACCCGGCAATCAACATTTGGAATCAAATTCTCCCCGTCAAAGTCATCTTCTAGAGAATAGTGAAACTGATGTGTGTTTACCTATTGATGGCCTTCCAGGGCCAGGGGATCCTAAAGAGAATTCATTGCAATTTGAAGCTGATGAGGTAAGTTTGCACGAATATGAAGCAACTTGTAACTATTCAAGACTTCAATCTGGGCAGATACAATCTCAGAATCACACAGATCATGAAAGATGTGAACAATTACAATATTTAAATCACTTGGAAAAGTGCATTGATCCTCCTCCTGAATCTCATTCTGAATACCTTCCATGCCAACCTTCAGAATCAGAATTCTTGGTGCAGTCAGCTGGCCCAGAACTTGGTGGTTCTAAGCTAGCAATGGATCCACTGGAGTCTGCCCTTCCTAGCTTTGGCCTGCTACCTCAGGCAGCTCACATAAATCTTGAGGAGGTGCCACCATTGCCACCTCTACCTCCTATGCAATGGAGGATGGGAAAGACCCAAATTGCTCCCTTAGCATCTCCAAGATATTCAATTGAAGCTAGTCAGCATTCATTCCCGCCCTTACAGCCATTTGCTGATGAGAAAGCTCAATTTGGATTTCCAGCATCCCAGACACGGATTTTGCAGCATCAGAACCCATATTTTCCCATTATGACTGTGGAAGATGAGAAATCCCAACAAGTTTCTGAACAATCAGTGGATAATTTGGCACAGCTGATCCCATTCTCTTTGCAACTGCCAACGATAGCTAGTGATGCAGATAGTCAATCCAATTGCCTCTCTTTAGGGGTAACACAAACCCCATTTTTAACATCACCTTCAATGCCTAATGAGAGACCTGAATATGGTTTCCTTGCCTTGGATGGAGAGAAGGCTCACCTTAGTTCAATCCCATCCACTCCAATGCCAACCATTGAATACACAACTCATAGACATGATCCTGAATCTTCGGTAAAGAAACCGATTGAGCCTTCCCAACAATTAGGACCAGAAACAGGGTCAGTGGATAAAGACCTTCAACCCACTCTGCACTATTATTCAGAAGAAGAATTGCAAAATCCTTTTGACATGTCTATGCCACCACCAACTGTGGAAGCAGAACAGCGTCAGCATGCTTTATTGACTTCAGATGGAGAAACCCCCCAAGTAGAAGGCGCTGAAGTGGGAAAGCCGAACGGAAATCTAGCAACTAAGCTTCCTCGTCCTCCAAAACCTCTCATTGATGCCGTTGCTGCTCATGACAAGAGCAAGGTAAAGACGTTTCTGATATCCATATCTTCCACATTTTTTGTTGCTTATTTATTGATTAGAGAGTAATTGCTTTATGGATATTAAACCTTTTGCAGTTGAGAAAGGTAGCTGAACGGGTTCGGCCTCGTATTGAACAAAAGATAGATGAAAGAGATTCATTGCTAGAACAGATACGAACGAAGGTTAGATTCAACTGATGTTTTATATGTATTTTACATCACACCCTTCCCTCTCTTTCTTTTCATCCCTTGTGCAATTAAATGAACCGAGGATTGAGCTTGTTTGCTTTGTCAGTCCTTCAACTTGAAGCCAGCGGTGGCGACAAGACCCAACATGCATGGTCCTCAAACCAATCTGAAGGTTGCTGCCATCTTGGAGAAAGCAAAGACAATACGCCAGGTCTCTCTCTCTCTCTCTGTGTGTATGTTTTTTGTTTTTTTTGTTTTTTGTGTTTGTGCACTATATTAAAACTATGGCTCTTGAAATAGGCATTTGCTGGAAGTGATGAAGATGATGACTCGGATAATTGGAGTGATGCTTGAAAAGGCTAGATGTATGATACTACGGCATTTTGCTACTTTGCTTATCACCTTGAAATGGTTTGAGAGATTATATTCTCTCGCCTATAGTTAATAGAAAATTTCTATTCTCTGGTGCATTCTTTCTTCCTGCTCCACGTTCATGTAAGATATTCCCCTCATCAGCAGTCCCCTCCCTGTCCCCTTCTTTGTTTGCATCTCTCCCATTGAAGATGTATTCAGCGGCTCTACTGAAAATCAGTATGGAGCCGAGTGTTTTTTAAAGAATGACGGCTGAGGTTCAGTGTAAATCAGTATGGAGTCGAGTGTTTTTTAAAGAATGACGGCTGAGGTCCAGTGTGAAAGTGCTCCACCAACTGAATTCTGAGTATAATCGTTTATGCGTTTGGCTGGTGTAAATTGTGTTGAAGTGGCATAATCTTGATACGTAGTGTATGTTGATAAAATTTTGTAATACTGTATGTAGTGCTTGTCTGGGGGCATATGACGCCATTTTTTCCTTGTAGTATTGGGCCAATAAAAGATTGGCCATTTATTTGTGTTCAATACAGCCCAACTGAGGTGTGAAAATATTCATCGAGTACAAATCTATTAGTACTGTTGATTCTTCTGTGTACAAGTTGTTCTACTAACTGTATGCTCATGTGGGAATAGCTGTAGCCAAATTTGGAGTGCTTGACTAACGTTTTATGCGCATGTCAAATTCCATTGAGAAACTGGCAGGTATTTGTTTATTATGATTATTATTATTTTTTATGTAGGACTTGAGACTTGGGATAAGATATAAGTAGGTTTTGAAATATAAATAATGATTGGATTCTTTTTAATAGAATTTTGACCCTTCCATAGTGTACAATTTGGAGCATTGGAAAGGTTGCATTAATTCATATCCACTTTCATTGGATCTCCATCTTTGATAGCTCCTGGACAGCATCGTGATTCTAATTTTCTCATTTATAGTTATCAAACGATCAGCTCAAAAGAAAAAACAAAAAACTGGTGGACTGATTTTGTAATCGATTCATTCGGAACTGAGTTAAAAACCATTGAAAGGAGAATAATTCGGCATTGAGTTGCTCTCCCTCATTTTAAAACAATATGATACTTCATAATTTTGTTAATGTATGATTAAGAGGATTCATGTAGTAGTAAAGCCGATTTTTGGGTCATGGGATGGGCCTTGAACCAACTAAATACTTTGAAAGTGTTGTGGTAACAGGTTTATCCTTAATGTAGTAGTTATGACTCAAACTGAATATTTCGCAAAGAGGAGGGGCTCTTATAGTTATATTAGGGAGGGTTGTTATGCTGATTGCTCTCACCTCCTTATTTAATAATAATAATAAAAAAAAAGGATTCTTGTATGGGCGTTTGCCTATACCTATACTGGTATCCAAATGTGTAAAGTATTTCAACCTATTACTCGTTAGTTATTAGCAAATACTAAATAGATAGAATCACACTAACAAAATGATAGAAATGAGAGTCAATTGTACATAACATTTTCTTTCATTATGTATGTAATTTTAACAAGAAAAATTCTATTCACTATCATTTTAGTTGTCGTATTCTCATTCCCCTTAGATAACATTAAATGATTGGATGATAAGTAATAGTCGATAAATAAATTTTCAATTATTTTAATATCATATTAAAATATAATTACCAAAATAATGATAAAACACAGGCAACGACAAACTACATTTCCCACTAGGAAAGTAAAGGAGAACGACGGCGTTTATACTTTCTTGTAGTTGTGCCTTTGTCTTTTATCTTTTCCCCTCAAAACAAAGGGCGCTTTGCCAAATTTCTTTCATTTAAAGTTCCCTACTTTCCGTTCCCCTTCTTCGAAGACCCTCCTCAAACTTTCAAAGATCCTCCACTTCACAGAAAAATTTCCCTGTAACCAAAAATGTTCTCCAGATAGTGCTCCCAAGGGTAAACAATACACCCATATTTCCTCTCTGCATATTATCTTTATTATCAAGTTTTTTGGGCACTCTCTCTACTTACGCAATTTTTTTCTTTTTTCTTGTTTAAGAAATAGTCTAACTTTTGTCTCTCCTTTTCTATGGCGAAATCGGTTCCTTTTCCGATCAGGTTTCACCGGCTCACAAAGTTCGCTTCGCAGTGCACTAAAACCCAGAGACCCACCCGAACGACGCCGCAGAGAGATTGAGCAGTTGGAGATGGAGAGTAGCAACAACAACGATAGTAGCAATAACAGGCTGCCGCTGTCGGAGGTGGTATCGGAGTGCGTGAAGCGGTGGTTCAAGGACACGCTCAAGGATGCCAAAGCTGGGGATATCAACATGCAGATATTGGTGGGCCAAATGTATTATAGCGGTTATGGCGTCCCTAGAGATGCCCAAAAGGTCCATTCTCTTTCTCTTATTGCCTCTTCTCTGAGTTTTTATTTTCGGAGAATTATTGTTATTTTGGTTTTTGGGGGTTTAGGGTTTGGTGGGTTAGCTTTATCTGAATAGTTGGGATTCTTGTATTAGATAATTTTGCGTCTCTGTGTGCGCGTGCGCGCATACATATAGACTGTTGGATGAGTAACATGGGTTTCAAGTCATGATTTGTTGGAGATTGGATTTACTACAACTGTAGTCTCTCTACCGCGTACTCTCAGTGGATTAACTTATTATCCTTTCTGGATCATGTTACTGTGCATAACAAATGACAATCCATTTGACCGAATTTGCCAATTTTATTTTCTTTTTTAGATTTCGATTCTTTTCAGAAGTAAAGTCAGTTGGATAGATTTTTTCTTTAATTAATAAAATTCAAATATTGGAAGAAAAATAATAAGAAAATTTTAAAATCCGGTCAAAAGGTTGTCAATGTTATGCTAACTAGCATTTTCCACTCCAAGAATTGTCTGATTTCTTGGAATTGCAGGGAAGAGTTTGGATAACAAGGGCATCGAGAACTCGCTCTTCGGTTTGGAAAGTTAGTGATAAGCGCCCAGGTTGAACTTCCGTCTCTCCCCTTTTTCTTATCTCTGTTGTTGTTTTTGTGTGTGTTTTAATAAGTTATCTGTTGGTATGATGGCATATCGTAGGTTATAATGCCAGTGATTCGGATTCAGATGAATTAAAGGTTGATTCTTAAATGGACCCTATGATGCTCCATGTCCAAAGCAAGCTAATGTGAGTTGGTGTCCCTATTGCTATCGATCTTATTGTTTTAAATTTCTCTCGTGTCTTTGTACTTAATTAGGTAAGTGATAATATATTCTTGTAGAAAAATCACTAGTTTATCTTGGTTTGTAAGCTGTCACTTAATATGCTTTTGTGTCTGATTTGGTTAGAATCATTGTTGCAGAATCACATGCAAATATGTAATTATTTGGCAGTAAGTTGTGCTTAAGGTTCTGTGTTTGACTAGCATGCCTTTTCTACCCGAAATTCAGTCAGTTGTTTTACCTTTTTCTCATATTACTCCTCAAATGGATAAGCTTTTGTTGGGTTCTCATAGATTCACATGTTTGTACCTCACCTCTTTTATGGTATCAGCTGAAAACATTGAAGCTTCGCCCCTTTTTCTCTAATGTTCAGTTGTCAGAGGCAACTTGTCCAAAGAAATGGTTATTCTCAGGATTTCCCCTGAGAAACGTCCTCATGCAAATTTGTGGTGGTAGATCTTGATGGGGCAAGTTTCCTTGTTCTAGGTGGGAATATTTAAGTATAAACTCACATGTTGCAATATTCTTCCTTAAAGTGCAATATGGATATAATGAGACTGTCATACTGCAGAACATTTTGTTGGGCACTTGGATTGTTAAACTGGCTTACTTAATTGGGCAACTGGACAAATATTTGACTTTGCTGCAATCGGATTTCAAGTGCCCTGTATTAAAAATAACTTAGTGTGATCTATTTCCGACAAATTGATTTTCTGAATTTAGGTTCTCGTGAAAATTTTGTTAACTTTTTTTTTTCTCTTTGTTTCCTGTAATCATCTATCATCTTTTAACCAAACCTCTCTTACCCCACTGATGTTACAATTTAGTTGAAATGGCATGGTAAAAAGTTATAGGTTGGATACTTTAGCGAATGAATTTGGCAATGCACTTCCCTGTATATATCATAGTTGACATAATGTGCCACCCAGGTTCGCAAATCACAGAGTAGTTGAATATGTTCATTGAGATCATTATGTGGTGGGGGGTTCTCAAAGGTTATATATCCCTAATTGGAATTGGGTTTGAATTTTGAAAACTCTTGACCAAATTTGAGGCATGTTTCCTTCTAATTGCTGATCCAGTCAAGTCTTCTGTATATGTTGTAATGATCAATTAAAGCTTTCCTTTTCTACATCAGACTGGATATATGTTAGCTATAAGAGAAGCCCTGTTTATGGTAGAAATGCTGAGAAGTTAATTAATAGTTCATTACTGCAATGAACATACATGTAAAAGGATGATTGTGAGATAGAATTGCTGAAGATGGGTAGATTTATAAAGAAATGCTTTCATGTGAAGGGCGAGATAGTGGAGCGGGACTTGATGAGTGAGTAGAGTAGGTTGGTTGACCAACTAAACTGACACCAGGAAGGTGAAAATGAAAACAAAAATGGTAAACGAAGGTACATACGGATGTCTCTGCTCAACTCAAATGAAAATAGGTTGACAGAGAATTTAGAATAGCAGTGCCCTAATGATAAGCTGTGATTTACTGTTTGTATTTCGACAAAAAAGAAAACACAACAGTTTGTACGAGTAGAACAGATGAAAGGCTCAAGTAGATTGAAGTCGTTGAGCTCAAAAACATTTGTTCTACATATTCAGTAGTGTGTTGTAGTTAGTCAGAGAAGTCGTGGATTGCCATATTATTGGTGGAATGCGTGTTTGTGCCCTTCAATATCATTAGATGGGGGTATCTGGGTTACGTCTATTAAGCTTTTTAATGGAGGTTATTACTCATGAAAAAAAAAATGTAGTTAGATGGGGGTGAGTTAATCGCTTATAACTTCTGTTCAGTTAAGCATTTCTGGGCTGACTAATATAATTTTTTTCTTCTTTTGGTTCTGTAGGGTCTGTTTGGAGCTGTGCCGTTCTCCGTTCAACTTGAACCTCTACGAGATTTTGTACTTTTCTGTTCGATTGTTTTTATATTTGTTTTTTCCCTCATATTGTACTGTACAATTGCATATCATCATCAAAAACCAATTTGTCTAGTTCTTTTTATCTTTCAGGCCCTTTGCAGATTTGTCTATTTTCCTCCACTCAATATTTTACCTCGTAATAAATGAGCCCCTACTTAACTAATGCATACAATGCTAGGCATTAAGGTGCACCAAAATATCTGTAGTTCGTGGCTTTTGTGCTTGATTAGAATTCGGGGTGCGGGGTAGGTCACTCGGACTTGCCTGCCCAGTTCGTCTGTCTCGCTAGGGAATGGGCGGGGACAAGGAGGTTAGATAATATACCGGGACAAGGAGGTTAGATAATAAACTGGGACAAAACAGGAGTAGCAGGCAAGGCTCGAAAAATCGGAATTGGGTAGGACCGATTCAATAAATCAAACAATTCATAATAAATTTAAATCGGTTTCTTTTTTAATTGGATATCAAGATAGCAGTTTTATTCAAGAACCAACCACATTTACATTAAAGACTTAGTCCAAATGATTTGAGCATATAAGAATTCCACCAAATAATTAAGTCTTCAAGATGCCAAGCATATCTTGCCAGACTGTGAGCTGCTTCATGTGCCATATGCCTTATGTTTGATAGAACATTTCAGGAAATACTTCATCAGTTGCCTTATTTCATAAACCAGATTGCCCAATAATGACATAAATTCTTATTCAAGTAAGAATATCATTAACCATAATAAGTGAATCACTTTCAATGAGAAGCTCATGTAAGCCCAACGGGATTCAAATGTAAGCCTCTGAAAATAGCTAGCATTTCTATCTCCAAATGATCATTTACCTCTTCTTTCTTTCTTACTAGCAAAGAGGATGACCCCACTCTTATCATTCCCTAAAATAATTCTCACACCTGCACTACACTGATCAGCAAAATTAGCTCCATTAACATTTAACTTGGAAGTCCCAGTAGGAGGTGGAAGCCAGCCACATCTTGCCTGCATGTCCTACTTGTGGGAGTCTATGAATTTCCTTGTATTCCATAGACAAAGATAAAGCATACTTGACTGCTTTCTTAGGCCTTAGAGTCTTACCTTCATACAGATTTTGGTTCCTCCTAGACCACATACCCCAAGCCATTAGAAAAAAACTTTTCTAACTCCCCTTGAACCCCCATGTGCAGCACTTTTCTTACTATCTGCAAAAAATCAACATGTTCTTTAGCTGCTAGCAAGTAGGGAAACTGTTTACACAACACTCTCTAATTAAAGGACTATAAATAAGAGCATGACTAACATCTTCTTCCTTCTAATTACACCACTGACAAGAGGCCTCCTAAATCACATTTCGATACTTAAATTTTTCAGTGTTGGCATGCCGTCCTTGTAGGCCGTCCAAGCAAACACTTTAATTCTGTTGGGTATTTTCATCTTCTAAATCTTGTTCTATTCCTCAGCATTAGGGCATTCACCTACCTACCCTAGTTGGCCAATTGAATTAAAGAATCTATATGCACTCTTCACACTAAAGTTTTCATGCTTTTCATGTTCCCAAATAAGGCAATTGGCCTATTTTCTTAGGTGAGCAAGATCTTCAACATCTCTTCTGCTTCACGAGGAGGTAGAGTTCTTTTTACCTCGTCCACATTCCACTACTTGGTATTAGCATCAATAAGACTTGTCACAAACACATTTTCTTGATCAACAGGTAGAGATGGCATCAGTTTATGATTTGGCAACTAGAAATCAGTTCATATATTTATGGACTTCTCATCCCCTACTCTCCATCTACATCTTTGCAGTTGCTTCTTTTTTGTCTTCTATATTCCTCTCCAAACATAAGAGGGTGCAAACCCTAATTTTATCTCATTAAAACTTGTAACAAGAAAGTATTTAGCCTTAAAAACTTGATGTAACAAAGTTTTATTTTCTGTCAACATCTC